>JACCID010000111.1:0-440611 GCA_018906775.1 Sycophila sp. Sp_5 | reverse complement strand
AGGACCATTTCTTTAATATTTCGATATTGGGTCGGAATTTCTTGATAAAATCAACGCCTGTTTTTTTTTTTATTAAATAGTAAGTATTCAGGCACAGTTTAGGGATCCAAATATATGGAAGGGGTAAGAACTACCCTGAACGCCCCCAAAGACCAATTTCTTTAATATTTCGATATTGGATCGGAATTTCTTGATAAAATCAACGCCTGTTTTTTTTATTAAATACTAAGTATTCAGGCACAGTTTAGGGATCCAAATATATCGAAGGGATAAGAACCACCCTGAACACCGCCAAAGACCAATTTCTTTAATATTTCGATATTGGGTCGGAATTTCTTGATAAAATCAACGCCTGTTTTTTTTTTTATTAAATAGTAAGTATTCAGGCACAGTTTAGGGATCCAAATATATGGAAGGGGTAAGAACTACCCTGAACACCCCCAAAGACCAATTTCTTTAATATTTCGATATTGGATCGGAATTTCTTGATAAAATCAACGCCTGTTTTTCTTTTATTAACTAGTAAGTATTCAAGCACAGTTTAGGGATCCAAATATATCGAAGGGGTAAGAACTACCCTGAACACCCCCAAAGATCAATTTCTTTAATATTTCGATATTAAATCGGAATTTCTTAATAAAATCAACGCCTGTTTTTTTTTATTAAATAGTAAGTATTCAAGCACAGTTTAGGGATCCAAATGTATCGAAGGGGTAAGAACTATCCTGAACACTCCTAAAAAAAAATTTCTTTAAGTTTCGATATTGGATCGGAATTTCTTGATAAAATCAACGCCTGTTTTTTTTTATTAAATAGTAAGTATTCAAGCACAGTTTAGGGATCCAAATGTATCGAAGGGGTAAGAACTACCCTGAACACCCCCAAAGACCAATTTCTTTAATATTTCGATATTGGATCGAAATTTCTTGATAAAATCAACGCCTGTTTTTTTTATTAATTAGTAAGTATTCAGGCAAAGTTTAGGGATCCAAATATATCGAAGGTGTAAGAACTACCCTGAACACCCCCAAAGATAAATTTCTTTAATATTTCGATATTACATCGGAATTTCTTGATAAATCAACGCCTGTTTTTTTTTATTAAATAGTAAGTATTCAGGCACAGTTTAGGGATCCAAATATATGGAAGGGGTAAGAACTACCCTGAACACCCCCAAAGACCAATTTCTTTAATATTTCGATATTGGATCGGAATTTCTTGATAAAATCAACGCCTGTTTTCTTTTATTAACTAGTAAGTATTCAAGCACAGTTTAGGGATCCAAATATATCGAAGGGGTAAGAAACTACCCTGAACACCCCTAAAAAAAAATTTCTTTAATATTTCGATATTGGATCGGAATTTCTTGATAAAATCAACGCCTGTTTTTTTTTATTAAATAGTAAGTATTCAGGCACAGTTTAGGGATCCAAATATATCGAAGGGGTAAGAACTACCCTGAACACCCCCAAAGATCAATTTCTTTAAGTTTTCGATATTGGATCGGAATTTCTTGATAAAATCAAGGCCTGTTTTTTTTTATTAAATAGTAAGTATTCAAGCACAGTTTAGGGATCCAAATGTATCGAAGGGGTAAGAACTACCCTGAACACCCCCAAAGATCAATTTCTTTAAGTTTTCGATATTGGATCGGAATTTCTTGATAAAATCAACGCCTGTTTTTTTTTATTAAATAGTAAGTATTCAGGCACAGTTTAGGGATCCAAATATATCTAAGGGGTATGAACTATCCTGAACACCCCCAAAGACCAATTTCTTTAATATTTCGATATTGGATCGGAATTTCTTGATAAAATCAACGCCTGTTTTCTTTTATTACATAGTAAGTATTTAGGCACAGTATAGGGATCCAAATGTATCGAAGGGGTAAGAACTACCCTGAACACCCCTAAAAAAAAATTTCTTTAATATTTCGATATTGGATCGGAATTTCTTGATAAAATCAACGCCTGTTTTTTTTATTAAATAGTAAGTATTCAGGCACAGTTTAGGGATCCAAATATATCGAAGGGGTAAGAACTACCCTGAACACCCCCAAAGATCAATTTCTTTAAGTTTTCGATATTGGATCGGAATTTCTTGATAAAATCAAGGCCTGTTTTTTTTGATTAAATAGTAAGTATTCAAGCACAGTTTAGGGATCCAAATGTATCGAAGGGGTAAGAACTACCCTGAATACCCCCAAAGACCAGTTTCTTTAATATTTCGATATTGGATCGGAATTTCTTGATAAAATCAACGCCTGTTTTTTTTATTAAATAGTAAGTATTCAAGCACAGTTTAGGGATCGAAATATATCGAAGGGGTAAGAACTACCCTGAACACCCCCACAAACCAATTTCTTTAATATTTCGATATTGGATCGGAATTTCTTGATAAAATCAACGCCTGTCGAACAAGACGACAGGAGGTCGTCCTTGTACGCAGACTCTGTAGCAAGGGATACTACAGAGGAGCAGGTCGCGGTCCTACAAACACTGCTGGAGAGGATACAGCAGGCAGTCGAAGAACACAACGTCAGATACAGAGATCTGACGTACACGGTGATGACCCAGGCGAAGACCATCGCGACCCTGACGAGCAGGGTAGACCAGCTAACTTGAGAGGTTGAGCAGCTGAGGTCTCCGATGTCCAACATGAGGTTCGACATTCGGCAAAACGACTGGCAACGGGAAAGTACAGACCCAATGCAGTCATCGCCAAGGGTTGAATCCGAGGATACGTTCACGAGGAACTACCCCACATTCGGCTGCAATTTGGACGGCACGCCGGTCGTCCCAAACAAACAGAGATTTCCGTCACGTGAGATAAAGATGTGGGCGGATTTCACCAACGGGAGGACCAATAGAGAGATTGGCCCACCCAACAGCGATATGAATCGCACAAGCAGAGGTCACCATGACCTCAGCCGCATTGTTAAGCTTGGAACGTTGAGTTCACGGCTGAACAAGGCGAAGACGCGGAGTCTTTTCTGAAAACCTTTGAGGACAACGCAAGAGTAGCGAAGCTCAACGAGAGCGATATGCTGGCGTCGCTCCCATGTGTCCTCAAAGGAATCGCAGGCATGTGGTATCGAAATCACAACAGCAATTGGAAAACTTGGGCAGATTTTTGCCAAGCTACCCGGCGCAGATGGGGCTGCGCTCACGACAGGCTCGAACGCCTGCGGAACGACATTAGGCGTCGTTTCCAACAGAATGTGGAAACTTGCAGCCACAAAATAACATGCACGGAGAGCATGTCATGCGAGGTATCCTCAAAGTCGGCATATAAATCGCAGGACGGAAAGACAGGTTCGTCTTTCCACTCGAAGATAGCGGCAGTGGCCGTACCGACATCAACAGATCGAGAGAAGCCCAAAGCTCCAGTATCTGATGTCAGACTTCAGGAAGTCCTGGATTTAATAGCGAAACAATTCAGTTCGCTGAACGAGGAAATCGCGAAGGCGCTTTGCAAGAAAAAGAGGAAAAGGCAGAGAGGGGAAAGCAAGGGTGCTTCCTCCTCGACGAGTAAAACTGGCCGCTCCGGAAAAGGTAACTCAAAAAATAGTAGTTGCAGCGGGAAGGACGGTCAGAAAAGCGGACAGGCGAAGGAGCCCCTTCGTTGCTACGGATGCAAAAAGAAAGGGGTGATTCGTGCGAAATGTCCGAATTGCTCGCCGGAAAACGGACAGCGGGGGGAGTAGGGCACTCAACTGCTCCCCCAGATGCAACCGAAGCTTGTCAGGAAGCTTCGGAGACAACCTCCCAGGGAGTCAGCGGTACGGCACAACCGGACGTCCCTACGGAGGAAAACCTGGAAACCAGAGGGTGGTTACAGGTGGAAGTGGAGGGTTTCCACTTCCGCGCTCTGTACGATACAGGCGCATTGGTCACGATGATGGGACCGATCGGCCTGCAGTTGAGAACTGCATGCGGCCGAACATTTATGCCAAGCGAGCACGCAGGGGCTAAGCTCGCTGATGGTAGCACAAGCTCGATAGAGAGTTGTGTTCACCTTCCCTTTAAGATAGGTGGCATAAGTAGGGAGATCAAGGTGTTGATTATCCCTACACTGGACGCCGATTGTTACTCGGGTACGAAGTTCACGACTGAATTCGGCTCGAGACACAATCCGCGGTCCAACGAACTAACGTTGATAGACGACAACGTCAGAGTCGACCTCCAGCTGACATCGGTCAGGGAGGCTGACACTGTTCAAGTGGAGGCACTTGTGCAGGAGCCGGTCACATTCGGGTGCACCACGAGGGTGACCCATATGATTGATGTGGGAGATGCTCGCCCCATCAAGAAGCTCTATTATCCGGAGTCGCCGGTTATAGAAGCTGAGATGCACGCGCAGGTTCGAAAGGTTCCGGACGCTGGCGTCATCACACCATCCACGAGCCCATGGCCAAGCTCGGTCGCGATGGTAAAGCAATCCGGTGGAGGATACCGGATATACATCGACACGAGGTCGAAAACGTTCGAGGAGCATCTCAAACACCTTCGCAAGATATTAGGCCGTCTAAGAGAGGCGGGCCTAACTATCAATCGGCAGAAAAGCCACTTCGGAGCCACTTCGCCACTCCGCCAATGCGGAGTAAGGTACCTGGAGGAGGTGCTGAACCAAGAAAGGTTCCGCTCCGATCCAGAGAAAATAAGGCCGGTACTGTGGTACCCGCCGCTGAAGAACGTGAAGCAGCTAACACGGTTCTTAGGCAAGACATCGTGGCATAGGAGGTTCCTGAACAACCTCGCCACGATGGCCGATCCGCTTACGCAACTTACGGAGAAGGAGCGTAAGTTTGAGCTGCGTCCTCTCACCTGCCGAGAGGACCTACAGCGTGACAGAACGAGAGTGTCTCGCTGTAGTATGGGCGATAAGGTTTCGCCCATATATATCAAAGGCTACTCTTTCCAAGTAGTCTCGGACCACAGCTGTGTGCAATGGCTGCGTACACCGAGTGGTCCGACAGGTCGATTAGCATGGTGGGCCTTGGAGCTGCAAGGTCACCAGTACTTTGTTGAGCACATGAAAGGTGCGCTCAACAACGCCCCAGATGCCCTTTCTCGTATGTACGAGGAGGAGGGTGGGGAGACACCAGTGGCTGGTGTCTCATGGACAAAGGACTCAAAGATCCGAAGATGGAATGGGTCCGGGGTAGACGGTTCTACTCCAACTATGAGATGTTCCTGAAGAAGACGAGGACATCCAGACCAACACCCGACCTCCGGGGGAAGGCGGGAGTGGTGTGGATGCGCCCACGCCTCCATCAGCAGGCGCTGATGAAGAGAAGAGCGTTTCTAGCGGGCAAGCGTCTCATACTGGGTGCGCCCAGTCTGGAGAAGGAAATGTAAAACGACAACGCGGAAAAACCGCGAAAGGCGTCGTAAACCGTCATGTAGACGAAAAGCGCGACGGGAAAGTGAGGACCGGGACGTCTACCGGGTACTACTGACAGGATTGACTTAGAGAGCCATTCCTTACAATTCCTTTCTTCCTTCCATCCTTTTCCCAAATGGAGCAGTTGGAGTTGGAGGAACGAGTCGTAGGACTCTTTCCCGGAGAACGCCGAGGACAAGGCGTTTTCCAAAGTGTTCGGCGTGTAACCGCCGCCGGAACAGCTAGAAGGGGGCACCCTGGAGGGGATCCCCGTCGATGTTAAGGAGGTTGGGGCGAGGCCCAGCCACCACCCAGCAAGCATGCTGGCAACCTACTGAGCGACCAGGAGGTCGTTCACTACGACGCGACAAGCAGCGCGGTCCGAGTCTCGGAGCCGGATACACAGGGTATCCCGGTGTCACTGGAAATCGGCGGGAGTGCCCAAGGAGACGAAATGGTGTTTCGTCTCTATTTCGAAGAGAAGGAGTGCATCGAGGAGTACGTACACCGCCGCAAACAATTTTTCACAGCTGTTGTGGGAGGAGCCCACACAAAAGGACAACGCGCGCAATGAGGCGCAAGTCCTGGTACATGCGTCTGCGATAGTGGCAGAGGCGCAAGCCCGACGGGTCGGCAAACTGGCCAAGAGACGCGCTGTGCCGAGTCCCGTCACCCATTGTACGTGAGGGCCAATGGCTTCGTGCTCTGCATGTACAAAATCACGACAAGGTTCGCGGTAAGTTTTTTTTTCCCCTTTCCTGCCCCTTGCTTTCTACACTGTCGAGGTTTGGCTCGCTAATAGTGACAGAGGCCATCAAGACGTGGCTTAACGGCGTCTGGGAGGAGGGTGTGACGCGGGGTACTGCGGGGTACCCTTGCGTCGTCGCGAGCTGGCGCGAGCGGGCGCGATCGCGGCTTAGGTTAGGCTAAGCCGGCGCGCGGGGGACAGATTGCCAGGTGGGCAATCTCGGGGGATTCTCTTGAGCCGTCGAGGACGACGGACGCGTGTACGCGAGTGATCAGGGTGCGACCCGGAGAGCGACTAGAAATCCCGAGGAGGCGAGCGTCGAGAGGCGAGCGTTCAAGGTAGCAGCCAAGGACGAGCCGAAGCTGCTACAATTGTAAGTACCGCCCGACTTTTGTAGCGAGTGCGGGCGCGTACCGGCGAAGTGTCGAGGAGCGCCCCGACTCTCGAGCGGAAACCTTAGTTCGTCGAACGCGGGGAACGTTTCCCCCATTCTTTCTCTCTCTCCGTAGCTCGTGATCGCGGACTCTCGTACGGCGGGAGTCGCGGCTCTCGTAGATGAGCCGCCGCGTAATTCGACATTGAGACCTCGAGCACGGGCTCGAGGCCAAATTTGTTGTACATCGCGTGGAACGGGTAAGCGGCCCGTTGCCTCGTGTGCATGCGTATGTGTGTGTACGTGTAGAGTAGGCAAGCGGCCTGCTCTCAGACGCAAACGTTTGTTTACGTAGAGCAAAGTCGTTGCTCCGCGTAAACACCACCGATCGCAGACCGCGCGATCGGCCGGCGAATTCTCGGTGCGGCCGAGAATTTGTAGGAGCGCGCGCGTTAGCGTTCACGCGCGGCTCCGCTCGGCTACACTCGGGCGCGTTCGGAGCATTCGGCTCGCGCACCCGACATCTACTAACTTCTCCGGGACGCGGACATTTGTCCGCGGGACTACTCGACAAACCTTCCTCATCCCTAACCTCCCGGATACCGCCACTCTATTGTAGAGCTGGGCGGCCGGCATCAGCTGTCGAAGGGACGGACAGTACGCGAGCGCCAGGGACGCGCTCGCATCTAGCACGCGAGTACGAAAAGCGAGAGTACAGGCGGGCCGCGGCAACGTGTGTTCGCCGTCGGGTGCTCGCGCGCACCCCGAGGTAAGGACCTCGAGGGGCACTCGCACGTGCCACATTGCACCCATCTTGCGGAGGAAGATCTCCTCCGCGATACAATCGGTAATAGGCAACCCCGTTACAAACGATATATTTTAATAATAAATTCTCATAAAATTTCCTAGTGAAAATGGCAAAAAACATAAAATTCATAAAAATTAATTAAATCATTTTAAACAAAAAATTATTGTAACTTTCTCTCTAAAAACATTTTACGCAATATTCTTTTTCCAATGAATTAGTAAATCTTTTATAAATAATGTAACCTACTTAAATAATAAATTCTTACAAAATTTCATATAAAAAAAGGGCGAAAACACAAAAATTAAAAATGTCGAATTGATTATTTTCGAGTTTGAAATTGTTATAACTTTCTTTTTATAAACATTTAACACAGTTTTATTTTTGCAATAGATTTGTAATCTTCATACGAATATTATAGTATATTTTAATAATGATTTCCTATAAAATTTCTTATAAAAAAGTGGGGACAAACAAAAAATCTGAAAACTCAGAAATTCAAAACTAATAATTTTCACACATAAATTCATTATAACTTTTTCTCTATAAACATTTAACACACTTTTAAAATTGCAACGAATTTGTCGTCTCCTCGCGAACATTGTGATATATTCTAATAAAAGAAATTATAAAGTTTCAAGTCGAAAAGCCAAAAAATGCAAAAATCAAAAAAATTCAAATTGTTTATTTCTAAACTTAAAATCGTTATAACTTCTTCTCTACGAACATTTATCATAAAATTCTTTTTGAATCAAGTTTGTAATACATTTGTGAATATTGGGATATATTTTAATAATAATTTTTCAAAACACTTCATACAAAAAAATACAAAAAACCAATTTTTATAAACACAACTTTTGAAGAAAATAAGATCTTTAAAACACAATAAACTAATACATTTAATTATTATTACTAATTATTATTACACATATCTCAATATAGGTAAAAACAAATAACTTAAACAAACTGTTCCCACAATCGCAGACAGTCAATCCAAGCCATATTTAATTTGCCAGTTTTAAAAGTCAAAATGCGTTGTTTTTAATTAAAATAATTATTCCTCTACCTTAGCGTTTAAATACCTTAATTTACTTATAATTTTTAGAAACCCATAACAATCAATATAGATAAGAAATAATGTAAATAAATGTTTATATTACAATTATTACACATAAATAAATATAGATCTTCCTTTTTCTCATTAAATAAATAATATCAATATATTTCAATTATAGATTCTTTATAAATGGCCTATTTATTATTTAATCAATTTATAAAATAATGTTAAAACTTAATAAATCATAAATTATTAAACAATTCTTGTTAACTTCTTTAATATTATAGCTAAAACTTCAAATCTTTTTTATATCAATATTAAATTTCATTTGCATTGTTTCTTATATAATTGTTTGTCTATAAATCCTGCGCAACATATAAATAAATAAGACCTATGAAAAATATGTAATGAACTTGAAGTGAGAGAGAAGATCAGAGAGAGAGAGAAACTCGGCAAACTTCGCCCTCCGCCGCCTCCGCTCGGGTCACCAAGCTATCCCCGCTACGCTTTTCCGACTCCCATGCTGCCGAATTTTCGCGCAGCTCCACCAATCAGCACTGGCGTTTGGCCTAGCGCTCCTAGTGGGGATGACTGGCCCTTAGGCCTTAAAATGGACCGCGCGCACTGGAAAAATCAGTTCACTGGTCAACTTCGCTCTTCAGGACTACTTTACTCTCCGGAATTCAAGTTGACTTGATCCAGCTCTCCAGTGGCTCCGGTCTGGCCACCGCTTCTTCAGGGTCCACCATCTTCACCGCTTCTTTAGGCTCGCCAGGTCGACAGCTTTTCCATCAGCCGTAGCTCTACCTCTCTCTCTCTCTCTCTCTCTCGACTTCGCCCATTTCAAGTTCCTAGGGATCTTCGAAAAATAAAAATTGAGTTGTAATTTCCAAATTTTAACCTTTCTTTCTATATCTTTACCTTCTTTCCAACGCTCGATTTATTAAACAAAGCATAATCTTTGTCTATGGCCAGCATTGCACCGCTGGGCTGTATTCAAAGATTCATAGAATCAATTTCCTTTGCCTCCCATCCTCAACTGACCTAGATTATCCGGGTTCACGCCTAGATACGCTGGAAGATCGAAGTCAGATCCCCTGTATCCTCCTTATACGCGGACGCGAATCTCGAATATTTACAACGATAACAATCCTTAATAAGTATTGCCCATTAGCCCTGGCTAAGGCAGACGCTACCCGCAACTGAGAGGGTTGACCTTCCGTCATCCTCTCGGCGTACCATTAAGTTGGACGTCACAGCATCCCCCTAAAATTTAAAAATTTTTCTACATTGGCTATATGCTAAATTTTAAATAGATGACAAATTCAATTTCTTTTATTTTGTAAATTCATTTTCTCGATTAAATCAACAACATGTAACAATGCAACATGTAATATTTGTGAAACAGAATTATTAAAATAAATAGATTCAAAACTAAAATGAAGTAGTGGTCTTGGTGTTTGGCAAATCCGGCTTTTCTATATAAAATTAATTACAGTCATGATTGATTTATTCACGAGAAGTACTTACGAAATCATCAATTTCTAATTTGAATACTCGCGCGAATATTCAGTGGCCTTAAGCTAGATTTCTCAGAACTGCCCTGGTAATCATGTGTTGGGAATTATAATTAATTTAGTTATTTGATATGAAACCGTGTGCCAATAAATGAATAACTATGTCTAAAAAGTATCTAATCTTAGTAATTAAAATTTAAAAAGTATAAATTCACGTATAAAAGTAGTTCAAGTTAGATAAGTAATTATCTCGTTTGAGTGTTACAAAATTAACGGTACAAAATTAAATTCTATAAAAACTAAATTTATGATTTTATATTCCCGGAGCAATCAATGTACTTTTCTGTCTTTAAGTTTATAATGAGTTCTTAATGTTCATAATGAGTACGTCGAGGAGGTAAGTTGGGATTTCTGCTGGGGACGGTAAGTCTCGCACTCACGCGCATCACTCTAATAGCAGAAAGTAAAAAGTACGGTCGTCTTTAGCAACTCTGCTATGCTACTCTGCGTCTTTTTGCTATTAAATTTTCATCGCCTCCAACTGCCGCATAATTAAATGAAAGTTTAAAATCGCATACTAGAGCCAATATGATTTGAATACTGTAACGGACAACCGACCGTGCAACATAAATGTGTATCAACGGCGGGCTGCACGCACAAGGTGCACGTGGTTACTTTCGCAGACGCAAAAATTGTCCCAAATTAAGCGGGATAGGGCGCCAGGCACTGCACACTAAAATCAACGCGAGCAGTGCCGCTCGTGAAAAGAATAAATTCTAACGTTTTGAACCGCCGGCTACTCAGCGGAGAGTCGTGAGGTCGAAGCGGCAGAGCTGCTGAAGGTTGCGGGCAGCACAAAATAAATAATACATAATAATAAATTAGATCAAACAAATTTAAATATAAATAGGTGCCTTTATTATTAAATAGACAGTTACAAATGTCAACTCAAAATTAATCAAATTTACGCAATTCAAAGCAAATATTCCATATTTAACCAAGTAATGCAAAACTGAGGCATCAAATATAAGCATCGAGATTAACAATGTTTAAAATAATTAATAGAATTTAAATTTAAGTTAACTCTGGGAGGAAATTTTGTTTAAATAATTGAATTATGAATAGAGAGCGGAGGAAGGGAATTCGTCTCGGTCGAGCTGTCCTGGTATGTTTATATTGTACAGGCAGGGTCGACGAGACGGAGATAAACAAAGATCAGGTTGACTACCTGGGGCGTCCGGGTCGATACGTTTGTATGAATGCGAGCATGAGGGCGAGAAGATGGTAACAATGAGTGTAGCCATTCAGCGGGAGGTGGCTCGACGGTGCCACAACAGCGCACGTAGCCGAGACGAGAGATGACCGCTCAGTTGAGCGCGGCCGCCATCTTCCCTTGACCTAGCAACTGCCGCGACGAACGAAGAAGGCGGCGAGGTTCGCCACGTGTGGCAATTTTACAATATTTTTGGTATGTTTTCACACAACTCTTAAAGTAAATACCTCAGTGCGTTTTTTTTTGTGGTATCCCCAGCAATCCTATTACTTATTAAAACAATCCTTATTGTTTTACAACCCTTGCAGAGAGAGAATCAAAACCTACGTTGAATATGTTCTTTTGTTAATCTAAAACTTTTTACATAATTACTTATAAACAATTAAAATTAACAAAAAGCAAATTTTACGATTATATTCGGTTTTGAAGTCATTCTTTGAACAAATGCAATAAAAATACGTTTACAGAGGTTTTAAGCGTTGCTGATCATGATCTCATTCTCTGATTTTCAAAATTCAAAATGGCGGCATTAAAATTTGAAAATCTAGAAAAATCCGATTATTTTACGTGCAATTGTCTGTATATGGGTTTTTGAGGTCATGGATTATAAATCTGGTCCACGTCTTTGAAAATTCAAAATGACGGATCCACTATGTGAATTTTGAAAATTAACCACAACCCGATTATTTCAAAAATTCAAGCTACAATAGCCGCCATATTGGATCCGCCATTTCAAATTTTGTAATTCTGATGGCAGATTTGTAATAAGCGACCCAAAAAACCTTAAGTACTATATGGATTTCGGTTGCGGGTTCAACAGAAAAATGTGCCCCTTAAATGGTTAAATAATATATTTTTTAATTTATGTTGTAACAGTGACTGGGAAAACAACGGAAAGATTGAAATAAATATTAAGGGGAGGTCGGAGCCCTGTTTTACCGATCAATATTTTCGACTGCGTTCTTCACTTTTCTCATCGATTATAGGATAGTATAGTCTAAGATTTTGCAGCTGCACTTCAAATCAACTGCAGAATTAGGGACAACTTATATTCTAGTAAAACATTAAAAAAATTTAATTCTGTTTTATCAACTGTAAATTTAATTATCCCTTTTTTATGAATATTGTACTAAAATATGAGTTGTGCCCAATTCTATTATCGATTTGAAGTACAATTGCAAAATCTTACATAGTTTTATACAGCAATTAATGAGAAAAACAAAGAACGCCATTCAAGATATCAGTTGGGAACGTCGAAATCTGCTATGACGCCGACCTCCTCTTAAAGAGATTTATTTCTCTTTCCTCAAAATAAAACAGCAAAACAAAACTAGTCATGCGTCGTTGTCTCGTATGTCGAGGTCGATCGCGAACGCGCACGCAGTTCAGGCCGTTGCTCTCATACACACGCTTGCGCACGCTGCGCCACACAAATGTACGCGACGAGTGCTCCTGAACACATCTGCCCAGGACTCGCGCACTCCTCCTACCTTGGTCGGCCGATCTCTCGCTCTCCCACGCTCCGTTCCTAAGAAATTCTGCGGCTTCGAGCAGCTCGACGCTATCCAGACTGCTCTTTTCCTGGACTTCTTCTCTTGGAGTTTTCCTTCACGCTACCCGGTCGATTATCGGCTTGACGCCTGGAAGGCGGACCAAAACGGCATTTTTGTTTTTTTAATATTCTTCTTTTTATTTTTAATTGTTTAAATTGAAAAATAAAAATTTTTATAATAATTTATCAATTAAATAATTATAACGAATTATATTTTATTTTGTATAAATAAATTTAATAAAAATTGTATAAAATATTATACATAATGGATGATTTTTTATAAATTAGGCCTTACAGTTAATAAAACACAAAGAACAGTTACAGTGCCAGTAACATGACAAGAAAACAATTTACAGTACGTCTTGCTTATGCTATAACAATAAATAAATCACAAGGTCAGACATTTAAAAAAGTTGGAGTGTATATACCATCACCAGTATTTATTCATTGCCAACTATATGCCACACTTTCAAGACTCATAAGCAGAGCAAATTTAAAGATTTTAATTCCAACTAATAATAGTCGAAGGTCGATAGTCGGTCAAAAGTGGAGTCGCACCGGCTGCCCCTGCTCGGGGACATGTCGACTCGCGCGTAGGCCCAAGGCCCATTGCGCTTTGCCTCCTTGTGTCATCATTCCGAATATCGCCATCCATTCAAATGTACCTATACCCCCGGATTCGAAAAACGGTAAAGCCCGGTATCCCTTTACCTTCCCCTGCCTATGGGCTAGATCTGATCCTTTTTATTAGACCTATAAGGCCCAGTACACTAAAATTTCCTAACATCTCCGGGTTCTAGTGTGAAGTCCCCACACAACCTCCGCCTAACTCCTATAAGTCTTGGGCAGTCACACAAAAGGTGCGCGGAACTCCAGCTAACCTTTCTTTTAACCTTTTGAGGTATAGATCCCAGTTAGTTTTCCTGGAGTCTCTCAATTTTTGTACCTCTCCTTTTACTTCCTCTAGCCCGAACCGGATCGTCTCATGGTCCGACATTGAGACCTCCTCCGAGACTCTCCAGGCAGAGACTATGCGACTGATTCCCCTCAACGCCAGAGTGATATCTAGGACTTCCTCCCTTACCGCATTTCTGAAGGTTGGGGTATTCCCCCTGTTCAGTATATCCAGTTCCGTAGAGGCTACATATTTCAGCAGGTCTTCACCCCTGCTGTTGCAGTTTGTGCTACCCCAGATGATGTGATGCGCATTGGCATCACATCCCAAAATAACTTTCTTGCCGTCTTTCTGACATTCTTCAAACAGGGACTTAACCTCATTTTGCGGGGGCCCTTCACCAGCGTCTCCTGGGAAGTAGGCGGATGCCACCAATATTTCCATGGTGTCGCCTCCTTCCCTTTTCACTTTAATTACGACCGTTGTGAGATCCGTGTGACAGTGTTTCGACCAAGCTTAGCCCTGTAGTCCCTTCAGGATCACACAGGTTCTAGTGCGAGTGCTATTGTCGTAGAACAACTTGACACAGCCACTCAGTCCAGCCACAATACCTTTTGTGTTAATCCATGGTTCTTGGATTAACCTCTGCTTTGTCCCCCCCTTCCTGACTTTTCTTTTCATGATGGACGGCGTGTGCGCGCACCACTCCATAGAAGGGTCTGAAGGCCAGCTCCTTAAGGGCTCTGACCCCCGCCTCCTCCATTAGTACGCGTACCGCCATCTCTCCTGTCTCTTTGCCAGCCGTGTCCTTTACTTTTCACGACTGGCAAACCTTCCACTCTTGTACTGGCAGAGTGGTATACTGCCAGCCCAATAGCTCCATCATTTTGCCCGGGGTTTCAACTCCCCGGACGTAGTACGTCACTTTTTCCATTTTTTGGAGGGCGCTTTGCTCCACAACTCTGAGCTTGGCACCCTCCAGTAATGGCACCATCTCCTTTAACCAAAGACTGGTCTCCGAGGAGCCACAGTTGTCCTTGGAGCACGGACGGACAGGTCCCGCTGAGCCGCTCCTCCGGGTACATATCAGGTATGATTACGAGCTTCATCTCGCTGGCCACCACCTGACTGTAGGCCGGCCGAGCAACCCGCTGCCCAGCTTCCGAATTTGCCTTTTTAATTTGTCGGGGAGTCGAGTTGTCCGAGGACAACTCTCCCCTGCTCCGTTTGAGAACGGTAGTTGCGGTCTAGCCAGTTGAGGTGCTCGCCGAGTCACCCTTTCCAGCCTTCCGCTCCGCCCGCCTTTTCAGGAGTTGCGTCCCTGTTAGGCGCAGACTCCACACTTCATAACCCAACATTTTCACATATTCATTCGGAGAGCCCTTTTTAGGGGGGTCCAACATTCATACGTGGGAGAACTCTTTTTAGGGGGATCCAGCATTTATACGTGGGAGAGCCCTTTTTAGAGGGATCCTCATACACGCTCCTCTCATACGGTGCAAGATTGAGCAGCCCAGTTCATCAGGCATTAAGCCCCTCCACCATCGTCAAGGTCTCACAACCCACAGGAGAGGAACTAATAATAGAAATGATAAAAAAATTAAAAAAGAAAAAGAGAAAATAAAGAAATTTATACAATATAGTATTATATGCATCAAGTACGTAAAATTCTGTAACGCAGGCTCTATCTTTTTTACTTCTACGCATACTATCTGTAAAATTGCATTTTACACACGAAAAATAGTGTGTAAAATTAAATTTTACGCATACTATATCAAAAATAATTTATTAAGCGAACATTATTCCTTTAGTCAGTAGATATAACTAATATTATTGTTAAAGAAAGGGCTATGAAATCAAACTAAAAGTTTGTAACAATCTGATTTCCTCTATGGTGCAGGAATGGGTAAAGGACGCGTCGAAAAACAGGTTAGTACGCCTGTCTTCGTTACTCGTGACAAAAAAGAGTTGGGCGGTATTTACAGTTTGGACGGCGGTCATAGATCCTCGGCCGCTCGTCCTCCGCTTCTCTCGCACAATTTCGCTTGCTCGATCGATCGCCGATCGGTCGTCGCTGCTTTGTTCGCGTCCCCGCGTCCGCGCTGCTCGGAAGCTCGAGAATCTCTCCCGATTGCCAATATGGCTATCCGTCTCCCACGCGTTGGTATAGCCTAACCTAAGCCGCGCTCGCGCCCGCTCGCGCCAGCTCGCGACGACGCGAAGGTACCCCGCAGTACCCCGCGTCATACCCTCCACCCAGACGCCGTTAAGCCCTTGACGGCTTCTGTCACTATCAGCGAGCCAAACCTCGGTAGTGTAGGAAACAAGGGGGCAGGATAGGAGAAAAAAAAAATCCCACCACGAACTACATCGTGATTTTGTACGTGCAGGGCATGAAACCATTGGCCCTCACGTACCATGGGTGACGGAACTCGGCACGAGCTGACTCCTGACCACTTTGCCGACCCGTCGTGCTTGCACCTCTGCAACTATCGCAGATGCACGCACCCGGACCTGCGCCTCATCGTGCGCGTTGTCATCCTTTTGTGTGGGCTCCTACCACAACGGCTGTGAAGAACCGTTTGCGGTGGAGTACGTACTCCTCGACGCACTCCTCCTCTTTGAAACGGAGACGAAGCACCGTTTTGTCTCCTTGGGCTTTCCCGCCGATCTTCAGTGACCTCTTGATACCCTGTACACCCGTCTCCGAGACTCGGGGCCGGCGTTCACAACGATCGGTATTCTCTCCGATCGCTTCTTCGCAGGTGGCCTCCTGGCCACTCGCTAGACGGTGGACAGCCTCGCTACTCATCTCGTCGTGGCAAGCGACCTCCTGGTCACTCACTGGGTTGCCAGCTTGCTCGCTGGATGGTGATTGGGCCTCGCCCCAGCCTCCTCAACCTCGTCAGGGTTCTCCATCAGGGTGCCTCATTGTCTGTTTCGGCGGCGGATGCACACCGGACGCTTCGGTGGACGCCTTGTCCTCGGCATTCTCTGGAAAAAGTCGTACGACTCCTTCCTCCAACTCCACATGCTCCATTCGAGAAAAGGACGAAAGAGGAAAGGAATTGTAAGGAATGGCTCCCTGAGTCAATCCTCTCGCGTCTATTGCGCCTTCGTCGCGTCCTACGATTTGGCCACTTGCCTTTTTCGTAGTACCAGGTGGACAAACTGGTTCTCACTTTCCCGTCGCGCTTTTTGTCTGCTTGACGGTGTATGATGCCGTCCGCGGGCATCCGAGCTTACGCTTTACGTTTCCGTCTTCAGACTGGGCACTCCCAGTCATTTTGTCATCAGCGCCTGCTGATGGAGTCGTGGGCGTATCCACACGATACCCGCATTTCGCCAGAGGTCGGACATTGGACTCGATGTCCTCGTGTTCTTCGGGAACACCTTCGCATCGTTGGAGCAGAGCCTCTATTCGTCTGCTATATTCCAAACTCAAGGGTTTCGGGTGCCTGCAGTAGATCGTAGCGCTACTTTTGGAATTATTGAACGCGTGGTCGAACTCTGTAAGATGCTCATCCTAGTGATCATCATTCGGTTAACTCGATCTACGGGGTTAGCCTGCGGATGGTATGGGGGCGTCGTTTCGTGACGTATTCCCTTGTTATTCGAAAAAACCGTTGATCCCTCGGTTTTTCAACTCCGTCTCGTTATCGGAGAGGAAGACTTCGGGTGTTCCAAACCGGAGACAGATGCATTCTCTAAGTTCCGCCAGTATAGCCTCGCCTGTAGCCCGGCGGAGTGGAATCACTTCCACCCATCGAGTGAATAGACCCGGAAACATCAGAATGTACTCGTTCCCTTTTTGCGTCCTGGGTAGCGGGCCCATATTGTTTCCCGCGATATATAGACAGGGTCGTTCTATGACCCTGCGGCTCCTGAGTCCCGCCGGCGGCCTTTGCTCAGATTTTCTCTGCTGGCAAATCTGGCATTGCCGCCCGTAATAGGCTATGCACGCATCCGTGCGTGGCCAATAATATAGGCGAGCAACCCGTGCGGGATTCTTCTTTCGCCTCAGGTGTCCTGCGGTGGGGCTATCATGGCACTCTTGCATGACACCCCTTTGCCTTTCTTGGGGAACGATAAGCTTCCATGCCTCATCATCTTCCCCTAGGACTCCTTGCATGAGTTGGTCAGAGTTGTAGTAAAACAGTCTATCCACGACCCACCTCATCTTTGGGTCTATGAGTGGTTCCTCCTCGGCTTTCTTTACTTGTTGGAGGTACCACTCATCCTGCGAGTTCTCCGTCCATGAGACACCGGCCACTGGTATCTCCTCGCCTTCCTCATCGTACATACGAGAAAGGGCATCTGGAACGTTGTTGAGTGCACCTTTTCTGTGCTCAACAATGGATTGGTGGCCTTGCAGCTCCAAGGCCCACCGTGCTACTTGGCCTGTCGGACCACTCAGTGTGCGCAGCCATCGCAAACAGCTGTGGTCCGTGACTACTTGTAAAGTGTAGCCTTCGGTGCATGAGCGAACCTTTCTTATTGCCCATACTACAGCGAGACACTCTTGTTCTGTCACGCTGTATTTCCTCCCGGCAGGTGAGAGGACGCGGCTGGCGAACTCCACTATTCGCTCGTTGCCGTATTCGAATTGGAGAAGAACCGCTCCTATTCCCGAGTTGCTTGCACCCGTCTGAACAACGAACTCGTTGTCGAAGTGAGGACGTTGCAGGACTGGGGCGGAGGCTAAATGTACCTTTATCCGCTCAAATGCAGAGTGTTGCACCTCCGTCCACTCAAACTTACTTTTCTTCCTCGCAAGTTGTGTAAGTGGGTCGGTAATCGTGACGAGGTTGTTCAGGAACCTCCTGTACCACAATGCCATGCCTAAGAAACGTGTTAGCTGCTTTACGTTCTTTCCCGGCGGGTACTCCAGTACCGGCCTTCTTTTTTCAGGGTCAAGGCGGAAACCTTTTTGGTTGAGCACCACTCCCAGGTACTTTACTTCGCATTGGCAGAAGTGGCTTTTCTGCTGATCAATAGTTAGGCCCGCCTCTCTTAGAAGGCCTAATATTTTGCAAAGGTGCTCGAGATGCTCCTCGAAAGTTTTCGACCTCATGTCGATGCACATCCGCTATTCTCTACCGAATTTCTTTACCATCACGACCGGGCTTGACCACGGGCTTGTAGATGGTTCGAAAATGCCAGCGTCGGGTAGCTTTTAGACCTGCGCGTGCATCTCAGCCTGTATTACCGGCGAGTCCGGGTAATAGCGTCTTTGAGAACGTACGGGAGCGATGCCAGCATGTCGCTCTCATTGAGCTCCGCTGCTCGTGCGTTTTCCTCGAAGGTTTTTAGGAAAGACTCCATGTCTTCCCCTTGTCTGGCCGTGAACCTGACATTCCACCGGTCGACTATGCGGTTAGGGTCCTCATGACCCCTGCCTGTGCGATTCATATCGCTGTTGGAAGGACCAATATAATCTCTTGTGGTCCTCCCGTTAGTGAAATCCGCCCACGTCCTTGTTTCACGTGGTGGATCTTTCCTTTGTGGGTTCTGGACGGCGGGCGTGCCGTCCAAATTGCGGTCGAATGTAGGATAGTTCCTCGTGAACATATCCTCGAATTCGACCCTTGGCGATGACTGCATCGGGTGTGCACATTCCCGTCTCCAGTTATTTACCGAATGTCGATCCTTGTGTTCGACATCGGAGACCTTAGCTGCTCGACCTTTCGAGATAGCTGGTCTACCCTGCTCGTTAGGGTCGCGATGGTCTTCGCCTGGGTCGTCACCATTTAAGTCAGATCTCTGTATCTGATGTTGGATTCTTCGACCGCCTGCTGTATCGTCTCCAGCAGCGTTTGTAGGTCTGCGACCTGTTCCTCTGTAGTATCCTTTACTACTGAATCTGCGTATAAGGAGGATCTCCTATCGTCTTGTTTGGCTCCGTAACTTTCCGCAATCTCTGCGGATTGTCTGTCAATTCGAGACGAGTAATCGCGCTCGCCGTTGACGATACCCCCGGTCGCTTCCTAAGTAGCATACGGCGCTACTCTGGTAAGTCGCGGGTGTGACCTTCCATTCTCGTGATTGTCGCCTTGAATCGACATCGACGTTGCATGACTGATTTTGTACAGGCTTGCCCTTTGTCCCAAAACGTGAAAAAAACTTTGGGCGGACCTTTCGGTTGGCGTCGCAACTACGCCTACCGTATTGTGTGACAGATTGTCGATTTCGAAGCACGCTCCAGAGAATTTCTGTACGGCTGACTACCATTTGTAGCAAAACCGCGCTAAATTTGAGTCGCAACTATTCACTAATTTTCGCGTGACTCTACTGGAAATTCTCGCTTTCAAATTAAGCGAGAAAACGAATTTTTCCTTGAAAACTTTCGATTTTCGAGTTCAATTTCTGCGGGAAAAATTTTACTTAGAATTTTCTCCCCAATGTGCTTCGAGTGTTAGTAAATTACAATCCTTGCAATATACATTTATTAGCTATCTAGCCAACGCGAAAGTTTCCCTTTCCGAAAATGTGAATGCTGTGCCTGTTTTTGAAATCTGAAATGCCAAGTATGCACTCGACAGCTCCCCGAAACAGAAGTAGGTCACGACTGCGAATGAATACTGTCAAATGTATCTGAACACCCCGTGTGTTCAGGGATTAAAAGCGTCTTGAACGGATGCAGGGCACGGCTGCGACCGTTCCCTAAATTAATCCAAATCCGGAATTCCCCGCGAGTTCCCGTATCGCGAAGCCTCTAAACAGGAGCAGAGCACGGCTGCATCTGTTTACTTTGCGAAATCGCTACAAGAATTTCAAAGAAAAAAAATTTTCGACAGAAATCGAACAGGATACGGATGCGACTGTCTGTTCGAGCTATTACTCCGTACACGAACAAAAACAAAAATAAATTTTTCTAAACAAATTCGATTGCAAATAAAAACCCAATACACTTTTCGCATGTTCCTTCCCTTGAAGGAGCGTTCGCCGCAACTAACCTGGGAAAAATCCCCTGATTTATCCCCTTCCCTTTTTCTAAAAAAAAAAACTAATTTTCTACCTAATTCCTACGCGCACACGATCACTCGAATTCAAACGAAATTGAATTTCGCAGCTTTTTCACTCCCTGTGAAAAAACGATGGCGCCACCTAGTGGCCGACTGGCGAAGCGTTCTTCGCTATTGGATTACCGGCTCGATCGGTAACCCGATCTGCCAAATCAAATGTTGATATTCTATCGCGCAGCGTGCCTTCCCTCCAGTGCACACGTTGTTGGGCGCCAGTTGGTGCTCTTGGTTTGCCGCTTGCCGGTGCCGTTTGTCCGCTTGATTCCGCTTGCCCGTTTCGCGCAACACGCAGTGAATGCGACCTCAGGCACGTGCCCCCGGCCACGACGTTTCACCACGTTGCGGCTCGGCACCGAGAGCCGCGACTCTCACCCGCACGAGAATCTATGATCGCAAACTAACCGAGAGAGAGACAGAGAGAAAAGATGTCAAATACACGCTGGGCAACGCTATGCTCTGGAGTCGAGGCGCTCTTCGACTCCTCGCCGGTATACGCCCGCACTCGCAACATAAAAGAGTTGGGCGGTGCTTACAGTTTGGAAGGCGGTCATAGATCCTCGGCTGCTCGTCCTCCGCTTCTTTCGCACAATTTCGCTCGCTCGCACAATTTTGCTCGCTCGCTCGATTACGCTCGATCGCCGATCGGTCGTCGCTGTTACGTTCGCGTCCCCGCGTCCGCGCTTCTCGGAAGCTAGAGAATCTCTTCGCATCACTAATATAGCTATCCGTCTCTCGCGCGTCGGCATAACCTAACCTAAGCCGCGCTCGCGCCCGCTCGCGCCATCTCGCGACGACGCGAAGGTACCCCGCAGTACCCCGTGTCACTCTATAAATGAATTTGTACGCATTTGCCATATTTCGCAAAGAATTACCATACTCAGCATATTCTTACGCGACGCGGTGACTAATTGCGGTCAGAACGCGCGTTAGATCCCCTTCTGAGATGCTCGGCTCAATCCGCCAAGTGAGCTGCCAAATTTCAACAAAGTCGCAGCTGTTGACCACCGCGGGCGCGCTCTTGTTCGGTAGGAGAAAGTGTTCAGTGGGAGAGAGTGCTCGGAGAGGGGACGCTCCGGAGCGCACTCGCTCGCTGACCGTTGCTGTCGAACGAACGCGAGTATATATAAATATACAAGCGTTCCGTTTTGCTATTATAACAGGCGTGTTGCTTATTTATAAGAAACACCTCTGTTACAAGGTTTATATTTTTTAATTTGATACTAGAAAATACTTTAAAAAGTTTCTTTTAAAGTCATCATCTAGAGGGTCTGCACTCTCCTCGTAAATAATTGAATTAATTCATATAATATATTTCATGCATTTGTTATATTATTCTTGTAATAAAACATTTGAAATCGAAAGTAATACAAATGATAAAACAGTCCTCTTCTAGACATCGTACCGTTCGGACGCGTGTACAGTTTCTTGCAAATTTAGAGAACACTTGTCTCACCCAATCTTGAGAATACAATGTTTAGTGATCACATCCTAGTGTAAAGTTAAAACTGTATTGAGGACACTTAAGTGTCCTCAAATAAAATAGAATGAACCCCTTCGATGACCAGGGAGGTCCATTTAATAGTGCACCTAATGTTATAAACATTCCATCACAATCAACTATACCAATGAATTATACAAATGCCATCTAGGCAGAATGTATTCCGAAAAAAGATAAAGCCATCGTAATAGAATTAAACAAGGATTATCCAACCAAGGGCTATATAAAAGAAGTGGCTATATTAACGTCTCCTACTGATATAAGATTTGTCTCAAGAATTTCGGGCTATCGGGTCTGCAGTTATTTAGCATCTAATGGTATCGCTGATGCAATAATTGAATCTAACCAAACAATTAAGTTAAGAGACAATGTACTAACAATTAGACCGTTAATAATACCGACTAAAAGAGTAATTATCTCAAATTCGTGCCCTGTCGTACCATACTACGTTTTTGAAAATTATTTCAATAGCATCAACAACAAACGTGAATCAACAATCACATTTATTAAAGCAACTCCCGAACCAGGCTTCGCTTACATACACGGTTTTAGACGACAAATGTATATAAATTCCGGACTCTTTTCAAATAAATTACGAAGGCTCAACATACTGGATTTACGTGTCGACCGACTCTCTCCTGTACTTCAAATATAAACAAGGGAGACATCTAGGACGGCAATGTCCTTTTAACAACTTATCTCAGCCCAGTGGCCCAAAACACAAGATAAGGATATTTCCGTGCTCCCAAGCGTAATTGATAATAAAGAAACAAATGCTCAACCAGGAAGAATCCAAATAAACGTTAAGAATTTTAAACGACCACTGTCCCAATCCTTATCATCTGTTACACAGATTGAGGAATCAAATCAGATTTCAGACTCTGCCACAAAATCAGAAGTAAACACTCAAAAACTTGTTCCGTTAAAAATTGAAAAGATTAAAGCACCCAATAAAAAAGCTGAGCAATATATATCAAACGACAAGAAAAGTAAATTATTCTAACTAACTCTACTTGACTTAGAACTAAAAATAAAAGAAAATGAAGATAAATTTCCACTCAATCTTATACAGTTTAAAAGTTTCCTTGATGCAGTTTTAAGTAGCCCTCTCCCCGTGATAGCTAACGTAGCTAAAGTGTATAATGAAGACATAGAACTCATATCAAACATGCTTAGAGAAATATATTCACATCTCAGACTTCAAGGTATGAAATCCCGTTTTACCAAAATAATTAACAATAAAGAAAAATCTCTTACGGACGAGCAACAAAAAAATAAAATCTCCAAGACACAATTTACGGACGATTTAGTTTAGTATTAGCTATCTATATACATAAGAAATCTCCAAATTTCAATATGACTACTAATTACTTCAATTGAACATGAAATTGGTCAAGAACATTTTTTATTGCTAATAATTTAAACGAGATTCAGTTAGTCCAAAGATCAGCTTATGCTAGTTATGTTTCATTAAAATATACTTTATAAGTGTTATTTGAAATTCCTCCTTAGCATTCGGAAATCCAAAAATATATCAATTGTAACGTACAAAAATAATTCGCGTTACAAGAGTTCTTGAGAACCCGAAAGCTTATTACTCTCAGCTTTAGCTTGCATACGTCATGATAGACGTATGCTTGTAGTATGAACTTCAACAAAAATTCTTAGAATCTAATACCAAAACGAGGAATAAAAGTATTCAAATAACAAAAAGAAATAGAAACGTTAGCATAAAAAATAGTTACATAAGAGCAATAAAAAATTTCAACAATTTACCAAACAACCTCAAAAACTTGAAAAATATAAATATCATTAAAACAAAAATTAAGCAATGTATAAAAACGAATCAATAATTGAGAACAAAATAGATTGTCAAAAAAATATGCTCGTTATTACTGCAACTGTCAAAAGTACAAATACTAAACCCTACAATAGCAAACTATCTTTTACAAGTTAAGAAAACAGATAAATCTGATCTTACATTGGAAGTCCATGAAGAGCAGGTGAAAAAAGTAAAATTAATACAAGACATTAGAAAATATATATGTGCACAGGGTAAATCCAATCAACACCACAAAAGAACACATAGGCGAATGTCAAAATATGTTTGGGAAAAAATGTCTATCATCAATGCAAATTTAATCATCACAATAACTAAATTAGCAGCATGCATTATAAAAAACACAGAATATAAACCACCAAAAATGACTACGCAAAAAGTCATTAAAAATAAAACTTAATATGGGAGAGAGAGAGAGAGAGAGTCGCAGAACCGTAATTTCGGTTGCCACCCTCAACCGGGTTGTTCATACTCCAGGTGCCAGCACACCCTCGACATAGAGTCCAAGAAACTCAGCTGGGACAAGCCGCCATCGAAGAAGCTGCTTCTATTTTCTAAAACTGCTTTAATTTTCTAAATAGAAGCTGCTTATATTGAGCATTAATTTTTTTTTTCAAATAGCATTATATAAAATTTATTTTAAAATGGGATCATATGAAACTGTTTTTTGAAATGGCATTGTATGAAACCATTTTTTCAAATGGCATTGTGTGAAAGAACTTTTATAAATAGTCTTCTATTAAAGAACTTTTTGAAATAGAATAATATGAAATATTCTTATGAATTAGCATTCTATGAAGTTGCTTTTTCAAATAGCATTATATGAATAGGAGCCATTGATATGTTGAAAGAACGCTTAAGGTTGTATTAAACTTTAGCTACATTCTGTGAAGCATTTTTCGAAGTAATTAAACAAAGAGAGTGCTATCAAAGTTGATAGAGATATTTTGTTTTTTTCTTATGTTAATTTCATTGTAATTAAAATAAAAACCCATACTTAAAAACGCCGAAAAGTCATGTTTAAAATTGCTGAGGAATCGATTGACAAAACTTTTGGAAGAAGTTTATTTAGAAACAAGACGAAGAATGTGGCTACAACAAGATGGTACACCTCCCCGTTTTGCAAGAATAGTACGTACATTTCTGAATTAAAATTATAATCAGA
This sequence comes from Sycophila sp. Sp_5, assembly GCA_018906775.1. Taxonomy (NCBI): domain Eukaryota; kingdom Metazoa; phylum Arthropoda; class Insecta; order Hymenoptera; family Eurytomidae; genus Sycophila; species Sycophila sp. Sp_5. Next base: position 415,478 of record JACCID010000111.1, on the reverse strand, counting down.
GGTGGATAGATCGATGAGGTCCAGTTATCTGGCCTCCAACTCACCAGGTATAACATCCCCTAACTTTTACTTGTGGAGCTACTTGAAGAATGTTTTTCGACAATGGACCGTATTTACCAAGGTTGTACAGCAATCTCAAGAGAGTACTTGCTCAGGACAGTACAGTATTTTCAAAGGCGTGTAAATTTGTACCTTCAAGCTGATGAAATTTTGAATATTTAATGTAATACGATAAAAGTAACAGGCAAGACGAATCACCTTAAACAAGCACTTCAAAGGAAACAGAACTTACTACCACCATGCCATTGTTTCCGGGTAACGCTAAAAGTAAGGTAAATATTTTCGAGGTCAATATTTTGATGGGCGTTGTAAAAATTGAGGTTAAGAAGTTATTGATTATTCTATCAGAAAATGCAATTAAATGGCAAACACAGAATTTCTTAGTATTTGACCTTGTAATAACCTTCTAAGGGTTATAACAAAAGTTTACCAATATACTGATATAACGAAAAACCAATTCTGACTTAAAATTTTCCACTCTTTCCAAATATGTTGTTAAAAATAGGGGTTTCCATTTAAAAAAATCACTTTGATCTTTAAGATTGGAGATTGGACCTTTTAGATTGGAACTCCCGGCTTTCTCGGACTCAGCTCAGCCTGAGCACGTACTGAAAAGGATCGCGAAAATCACCTGCGCCGACTAGCTCGGGGTCGCGGTTCACGGGAAGGTTGACTAGAAAAATAAATTGATATTGCGAAATAAATCTAAACGAGATTTATTTCCTATCACACCTTGAATTTACGAGGAGGTCGCGCCGGTCGAGTACGGTCGCGTTCGCGCGCGCTTTCAGGCCGTAACAATGCCTTTACACACACACAACACACTCGCGCAGGGGGCGTGCTCATACCTCAGAGGAGGTTTCCTGAACGCGTCCGACCAAGATTCGCGCACATCTCTTACCTGGGAAATACGTTGGCCAACGTTAGCCATTCTCCTTCTCTCGCTCTTGCATTCCACGCTGCTGCTACTGCCTCTATTACTGCTGCCGAAGCCGTCATCACTCGAATGGCATCTCGTCCCGACCTCCTCTCGACTGTTTACGATCTGCTCTCGCGTATCATCTCTGACACACCAGGATACAACGAAATATTTTATTGTATTAACTAAATACTTAGTTGATATAAAATAAAAAATCCCTAGATCTGAATTAACAAAATATTTTGTCGAAATAATTTAACATTTTGTTAAGTCACCTAAACACAATTAGTCGTTTTAATTAAATGTTTAGGAAGGAGGATCTGACTAATTAATTTTGTTGGAAGAATTTAACTGAATTTGTTAGTTATATCAAAATTTAACTAAATTATTTAATTAAAATTAAAATGAATTGCTCCATTCAACATTTTGTTGTTTTAAATAAATATTTTGTTGTTTTAGGTAAACATTTTGTTGTTTTAATTAAATATTTTATTGGAACAACTAAATATTTTGTTGATTCAACTCATTAAAAAAAATCTATTTTAATTTGCTTTTTAACCTAACTTATGTTTTTTATTTCGCTGATTTACATTTACTTATACATTTCGCATACATACACATTAATACATACATTACAACATTATCGCAGAAAATTTCTTCGCCGACATGGGATCAAACCCTAGCCCTCCGGATTACGAGGCAGACGATCTAACCATTACGCTACACAACGCATGCAAGAAGTCTTTTTTTATCCATATAGCTGATTGAAAAATATCATAATATAAACTTTATTATTATTGCTATTACATAATTAATTAATTAATTTTCACTAAAAGATTTGTTACTTGCAACTAAATATTTAGTTGTGTCAATCAAGTTTGTTTTGTTATCGGATGATATTTCTTTTACAAAATATTTGGCAAAGTAAACAACAAAAGCTTTAATTGAAGTGAACTAAACTATTTACTTGTTGGTCCAATACTAAATATTTATTTGAATCTACAAAATCTTTTGTTGGATTAATTAAATGGTTTATTTATTATTTAAATATAGCAATTTCAAACCGACGCTTTGGCTGAATGGTAGAGATGCACCTCGGGCGTTCGGGAAAGTTAAGCAACTTTCGGCGTGGACACTACTTGGATGGGTGACCGCGCTGGAAGTTGCGATGCTTCCTCGATCTCTTAGGTGTTTTTCTCCTCACTCAACAAAGTGAGCGGGAGGTATGAAAATGACAAATTCGGTAATCAGGCCTACGAAATGTGACTTGGGCATCTAATTTGAGCATTCTCAATATACCGACCCACTCCGGAACGGGTTTTCCTAATTGGCATTTACCCTGGTTATAGGTTTGGCCACAGGTTTTTCCCGTTCCAGAGGCATAAGCCTGGGCAAATGCGGAGTGGGATTAGGGACGTAGGGCGAGAGATCTGCCGGCAGAGAAGGTCGAGGGAAAAACGCTGGGCTACAGGTTGGGTGGGGTAGAGCCATATCCTCCCATCACACCTAAGCGGGGGGGGGTCAGAGCAGTGTCCTCCCCCCGCTCGGTAGTAGGCAATAACAAGAGTCGGCAGGTAGTACCAGGCCCAAAATCTTTAGTTAGAATAACATTATATTTAATTATTTAAGCAAAATATTTTATTAATGATATTTAGTTACTGCAACTAAATGTATTTAGTTGTAGTGGCTAAATCGGTTTGCCAGATCAACAAATCTGATCAGCAATTTCAACAAAATCTTTAGTTAGAATAACATTATATTTAATTATTTAAGCAAAATATTTTATTAACGATATTTAGTTACTGCAACTAAATGTATTTAGTTGTAGTGGCTAAATCGGTTTGCTAGATCAACAAATCTGTTTTGTATTTTGTCGCATTGACTAAGGATTTAGTTGATCCAACAAAAATTTTGTTCAAAATCAATTAATTGATTTAATAAAACATTTTGTTGATTGAATTAAACATTTAGTTGAATGTTCAGTTAAATCAACTAAATGTCAATCAACTAAGTATATTTAGTTGAATCAAATTTTTTTTTTAGTGTATTAAATGATACATAGTTATATTTTACTACATAATTTTTAACAATTAATAATTATAATTTAAAACCTCTATCATAATAATAAGTTTATCAGCAAAAGGAAATTAGATATGCGAATCGAAAACTTCGTAAAATGACATAGAATACAAATAATTAAAATATTGTTAAACAAAAAATGTAATTATGATAAAATTCCAAATTCAAGCTAAAACTCGTACGAAGATGAGCAATAATCTACGTTCCGGCCTCGGCGAATTAATAAGTAGCCACTCTCGTAAAAAGATTGGATTGGCTACCAACTGCATATCGATTCTCCAATCAGAGCTAACTGAAAGAAGGAAAAGAGTGACAGAGCTTGTCGAGAGAGCAGAGGTGCAAGTCATCTCTGAGAGCCGAGATGGGATAGTTGGACTAACTCCGTGCAGTTTGATTTTTGATTTAGTTTTAAACTTATAAACCTATTTCGCTACGTTGTTCTAAAATCAAAACTGTTAATTTTGGCGTAACGTTAATTTAATTTTAGCTTTCATTATTAAATAAAATTGAATTGTCTCACATAAGAGAAACGCGTGAAATAATTATTTCCCGTGACTCTTTTCCTATTTTTTTCGTAAATCCGACAGCTGTTGCCGATTTCCTCGCCTAGCGAAAGAAGAAGGAGATCTTTATTAGCAAGAACATCAAACCGCCGCCGCCAGGACCTGCCACATCCCTACACAAAACAGCCAAGTTTCTTAAAAAAACATTTTAGAAACAGACTTTAGAAAATTGTATAGTATAATACTTCCATTCTTTTTTCTATTTCTCTTTACTATTCTTGAAATTACTGAAGTTTGCTGCTTGTATAAGATAGGGGAGCCTATCTTATACACGCGCCTATCTTATACTTGTCAGGTCCTGGCCTTAATTAGACTCTTTATATTTTTTTTCTGTATACTGGGTGATTCATTTTAATTGCCCAAGGCAAATATCTCGAAAAGTACGGGAGATGGAATAGAACGTTAAAGGTAAAAGTTGTAGGGTTCAGAGAGGCAAATCCAATGGTGACCTTGACCATGACCTTGGGGTCAAGTTTCAAGGTCATTTCAAAGTCAAAGTAGTTTTTTTAAATAGGAACACCAACTTTTGACCTCGAAAATTAGAAGAGCGGAAAATTTTACATTCAAACATGATGTTATGTCATGGGGTCCAGTTGACCTCTGCAGTGGCATCAAGGTCAAATCAAGCTGTCTACACAATTTGTAGGCCAATATCTCGAAAAAAGCAAGGTTGAGAAAAACTTTAAATACCAATTTCCCCCTCTGAACCCTACAACTTTTACATTTAACGTTTTTTTCCATCTCCCGTACTTTTTGAGATATTTGCCTGGGGTAATTAAAATGAATCACCCTGTATATCATAGGTTCACGAAGATACGTTGATGTGTATAGGAGGCCTCAAAATAACGTCGCTCAAAGATGAAAACGATAATTATTGCTACTTGCTCATAGTCATCGAAGTGATGAGTATATTTCCATGGATCAAGCCATTGCGCGACAAGAGCGCCCGCACCATTGCGATGGCTTTCGAACATATTCTGCAAAGAATCAATGAATGAGCCCCCGACTATCTGCAAATGGACAGAGGAAATTTGTTGAAAGTGTTCTGCAACGCTTTCTCGATACCAAAGGAATACGTTATCGGATAGCTAGCGATCCCGACGTGAAAGCAACGGTAGTCAAGTGTCCCAATCGTACTCGCCAGGAACGCATGAGGCGTTACTTTATTCACAGAAACACTGACAAATGCATCGACGCTATTCAAGGCATCGTCAAGAACGCGAACGAAACCTGCCGATGTTAACTTTTGCAACGTCGAGAAAGCACGGAAAAATTTAGCAAAGCGTTTCGTCGCGAGAAGAAGAAACATAGCCCTGTTAAATCCAAAAATTATTTATTAGAAAAAAACATTAATAAAATTAATAATGAATAAAATTAATAATGAATAAAATTAATAATGAATAAAATTAATAATGAATAAAATTAATAATGAATAAAATTAATAATTAATAAAATTAATAATTAATAAAAATAAAACTTAGCTTTTCATGGATGTAGCAGGTGAAAGTCGGCTAGGCGGCTTTTCAGTCTTGGAAAGGAGTGGCCCTCGTGAAAAGTCAGCGCTGTTACCACTCTTTGAATGAGCAAGAATACTTCAAAACCTCCGAACGATCGCAACGTGAGTAGGAGTGTTATGAGAGTTCTAGACCACTTTTCCAGGAACTGGAGTGGTCTAGAAATCTCATAGCAATTTGCCCCGCCCCCTCCCCCTCACCATCTAGTGGTCTAGAACTCTCATAGCCTTTTGCCCCGCCCCCTCCCCTCTCCCTCTAGTGGTCTAGTACTCTCATAGCCTTTTACCCCACCACCTCCCCCCTCCCTCTAGTGGTCTAGAACTCTCATAGCCTTTGCCCCTTCACCACCTCCCTCTAGTGGTCCAGAACTCTCTTTTGTCCTCCCTCCCTTCCCCTCCCTCTAGTGGCCAGAACTCTCATAACTATTTACCTCCTCTCCTTCCCCCTCCCTCCCATCGTTACCCGGGCTAGAACTATCACAGATTTTTAATATTTCCTACCTTACTGACCTTCTAATTTTTTCTTAATCTATTTTTTATTATTAAATTATTTAATAATTAATAATCTATCATCCAGTTCTGGAAAGAAACCAATGAGAAACAAAAAAACGTTCCCACGCAAGGAATCGAACCCCCGTTTCCCAGGTGGTAGGCCAAGACCTTTACCGCCGGAATACAAAGATATATCCTAACTATAGATACAAGTCATATATATGTCGTCCATCGCTTTATCTTTTGCGGGTTTACGTGTGCCCCTAGCGGATTTGTCTGTGAAACTTCGATGCTACCTACTCGACCGCGGCCTATTGTCAGCGGGAGAGTTAGGTAGAATTTTATTGATGGACCATAACCTTTGTTGATAGATGTTCCTCAGAGGTTAGACCGATGGTGGGGACTCTCACCACTTATATAATCAACACTTAATACAATCACGTTTGCAATTTATACGTAGCAAATGGTGGAGGCCCCAACCCCGCCCCCACCTGTGAGGTACAACCAATAGTCGACCCCTCCATGATTTTCTGACAATTAGTCGCAATCCATTACTTCCACCGTAGTATTAAGTGCACAACTATCACTGCACGCTCCATTGTGGTGAGGACAGACGGTCACTATCTTAATCTTGTCCAGTGGTGGGAAACCCATTTCGGCAATATCTCGTATTTCACACTTCAATCAAAAGTGTTGAAGCCAATTCTTCTTTATTGATCCTATTGTGTAGACTTTGACTGCATCCTGCAAGTTCTCGCGAAGTATAGCTCCTATTTGATTGCAAGGCACGTTTCCCTGATTCCAACTTAGTCCATGATAGTGACGTTGGAACCACTCATTTTCTCTATTGTATTTATCCGTGAGTCTTCGCCAGGGAAAGGGTTTCTCGAACAACATAACGGCAGTATCACGATTTACGTTCAGTGGAAGAATAGCAAGCTCCTTAACGATGTAGTCTTCGCCAGGCTGCTTGAAACCTTGCATATCGACTAGATATTCCATAATGTTTAAACAAGCTTCCTTACGTCTCCACTTGCAGAATTGTACTGAACTACGCGATCGTGTAAGATTACACAGTAGATTGAAGTTCTAGCAGGGAAGTTATCTCTAGATTCAAACTCCAATCGGACGTCAACAGGAGCGCTCTTCAATGTCTCGTTCTACTTCGAGCAGTCGATAACTAATAGAGGTATATGCTCAATAAAATCCTGTTTCTTTAACATTGACTCAATGTCCTTCTGATAGTAGGCGTACTGGAAATTCGCATACATGTCGTGCACAAAGTGACGTACTCATTGTGAGCAATATCCAGGTTTAGCTCTCTGACTCTTTCGGTTGGTTTAAAATCCCAGTATAACGAATCGTGTTTTCTTCAGCTGATTGAACGTTTTTACAGCCCACACATGCTTTGAAGTGGCCGGTAACAATGGATACTCGTACAATTCCCAACTACGAAAACTCATATCGATGGTTTTGCCTTTTTGAATATGAGTCAGTAATTGAATTTTATATTCGTTAGAAACTGTGACGTAGGGCATCAACCACTCGATCCGCTTTATTTCGATCTTGAAATTTTCGAAAGCGTCTCGACTTTTTGCACTTGCAGCAGTTTGTATGATGGCATTCAAGTCATCTCTGGATCTCGTAAGAATGAGTTCATGTTTCACGTTTACAACTATCTTGCGATAGTCTTCAGCGACACCAAGAATCATACTCAGAGGTATGTTAAAGTATCACGCTTCATTGACCAGATGTTGATTGTCTTCCACAACATCCATCCAACCGGCGTTCTCGATAACCAGACTTTGACTGGGATTGAGAGAAAGCCAACCCTTCATAAGAGTTGTCAGTCCCACATTCTTACATCTATCGATCTCAACAGCATTGATCTCGTAGCGAATCTCTTCAAACATGTGGCAGATAACATTATTGACTAATATGGTATTCGCAACAGCGGTACCATCAGTCTTGATGAGTCTTCCATAAACATGAAGGGAACTGCGGGACGGTAGAACGCTGACATCTTAATGTTGTGTAACGGGCAACCGGCCGTGTGTGTGATTTCGGCGGGCTGCACGCACAAGGTGCGCACACACTAACGCGCAAACTAGAAATATTGTTAAGGTGGAATCCGCGGAGGAAATTATCGACGCGGTCCAATTAAAGATACTCGACATCCCAATTTAAAGGGATGGGGCGCCAGGCACTGTAAAATAAAATACTCGCAAGCATTGCCTCTCGCAAAAAGAATTTACTGTGTAAAATACGAACTCTTGCTCCGGCTACTCAGCGGAGAGTCGTGAGGTCGTGAACGGCAATGCTGCCGGAGGATGCGGACAACACAATAACAGTAATACACAAAAATAAATAATTAAACCAGACTTAAATCTAAAGGTGCCTTTATTTGGCCAACGACATAAGGCGCATGGCCTTCCAAGTAGGCAATTACAAATCTTAACGCAATTAGTTCAGAATTTAACAAAATAAAATTTATAATTTAGATTAATAAGTGATTTTCAAAATTTAACAAATCAGAAGGATAATTTGAATTTCAGATTTACTTACAAGAGTACAATATTTGAATTCAACAATAAAATTTAGAATTAAATTAACTCCACCAAAAATACACGCGGACGCTAATTAATTATAAAAAAGGCGCATAAAGGAGCAGCAAAAGAATACAAATGCCATATTAAAAACGCATAATCAAGGGCGAGGCACGAACATCCTGGCGTAACATCTAATTGCCTCAACGTAGGCGGACAAAACCATTTATCTTTCGCAAAATGGGTTGCCACCTTGTCCGGCCGGTTTGAAGCTGCCGAGTATATCAGGAGATGTTGCTCGGCCAGACGACGCTCGTCGTCTCTTCGGCGTCACCGCTGCTGATTGATCGCCGTTGCTCGGGTGATTCTGGAGAGCCAGTGTAAAGGTGAAAACACCTCGTCTCTTGCCTCCCCATCCCTCGCCTGTCCTCCTTAAAAATAGGGGAGGTAAGTGCTGGTTCACGTAAACATTGCGACATTCCAAGCCGCAGCGAGTTTTATCTCGCTGATGGAATTTTCCTATTTTTGTGCGGCTCGGCAACACTGCCTTCAGGCAATATTTCACAGGCTTAAATCAAGGAAATTAAATGGGATGCAGTACTCATCTTTTTGGATGAACTGGACCCTCCGTTGCCCTTGGCTGTTATCCCAGCAATGGTGCGCCTTGGATGACGACGGCGATCGGTACCTGGCTCACCTCGGTGCGCATCTGCAGGAATCTTGGCCGAGGCATCTTCCTCTGGAATATCAAAACGCTTCCGCGGAAAAAACTATTTCTAACGCAATGTAGGCAGTGGTGAAGGGACGTCCCTTCTGGCTGCTAATTTACCAATAAAACTGGCACGCGGAGTAACGGGCGAAAAAGCGCCATGTTACAGTTGTATAGCAATGCGAATCTCGTCGCTATTGTTGAAGGTCAACGCGGTGTACGGTTGGTGAGCATGAATCTCTTAGTGTTCGACAGACTCATCGAATTTGACAGGAGACTGTATGCTTAAAATCTCTACCATTTTTCTTGATAAAACAGAAAACTATAGGACGAGATATATATAAAGGACGACTTTTAAGACTTGACTTTGTAAAAACTGAATGTTTCGCCGTGTTAGCGCTTTGGTAGCTCATTGAAGACTGATGGTTGACTGCCATTTCGGACTACTTATATAGACCCGACTAGGTCTAGCATTGTAGACAATACGCATTATTTTTAATTTTTTTAGTAAATTTTCGATTAGATGTGTGACGTCCCCACATATGGCCGTCTTTTTTTTTTCTTCTTTCAAAAAAAAAGGAAACAAATACTTTTAACGTCTTTTTCCTTTTTTCCCTTTCCTTTAAAAGGCTGCAGTCGATAAAGAAATTGCCGACTGTAGCCTACGCTTTTACCCTCCGAAAGCCCCCTTACTGTCCTTTTCCACACTAAAATCTGCTAACTAAAGCGACCCACGCTGCACGTGCTGTTTTCCCAAAAATTTTCCACTTCTGCGACAAACAAGCTCATTAAATTATATTATAAATCTCAGTCAACAAACAATAGACCCTACCATACACCCTAGACGTCCGGCGGGCCTGACAGGTTTCCCCCAGCCTCCCCGCTTTCCCTTTTATGATTGTAACGGTTTGTGCGTCATTACCTGAGTCCCAGGTAAACAAAATAACATACGTTCAAATACAAATATTAAACAAATTGAATAGCTAATAGACTAAATAACAGCTGTTATTATATTTTTAGAGAGATTGTGCCTTTCTTTCTATTTTTAAAAAACTTTTTTTTTTATTTTTGTAAGATTAATTAAAATAATTATAAGATAAAACTAACAAAATAGCCAAACTAGAAAGAACAAAACACTACAGAAGTAATAATTATTAAATTAAGAAATTAAATAATAATATTGAGAAATTGCTAAACTTAAAATATTTTCTGTTATATTTTCTGTTACAACAACTAACAATTAAATTTATAAACAAACTATTAATTAAAATTCCAGAACAAGCCTATTGAGTATAATACAAATTTATTTAGAATTTCAAAACAAACCAATATTATTAACTTAATTATAATTTAGGAAGATCTTTTATATAATAATAAATACTTTCTTATAATAGCTAATAGTCCTAAATAGTTTTATATAATAATAAATAATAGCAATAGTTTTTATATAATAATAAATACTTTTATATGATCACAAATAATTTTATATAATAACAAATACTTTTAATACTTTGATATAATACTTTTAAACAATAATTTTATAACTTTAAGGAAATATAAGAAGAATTAGTACTAATCTTTCTTAAATCTATTTTTCCTTAATTAATTATTTCTACAAATTTATAAACAATAAATAATTATAACTTTTAACTAGAATTACTAAAGATAGTAAAAATTAAGATAAAATCTCCGTTCTTTTTTGTAACCAGCATTGTATTCTTTAATAACAATTAATTTATGTATTAAAAATCTGTTATTAACATTAATATTACTTATAAGTAAACAACTTGTAAAACGGCCCTTGAAAAGAGAAACCCTTAAAGAGAATGAGAGACGCACAAGAAAACTACCCCCACGCATCGGCAGCCGCCGCCAGCGCCAGCGCGCCGGCTCTCGACCAATCATATTACTTCAGCAACATCACCAACTCCCACTACACGGTCGCAGAATGCGCGTGCCGATCCCCACCGATCATCCTGGAGGGAGAAGCCCTTCCAGTCCTTTAAAAGGGGCTGCTCGCTCTGATCAAATCAGTACGGATAATCTTCTACAAGCATCAACATCTCTACTACACCAGGAGACGAGCAGCAGGCCTCTTTAAAGTCGCTTCTCAACGGCTGGGTTTCACCTCCTTCTGTGATCTTCAAGGCACCCTCAGGACCAGAGATCGGCAAAATTGTAATTAAAAATTACGATTACTTCATTACTTTTGTAATGTGTAATGGTCAGTTCGAAATTACCCATTACTTTCGTAATGTGTAATAGTCAGCTCGAAATTTTACATTACTTTTGTAATGGGTAATGGCCGAAAGAAAATTAACATTACATTTGTAATGCATTTATGGTCAGCTCGAAATTTTCCATTACTTTTGTAATGTTAAGGGACGAAAAAAAAATTAATATTACATTGGTAATGCATTAATGGTCAGCTCGAAATTTCCCATTACTTTTGTAATGTTAATGGTCGAAAAAAAATTAATATTACATTTGTAATGCATTAATGATTAGCTTGAAATTTCCGATTATTATAAAATAAATAAATTAATCAATAAAATAAATTAAATTAGTAATTAAATAGATAAATAAATAAATTGATAAATAAACAAATAAACAAATAAATTAAATAGTTAATTAAATAGGTAAACAAATAAATAAACAAATAAATACATAAATAAATTAAATTGATAATTGATAATGTAACTTGGTCCAGAAAAATTTTTTCCGCTTCGATTTTTTTCTCAATAACCAAGATCGGGGTGGGCTTCCCTGTAGACGACGTTCCGTCGTCCTGAGGGTGTTCCTGGACACCTGGACATCGTCTACAGGAACAGCGCCTAATGTGTTCCTGGACACCCTCAGCACGAGTGTTCCTGGACACCTGGACACTCTCAGGACGACGGGACGTCGTCTACAAGGCAGCCCACCCCGCAATTAGTCAATGAGAAAAAAATCGGGCGCGGTTCCTGTAGACGATGTCCAGGTGTCCAGGAACACCCTCAGGACGACGGGACGTCGTCTATAAAGCAGCCCACCCCGAACTTGATCATTGAGAAAAAAATCGGGCGCTGTTCCTGTAGACGATGTCCAGGGGTCTAGGAACACCCTCAGGACGACGGAACGTCGTCTACAGGGAAGCCCACCCCGATCTTGGTTATTGAGAAAAAAATCGAAGCGGAAAAAATGTTTCTGGACCATGTTACATCATCAATTATCAATTTAATTTATTTATTTATTTGTTTACCTATTTAATTAACTATTAAATTAATTTGTTTTATTGGAATGGGAGGCAGATTAATAATAATTAAACAAAACAAGATTATATATTTTAACTGATTTTATTCAGTAAGGAAGGTACGTCAGTCTCCGAGGACTGCTGTCTAAAGACTCAACCATACGCTGCGTTTTTTTACAGTTCAAACTGCTCTCTGCATTTTCCCGAATACTTTATGATAGGGCTTCAGGCCCTCTCGGGTTCGGGGCGCGACAAAAATAAAATAATAAATCTTAACTTTCTCTTTTACTATGAATGCGCTGTTGTTATTCTACGAGTGATTTTTGTATCGTAGTATTCTAAAGAGAAATGACTGTCAAATAATCCAACATGTTTATTTATTTGTTTACATATTTGTTTATTTATTTGTTTACATAGTTATGTATTTATTTGTTTATTTATTTGTTTAGATATTTATTTATTTATTTATTTATTTATTTATTTATTTATTTATTTATTTATTTATTTATTTATTTATTTATTAATTTATTTTATAATAATCGGAAATTTCAAGCTAGTTATTATTGCATTACAAATGTAATATTTTTTTTTTCGACCATTAACATTACAAAAGTAATGGAAAATTTCGAGCCGACCATTTCACATTACAAATGTAATGGAAAATTTCGAGCTGACCATTACTCATTACAAAAGTAATAAAAAATTTCGAGCCGACCATTACACATTACAGAGGTAATGGGTAATTTCGAGCTGAACATTAATGCATTACAAATGTAATATTAATTTTAGTCAAAAATATTAACGAAGTAATGATTAATGCCGATCCCTGCTCAGGACATCATCCTGCCTTCTTCAAGACATTTTTAAGACGACTTCAGGACATCACCCTGCCTTCTTCAAGACATCTTTAACTCAACTTCGAGACACTCTCTCTCTCTCTCTCTCTCTCTCTCTCTCTCTCTGGGAATCCAATAAAAGGGCACCTTCAAATAATAAAAGAAGTAGTAAGAGCCAAATATTTTTATCATTTCATCGAACGAGATATTTTAGTAAACGTTTGGACGTCCGCATAAGTTGGACGCCAAACAAATAGATAGGCTCCTATTTCCTCAAAATAAGAGAACGTTCTGATTCCCTCGGGAATGCGGGAGGCTCTTATTATCCTTTTTCCAAACCGCGGACGCAATTTTTAATCCTCTCCCTTATCCCCCGAGGGACCAGGTTTTTGGGTTTGAATACCTAGACCGGTTCACCGGACAAAAATAACTCCAACTAGCTTAGAGAAATTTCCCATGCGTAACACTAAAACATGACGTCACAGATGCATCCTTTTCGAGTAAAAAATTGAAGAGTTTAAAAATGTTTAAATATTAGCGATTTTTTTCTCAGAAACTATGCCTTTAGTCAAAAAAGTGTTAGAAGCACTTTTGATCCAAAATTTCGCGCTCTTTCCGAATCCGGAGTCAAAAATGGGGTTCGTATTAAAAAAAAAAACACTTTGTCCTTCAAATGACCTTAAAAATAAGTCTCAAGGTCAAAACTGATTTCATAAAAAGATGGCCCCCATTGTCTCAAACAACTCTTCTGGAAAATTTCTGGGTGGTTTCTTTAAAATGGAAAACCCTGTATTTAAACTGATTCTTTAATTATCCAACTGTTGTGAGAATTATCAAATCCTAACCATTTTACATAAACATGATCTCACTTCCTCAATATCTTTTCTATTAGATATACATTAGGATACTTTAATTTCTGCTATTCTTGCTCGTAGAATCCTCCGAATATAGGCTCATCCTTGTAGTCCTGGAGATGATAGCTCACAAGTCGTGTTGCTGCTTTACGATATATCGTAAATATTTCCGTTGTCCAGTTGAATGTTTATCCCTTCTCGAACATCTGTTTAGCCTTACTTACACGAACATCGCCAACCTTGAACTTTGTCTTTCTGACACCAACTTCTACTTCAGCATAACGGTCGAGGATGTTCGCTTCGTTGGCCACAGTAACATCCTTTGGTTTCGCGTTAATCGTTCTGTGTATTCTACTGTTGTATGCGGCTATCAGATCATGTAAGATGTCTACCCACTTGTAATTTCCTTGCAAACTGAATTGTACCCACATTTTGTTCTTGAGTGTGCGGTTAAAACGTTCACAGATCGAGGCCTTGAGATTGCTATACGTTGAGTAGAGATTAATTTTGTAAAGTCTCATGAGATCTTGAAAAGTCTTGTTGTAAAATTCTTTACCTCTATCGGTATGTAGATTTCTAGGTATGCGGCCAGCCTTGAATATTGACTTTATAGCATTAGCTACATTCTCCCCAGTTTTACTTTTGATTGGAACTGCCCGAGCATACTTTAAAAATATATCTGTGATTGTAAGCATGTATCGATGACCTGTTATCTCTGGAATAGGGTATCATCTCCACTAGATCTGCTTGCCACGTTTTGTTCAAACCTCGTACGTCGACTTTCCGACGTGGATAGTTTCTACGTGCAGGCTTGTGCAGTTCTTCGACTATGACTCTTCTTTGATATGCCATCGCTAGATGTTCAGTCATGGAGATCGGACGAATGACTGTTTAGATTAATCTCTCGTGTAGTATCTTTTATATCGCTATCCTGACTATTCAATATTGCATGCACAGTGTTTTTGAATTTACCGAGCTAGTTTCTAAGACGATAGATTTAGTCCATCATTTTCTGCATTTCTAATTCTACTGTGTACAGCAATGTATGCAAATTGACGGCGTCTTGAGAACTCTGAGGATTGGCAACATTACAAAGTCTCTTTTCATCTATATCGTACTGGCCATCGGAAGTAACTTTGTATCCAATGCCTGGAGGACCGCGAGCGCCCTCACCCTTACTCATATTACGTCCAAATACGTCAACGCTCATTTTCTCAATGAATGATCTGACTTTGTACACCTCAGTATATATACCCTGCTTCGCGAAGTTTCTCGATGATGGAACGATTCTCGTTCGTATGACTTGGATTTCCAGCTAATCGCTCGGCTAATAACAAACGAAGATGATCTACAAGATCGTTCGGATCATCCCAATATACATAGTCCATCCGTGTGCCTCTCCTCGCTACCTTGTAACAAGGTAGTGATTCACCTGTTTCTTCCACCTGCATAAACATTGGTTATATGAACTCTAAGTACTTCTTACTGTTGGAAACTCGAACACTTTCGGTGTAATTAAAGCCTTTCTTGTGCACACTTGTGTGTTCGAGAACTTGTTTAAAATTTTTCAAATCCTTTGAGTTAATAAAATCGCAATTAGATTCAATTAGTCAAATTCGATGAGTCTGTTGAACACTACGAAATTCATGCTCACCAACCGTACACCGCGTCGACCTTCAATAATACGAGTATTCATGTGTGGGCTGTGAAAACGTTTAATCAACTGAAGAAACCACGATTCGTTATACTATTATTAGCAATGTGATGTTATTCTTGAACTCGCAGTACTATCCCTACGGAAACCTAAACCTAGATATTGCTCACAATCAGTACGCCACTTTGTATGATATGTATGCTAATTTCCAGTACGCCTACTACCAGAAGGACATCGAGCCAATGTTAAAGAAACAGCATTTTATTGATCATATACCTCTATTCGTTATCGACTGCTCGAAGCAGAACGAGACATTGAAGAGCGCTCCTATTGACGTCCGATTGGAGTTTGAATACAATATTTCTATAAATATAATCACTTATCGCTGCCGCGGTTTAACCTCGACATCGCCAGATAAAGGGGGTAGTTTACATACAGTAGTATACAGGGTGGGCTAAAAGTACCGGAACGGCAAAATAACTCGGCGGGATTGTATTTTAGGAGGAAAAGCTTAAAACAAAAGATATAGGATTTTTTCTTGGCTATTCGATGGTGATAATGGCCATGCCCTTGACCATAACCTTGAACGTCATTTCAAGGTCAACTTAGTTTTTTTCAAATAGAAAGCTCTATTTTTGACACCGGATTCGGGAAGAGCACAAAATTTTGTATCAAAAGTGCTTTTAACACTTTTTTGATTAAACGCATAGTTCCTGAGAAAAAAATCGCTAATATTTAAATATTTTGAAACTCTTCAATTTTTTACTCGAAAAGGATACAACTAATCGAAAAATTACTAAAAATATTAATGATTTAGAATTGTATGCAAAATGTGGTGATATTTTTTGTTTTTCCAATTTTTATGTTTTTAGAATATTGTTTTTTAGGCAATTCCATAAAATTAAACATTTGCCGTTCCGGTACATTTGGCCCATCCTGTATATACAAGCTATGCATATGCAATAGTGAATAATACAAAATTACAACATATTAATAACTAGTGAAAGTATTGAAATCAATCGATAATATAGGGTCAATTCCAATACCTATCAAGCTTTTATTATTAAACCTACAAACCCTAAATTTGAGAGCTTACTTACAGTGGCAATAAAAAAACCACAGCCTTCATTCACTTAATATTATATCAAAGAATATAATAAACCAGTGTCTTGCGGAGTTCTTGTAAACTAAAGAAACTAATATACGATTTAAGGGCTTTTTTATTTACACACTTGGTGCATATGCTATTTTGTTACACGGGAGTCGAAAATTACATATCCAATTTTTCACACGAAGTGCGTACATTACGAATTATACTCGTCGTGTAAGAAAAATAGGATATTACGTAGTAAGGGGAGTAAAAAAAGAATGGACACAGATCGCTTATAAATTAGCCTAGCCAAAGGCGAGGTTGACTTACTGTGATTTTTTTTACTTTTCTTTTCGATCGGGCTCTAAAAATCATTGTTTAATTAAGTCATCAAAAGAGTTAGGTGTAGAAGTATATTATGCTTAATCACAGCATTATATTCACTCTTTTATCTTTTATACCTTACATGAACTGATTTATACATTTTTTTCATGTAGCTAAAAAACTACTATGTAATTGAAGAATATATAGAAATTGTTTATGAATTTATAGTATGCATTTATTGACATTGCCTGAATGATGAATATTTATTTTTCAATATTTTTTCATTAAACAATATGTTATTTTAGCAAAAAAAAGAAGAATAATTTACTTAAAAACTAAAGACAATTACAAAAATATTCCACCAGAAAAGTTAAAATTATAATTCTACACTTGCGATGTAAAGCAAAGTATACATTTTAAATAAAAAATAGAAAAGAAAATAAATTGAAAAGAACTACCTACATTTTTACAGACTTCAGAATATTTTTAAGTTTTTCACAAGTTTAAGGCCGTTCTTTCAATTAGTTAAATAAACAAAAATTGAAACCCTATGTTGTTGAATCAACATAACAATGCTCATAATCATTAGTCCTTTGAACCTTTCGTAATAAAAATTATCGATTATATAGACACTCTTATTAGCTCGCTAACCGTAGTGTTTCTATGTTATGTACAACGGCATGAAGAAAGAAGTATATATCTTCGTACCAAAAGTAAAAAAATACAATGCACAGTTTCTTCTTGAAGAAATGTAAAACCACCATCACAAACAAAAATTTTTTTGTATCATACGAAAGTAAATTAATGTTTCTAATCGGTCTCATTTCATTCATTGGATAACCACAGATAGATAGATAGATAGTTAGATATAGAAGATCGAACTAACCAAATTAACTGATTGTAGACCATCACTCCATTCAATTCGAGAAGTTTTTACAAAAATAGATAAGAAAGCAGAGTACAACGCAAGCAAAAATCAACTTATAAGAAATCCAAATCCACCGGGTACTAAAATAACAGAATCAAAATCTATTAGAATGTCGTATGGGGATATCAATTACTTAGGAAATAATAAAGCATACCTATATTTTGACAGAGGAAATAGAGGAACATAAAAATTTACAAATTCTATGCAGCCGATTTCGAGACAAAACAAGAACCTAGATATTATTAATTTAGATTGAATTATCTTCACTTCTTCTAGTAAATGCTACTCTAGCAATGAACATAAATATTTCCACACTATAGAGTCACCTGCGCTGTTGGGTTCACCTGCCCGAAGAGATTAAATAACTTTGAAAGAGAAGTCTGCAAAAGAAGCAGAAATGCGTCAACAGAGATGTTCACAAAAGCCACCTCAATGCTCACTAGATATTGGAGATGAAAACACCTCTTAACGCGTGTACAATATAATATGCACCATTTTTTAACAAGATTTTTAATCTAATCATTTTTCAAAATCTGAATATTATCAGTTAATAAAATTTAATTTCGAATATTTAACAGAATACTAATCTGACGCCTAGCCTCGTAATCCTTGACTCGTAAAATAGTTTTGGAAACCACATCAATATTTAAAAGATCTTTAGTAAAAGGGATACAAACATCAGTATGTCCGCTCGCGTAAAAGAGACCCCTACGCATGGGAACCACTAGCCGAATGTAAGGATCTGCATACAACCCTACCCAGTTGTACACGCCATTCCCCTGGTTACAGGCGCCCAACCTGGCGTACCCAATAAGAGATTCGAATAAACTCAAGTGTTTAGCTAACCAATTTCCTTCATTTGATATAACCTTAAAAACCCATTTCATAGCCGAAAAAGCAACTTCCAACCAGAGGCGGGCCCGTACAGGATGCGCAGTACTGACATGCGTTTTCACTAACCCAAGTGGTCTTGAACAACGAAAATTCAAGGGAACGTGGCGCCTTAAGCACGACAAGCATGACACTACAACAAGTGTAACACATGAGTGTAGTTGAATATAGAGGATTTGAATTGAATTCTCAAGAGTATTAGGTTGAGCGTGTCTGCCATTTTTTCCTTGAGTGTTTATGATTTGAAGCGTGTTTTTCAACGGTCACGGGGCGGCGGATAGCCCCAAAATCGTCGATGCAGAGCAATGAGTAGAGATTTGCCTCAGCCGTTGAGGATCTTTCCGACCTCGACGGGTTGTAACGTACAAAATAATTTTCGCTACAAGAGTTCTTGAGAACCCAAAAGCTTATATTCGAATGAAATTATTCCTTTTGTAGCTCACGTTCGTCATGATAAACGAACGAGTTGTGCTATTAAGTTAAATATCTTATTGCTTTTTGACTTATATTCTAATCAGTATTCTCTTTCTTTACAAAAAACTTTTAGCTTACACACATCATGACAAACGTGTGTATATTGCTAGTGAGTTTTAGTAATTAATAGATGAGAAAACTGTTTTTTATGACTCACATACGTCATGAAAAACGTATGATTCTTGTCAAGGATAACAGTTGTTTATTTTTTGAATTTTATTTATTTATGATAGGTTTTAGCTCACATACGTCATGATAAACGCATGAGTTTTGCTTGTGATTGAAATAAATTATGATTTGATTTTATTTGAATTTTTTACTAAATTTGACAAACTGATAGATCTTTTTTGTTTTGTGTTCAAGAGAGGAATTGCAAATTTTAATTGATTACTCTCAGCTTTGCTTGCATACGTCATGATAAACGTATGTGCTTTGCTATTTAGCTTCGAGGATTTCAGAGAATGCTGATCAAGTGTCTAACGATAGTATAGAGAGAGTGTTTTGATAAGAGTGTCGAAAAAGAGTGTCGGAGCTCCAAGCACCGCCTTTTATAGTTAAAACCAGGCTTCTTCCTCTCTTGATCTTACAATTTCGGCGCTGCATGTTATGACGTCACATGCCTAGCGTGGGTACATGTTTCTTAAAGATAATTTCGGAAAGAAGGCATACGCACTTGTTTAGGAGAGGGAAATGACGCCGAGCGGCGCGATGGCGATCGCTTCATCGCGGGGCTCTTATCCGCGAGCAGGAGAGGGAACAATAATAAAGAGAATTTTGAAAGATGCCGTGACGTAACGTATTGATGTGCCTTTACGTGTGTAAGTGTTTATTTTATGAGGCGTTACAGCGTCAACGTCCTCCCTTGATGTCTGAGCCAGCCGGAAAACGGACCACAAAGTGGTACATACACACCTGGCGCCCTTTAGGACTTGATTTTCGCTTGTGATAAGGTTTGGGGTTTTTGAAGCGTGTTAGTGCAGGTTATACCGAGATAGCAGCAGTTCAGTCCTTGGTCCGCCAGTGAATAGTTTGAGGACATAAAAAATACTAAATTACAAACTAATAAAAAAGAATATTTTTTCTTTTTTTGTATTTAGCGTAAATGAAAGATGTATAAATATATTGTGATATAATATTTCTATATCCCCGTACTGTACACTGACGGACCAACGGGCTGTACTCACTTCTCTTAATTTACCTACTCTATACTCTAAAAACCAAACCCTTATCTCACGCGGAATCAACCAAGAAAAAGACTCACTAAGTTTAAAAGGGCGCCTTGGGTCCGTTTGTCCGGTTGGCTCAGACTCAAGGGTGGTCGTTGACGCACCGAGTCCGGGGATGTCCTCGGCGACTGACGCAAAACTCCGCTTCACTGCTTTTCTGCTTCACTGTTTTTGCTGATAAACGCGCTTCAAAAACACAACACTCAAGGGAAAAATAGAGCCGAACCACTCAAATAATCACTCACTCAAATTTCACTTCAAGACACTATATTCAAATTTAAGTGTTTTACTCTTGTCAAGGTGTGGTGTCTCGCGTCGACGAAACCGAAACGCGCGTATGTCCGCACCCACCTACACCAACTTTCCGCCAGCGTTATTCACCACTATCAACCCGCTGAAGTCCAACTTCGCTTTCCGCCGTTTCTACTACATCTACAACTAAATACTACCCACCTAACCGAAGCTCGCGGCTCCCGGTGCAACCGCGTCCGCTCAAACCTCGCCGCGTGTCAGTGTGAAGTGTGTAAGTGTCGTGTGTTCGTTCGTTGAGTGTACGTGTGTGAATCTTCTTCCGCGACCGCGAATTCTAGTTCATCGCGGCAGTCGTGGGGTCGAGGGAAGATGGCGGACCTCAACTGAGCAGCCGACTCTTGCCTCGGCTGCGTGCGCTGTCGCGGCACCGTCGGGCTACCTTCCGCTGCAATCAGCTATAACTCCGTCGGCTTCTCTCTCGGTCTCTCTTGCATACATACTCATCGGATCTGAGCACCAGGTGATCCTCATTTTCTCATTGTCTCGTCGAGCCTACCTGCGCAACATAAACATTGCAGGACAGCTCGACGGCGACGTATTCCCTTCCGTCGTCCTCTACAATTCATTTAAATGAAACTTCATCACAATATATATTTTATAATTAATATTTCCTGATGCGTTACAATTATTATTAAGAGGGATTCACGGGGTTACGGGGTTCGCCCGTACTCTCGCGATATGTTTGTCCTGTCAGACTTTCTTTCATGTTATGCGCCGGCAGCTTTGGGGCTACTTCTTTTACTAAACTCCGTTGGTGGGAAAGGTCAAATAAAACTCATGTGACCTCTGTTCGTCTTCTAGAGGTTATGCTCACCTCATACTTTAATACATATCCGAACGTAGAATTTTCCGTTCTTTACATTTCCGGTGTAAAAAATAGGGGTTCCTATTTAAAAAAACAAACCTGACCTTGAAATGACCTTGTAAATGAGGTTCAAGGTCAAATCCAGAGTCACCACCGATCTCCTCATTGAAAGTTACATTAGGTCTGACCTTGGTTATTTTATTTTTGACCAAGCCTTGACAGAAAGCTAGGGGTTTCCATACTTTTTCCCCACCCTGTATATTGTTAAAACAAAAGTATAATATTAATAAAATTTATATAAATGTTGAATTGTTTTTTATCCTATTTCTTAAAGTAAAAAAATGTCAATAATTTTTCGATATAATGCTTAATAACAATTAATATTAAAGGAATAGTAGCCCATGGTTGGTAAAAATTACGTGTGAAATCAGCTGACATTACATCTATAATAAGCGTTGGCCACGGCGTCGGCATCCAGATCCCGATTGCTTAGGTTTATCGTCCTTTTATGGAGACTGTATCTATGCCGCAGCCTTCCTATTGTTGAAAATACTGACTTATTTTTCAATTGGAATTGAAATCAGCCAAAAAAGAAGTTTACGCACATTCTACGAATTATAAATAATATTTTGATGCAAACAGAACTGCTATTAAGCAAGCCGTTTCAAAATTATTTGAAAAATCAAATTTACATTAGATGCTATAGCAGAGAATATAGAGAATTGTGGGTACAGTAGAGCGCGGAAATTATGTTCGGCATCCCCTTAAGTTAATTCTATTCTAAGTTGGTTTTTTTCTATTCTGTAAAAATATTTTGCTTGTTTCATTAGAAGTAGGAATTATTTTTCGATATTTTTCATGCTTTCGTAATTTTTATGCCAGATGCGATGTTTTCCTTTTTTTTTTTCCATTTACTTTGTAACAATCTAGATTTTCTATGGTGCAGAGATGGGTAAAATACACGAAGAGGCAAGCTCATGACGCTTGTCTTCACTACTCGCTAAGGTACTACAGGCTCAATACGCCCGTCGAAACCCTTTCGATTGCATAATGCGTAATCGAAGGTAAAAAAATATAAGGGCTCAGTACGCGTAGCTTCCCCGAATCTATTGCTCAATACGCGGTTGATTATGCTAATATTTATAGTTTTTACGATACGATAAATAACGATTTTTAATAATAAATTCATAGAATAAGTATTAATGTTTATTTAATTTTCTTATTTATTACTAGAAAAATATTTAAAAATATATCGACGTCTCCTACGAAGATAATCTCTTTTCAGTTTTGCGGCGAAGAAAATCCCTTCCAAATTTTGTGCCGAATATAATCCCCTCGCTGATTTTTCCGACGAAAAAAATCTCCTACAATCTTATAAAACAATTTTCTACCAATACTATCCCATTCTTTTTAATCGAGGGTGCATTTATTTAAACAAATTATTTTATTTTACGTTTTGTGTTATCCTTTTGTTTATACTATTTAATATTAAACGTAATTATTAAAATATCTAAAATGCAATTACAGTAAAAAGTATTCTAGTTTTCTACAACCGTTGGTTTATTCATGGGTTATTTTTGGCTTATTCGTTAACTAAAACCATTAGCCAATTATTAGTGTACCAGCGATTTTACTGCAAAATCGTTCAAGAAGATTTTCTTCGCCCCAAATTACTAGAAAAGATAGTTTTCGCCGCAAAAGTTCTAAAAAGGATAGTTTTCGCCGCAAAAGTTCTAAAAAGGATAGTTTTCGTCGGGAAATCAGTTGAGGAGATTTTCTTCGTCGCCAAAATGCAGACAGGGGATTTTCTTCGTACGGGGCGTCGATATAAACAAATTTTAAGAATAAAAAATCTAATTGATATGCTACGCAGTGCCGTGACGATTACCCTTCGCTCTGTAACAAATATAATAAAACAAGTTTAGGCGGATTTCAGTATTTTTATACGCGACGGATTTACACGGCGATTGTGTGAGGAGGTAATCGCCGGGGTCGCTTCTTTTCTACCAACGAATACACTAGTATTTGGTAAAAGGTTGTGTCGTTGCGTTTCGTTCGCGTGAGTCGCGAGACTTCTCCGTGCAACGCCTACAAAGGTTGCACCACGATTGCCCTGGACTTTTCCTGTAGAACGGGCGCCAGGTGTTTGAATCACCGCCCGGGCCGCTTCCTTCCGCGCTGGCTAGCTGCTGGGAGAGCTAGAGATCTAGACACGATAGCCGATGGGGTTCGGCTATCTGCGACAATCAGACGGTTCACACATACACAAAACACACGCTCGTAAATGAAACAACTTAGTCCACTTTACTCTATTTATTTTGCCTCTTCGAACGGCTACGTCGACAATACAATTACGCATACCAATTTAGGGCCTCGCTGGCACTTCGCTAATTCACGTGTCTCGTACGCCACACAATCGCAAGTTATATACGTCTACGCGACAAATATCTACTACAACGACGATTTTATCTCCCGAAGACTCGCGCCCCGGATCGCGGCATCCTCGCGACGCAACAACCTCCCGACGGCTGAATTTCCCGCTCCGCGACACTCCGCTGACTCATCACCTGCGCAGCGGCAACGATCGTCCCTCAGCCTCTTTCTCCGCTCCACTCACCGGTGTCCTTCTCTCGCCTCCTCGCAGTAGCTCCTCTCCGATGCTCAACTTACAGACTACTTTACAATGACATCGACAACGCTGTCACAATACGTAATCATTCTTATACTCTTTATCATTTTAAGAAAGGAGTGAGGGGTTTAAACTGCAGTACCAGCGTCTAAGGCTGGATGAAAAAATAAATATTTACTGCATTTCAAGCTCATTTAAATATACCCTTCTCCTTTAGATGTTTTATGCGGTATTTTTTATATACGTTTTATGTATTACAGAACGTCCCAAAAAAGAGCCATCAAAAACTCAACAACGTCACACGTAAAATGCTATAACATTTTTTATAAATTACTTTCATTTAAATTTAAACAATTTTATAGATATTTTTGAAAATTGGTCTCATATTTTAAACAATTTTTTTAGATGTTTGCCCAAAATCTGTATGCAATGAAGATGAGTGATTCCTTTCTAAATAATGGTGATAAAATAAGGTAAGAATTTTTATATTTATATAGCTCTCACAAAACTAGATTTTTATTAAAATATAGCGTTTATAAATTTTAAATTTGATAATTTACTTCTTAGCAGTTATTTATTGTAAACTAAAATCTGAGATGAAACTCCTAGGAATAATTTATGAAATGGCGCGCGTCTCGTGCGATTTGCCACCAATAAATGTGACCATCAAGAATGATTTGAGCTAGACAATTTTGTTTCTCCTTGCCTTCCTATTTGACGAGACTGTCAAATTTCCTTCTGCTTGTACTGCTCGACATTCGGTTCTTATGACAATCCCGAATATCGCTAATAATAAAATTCTTGGGACAGTACGTAATACTTCACAATAGAACATACAAGAGAGATATTAGCTATCTTAATAGTCACAAAATGGGGTGAGCCATTTGATCTAGGAATTGTTTTGACAATTCTGACAATTGCCCACTTGAATGGAGGTAGGTTTTCCGAATGCAGTAAGCATATGTTTGTACTAGAGGCATTTGGATGGTCCATTTAGGTCTTAATGGAGACTGTGTCAACTTGCTTGAACCCAAATGTGGCAGAAGTCCTTGTGCATACATTTCACTAATTTTCCTCTTTGCAGACTTGATAGAGGAATTACTTCATACGATGGTTAATTATTAATTAATACCAAGTGCCGAGGCTCGAGTGAGCGAGCCGCGCGCGTTGTCGAATTTAATTCACGCCCGATGTTTACATATACATATGGGGAGCGGATCGCTTACATGTGTGTCCCCTTGCTTTAGTTTGTCTTGCGTACAGTCTAACGTATCTATCTTCTTAATACTCCCTACATTTGCAATGTACGCTGGATTAATTTTATACTCTTATACAATGTTTAATAATTTTCTAAAATTTTCAAACTTTTCTTTACATAATGACGTCCTGAAAATGTCTGCAACATTTTCATTTGAGCTTATTTTGCAAACAACAAGTAATCATTGATTAACATATTCATGAACATAGCGATAATGAATCTCTATGTGCTTCGAATTCTTAGTGAAGTTTCCATACTATGCAATATTTACCGCTCCTGAATTATCTTCAAAGATCTTTACTGGAGTTTTTAATATAATATCAATATCTTTCAACAATTCGATTATAAATATTACTTCACTGACTGCTTCAGACAGTGCTACATACTCTGCGTAAGTCGAAGACTTTGTTACACTCTTTTGTTTTCGCGATTTCCAATCTATTACATTTCCATATAACCTTATTAGATAACCTGTCGTCAATTTTCTATGAACATTATCGCCTGCCCAATCTGCATCGACTTGAGAATTTAAGATACCTGCGTTTAAATTTCTTTTATACATTAATTTCAACTCTTTTGTTAAGTATAAATACTTTAAAATTCGTAACGCATATTTCCAATGTGATTCATTATAGTTACCTTGATATCTGCTTAAATAATTTACACTAAAACTTATATCAGGTCTCGTATTAGAACTTATATACAATAAAGATCCTATCAAATTTCTAAATTTAATACTCATATTGCATTCTATTGCTTTTTTTATTTTTAAATTAGTTTCCATCGGTGTACTATATAATTTTCCTGCCTCAATTTGATATTTCTCTGCTAATGACTCGATGTATTTAGTTTGGTTCATAGTTATTATATTTTCTTTATATTTATTGTTTATACTTATGCCACGATATTCTTTGATTTCTCCTAAATCTTTCATTTTAAATTTATTCTTTAAAGATTTCTTTAGTTTCTCGATATTATTTTTATTTTTACTACAAATCAACAAATCAGCTTATTAATCTTAAAGTAAAACATATATTGTTTCCTCTCTTTTACCATAAGTATATAAACAATAATCTATCTTGCTTCTATCAAATTTTAACTTCGTTACATATTCGTCAAATCATTCATACTAAGCTCTTGGACTTTCTCGCAATCCGTACAAAGCTTTTAATAATTTACATACTTTATTTGTACCATTTTCAAATGCTTTCGGTTGATTCACATACACCTCTGAGTTAACTTTACCATTAAGAAATGCCGTAACTACATCCATTTGTTCAATAATTAATCCATTCTGGCAACAAAATACAAGTAAAATTTTTAATGTCTGGTTTGTAGCTACTGGAGTGTATGTGTTCTCAATTACATCGGTTTGTTGAGAACCTCTTACCACTAATCTTGCTTTTTTCATCAATAATTTTCGTTTGATACAATAGTATTTTTCTGTGTTAATTTTCCATAACTAATTAAATTTGTATTCATCTCCTTTGCATAATAAACGTTACTCATTATAACTGTATTCTTATTTTTAAATGCACAAAATTCACTCACCACTTTTCCTATTTTTGTTGCTTTTACAGACCTATTATCTCCTAAATAAATATTTACAGGATTCTTCAATTCTATACAACTATCAAAATAATTCTCATTATTTATTATATGATCAGTACAACCACTATCAAGTAACCATTCAATCTCACTCATACCTAAACTGCTTGTATTAACTTTCGTTTCACATGCTGTTGCTACCATTTAATTTCAATTTTTAATTTTGTGCAATTGTCTTAAAAACAATATTCTAAAAAATTGAAAATTAGAAAAACAAGAAATACCACCTTCTTTTTCATGCAATTCTAAATCAATAATATTTTTAGTAATTTTTCGATTAGATGCATCCTTTTCGAGAAAAAAATTGAAGAGTTTAAAAATGTTTAAATATTAGCCAATTTTTTTCTCAGAAACTATGCGTTTAGTCAAAAAAAAGCTAAAAACACTTTTGACTCTAAATTTTATGTTCTTTCAAAATCCGGTATCAGAAATAGGGTTTCCTATTTAAAAAACAAAAGTTGACCTTCAAATGACCTTGAAATTTGAAATCAAGGTCAAAACTAATGGTACAAAAAGATGTCCCCCTTGATCCTGGACATCTTACATCCAAACAACTTTTTGGTTTATGGCTTCATTTAGGAGTTATTAGACTGGTTTGATTAAAATGGCCCACCCTGTATATTCAAGGGGGAGTGTAAAGAAGAGAAAAATAAAAGAATTAAGGGGGCCAGCCTGGGTTAAATTGACAAAAATACACTTTTCAGTATAATAGCTATAAAAATTTTATCAATTACTTTTGATTGCTGGAACTTTTTACACTTTAAGTACTCATATAATTTAAGCTATTTATACACTATTAGAATATAAACAGTGCTCTTTGTCTCTACTATTGTCTCATTAAATATATCTTAAAGTTTTATTTATTTGTCCACTTGCCATAGCTTTTTTCTAGGACGATGCCTTATATGTTACCAGACCAGGCTTAAATTACTTTTCATAACTTGCACCTCAGATGTAACGGATTACTTTTCTGAAAAAAATAGGAAAAAAATTATTGTAGACAGTTAAGTGTAAAATATTATGCTAAAAATAATATTTTGCACTTAACTGTCTACAATAATTTTTTTCCTATTTTTTTCAGAAAAGTAATCCGTTACATCTGAGGTGCAAGTTATGAAAAGTAATTTAAGCCTGGTCTGGTAACATGTAAGTCATCGTACTAGAAAAAAAGCTACGGCAAGTGGACAAATAAATAAAAATATAAGATATTTTTGGTGAAACAATTGTAGAGCTAAGGAGCACTATTTATATTCTAATAGTGTATAAATAGCTTAATTTATATGAGTACTTAAAGTGTAAAAAATTCCAGCAATCAAAAGTAATTAATAAAATTTTTATATCTATTATACTGGAAAGTATATTTTTTTCAATTTAACCCAGGCTGGCCCCCTTAAAGAGTTAACATATAATAATGACGAGTAAAATCAGTATGCAGTGGCTGAAGAGACTCAAGAGTTTAATGAAGATTGTCATGAAGAAAGATAATGTGTTTAAAAGAAATTATAATAAGGAATATAATGAAGAGAAAATTTTGAGTATTACGTGTGATGATATAAAAATTGAGTCTGAAAAATGTAAGAAGGTCGTACCATCCTACATTACTGACCGCGATACGAATCGCTGTTTCCAACTTTTCTCTGTCATTTATTTGTAAAATAATGCACAAATTAAATTCCACTCAAAAAATTCATTGAAGAAGAGGGCTCAACTAAGATAATTGTAATACGGAGTCAAAAATTATAAAATTAATAAATTTTTTAATTTGGCATAAAACGATGTTGAGTTGAACGATCGCAGCGCCATTGCTTATTTGCTAGTAAGGTAGAGACGATTTTTGACTCCGTATTACAATTATCTTAGTTGAGTCCTCTTCTTCAATGAATTTTTTGAGTGGAATTTAATTTGTGCATTATTTCACTAATAAATGACAGAGAAAAGTTGGAAACAGCGATTCGTATCGCGGTCGGTAATGTAGGATGGTACGACCTCCCCTTAAGAATTAATAAATCGAGAAGGAAAAGAAAAAAAGAAGAATCAAGAAATTCAGGCCCAAAGGAATTATTAAAGCCCTATATTCAGGAAGAGGAGGTTGAAAAATCAGAAGAAAATATTGAAACGGAAATAATAAATGAAATTAAGTGCATTGAAGAAATAAATAAAAATCAGGTAATTAATGATGTTATTAACAATAAAAAAAAAAGAAGGAAAAATCGACATTTTTAAAGTAGAAGAAAATTATTTGGTAATCCTCCTGTTAATAAATATTATGTGTCATCCGAATAACAAAGTTGGAGCAGTAGTGTGGTGTTATCGCGCGCTGGTCGTCGCCTCGAAGTCTTCTTCTCGGAGTCCTACTGCAGGTCAGCTCGTCGTGCGTGCTCGTTAAGAAGAGCCGCTGAGTTTCCCCCACTTCCCTATTCGCGGGGGGCCGCGCTCTCGGCTGCCTAGCCGCGGTGTCGCGTCGCGCTTCTCTCTCGCGTCTAACCTAAGGTGACGCGGTTTCTAACGTGCGCAGCGTCTCCGGCGCTTATATATATTCTTGAGGGAAATAACGTTGTAAATTCCACGTTACAGTGCTACATACTTTTATTAATCAAAAAGCAAATACGATCAGTGCAATAATTGAAGTGCCAACAAATATATACAAACACATTCGTGATAGCAAAAATAAAGTGTTCGTAGGGTACCAAAACTGTCGAGTATTCGACCAAATAAATACGAATCCATGTCCAAAATGTTCGAAATTTGGACATGGGTACAAGAAATGTCCGAACGAGGCTACATGCTATAAATGTGCGGGAAATCATACAGCAATAGAGTGCAACAGTGATAAACTAAAATGTGCGAATTGTGAATTTTCGAGCAACAAATACAAGACTAAATACAACACTAATCATAGTGCAATTGATAGCCAACAATGTGAAGTTCTGAAAAATAAAATCAAGAAATTCATTGAATCTACAGTCTACCCAATACAGCCAACTCATCAGTGGTATTTCGGTAAGTTAGAGCATGATAAAGAACGCCACTTTAGTAGACAGCCGGCAATCAGGAAAACCAAGTTACCAAGCACCGCATCAGTAGATTCATTACCCTCACCAAGTGCCACATTCAAGATCTATAAGTAATAATGGAATCAAATGAAGAAGTTAATATCATAGACAATAAAATCATAGCAGAAAACATAAACCAACTAAATACATAGTTTACTCTAAATACAGATTTAATACTACGCGTAAATATAAGAAGTCTAAACGCAAATTTTAACAATCTATTAGTATTTATTGATAACCTAATAACGAAACCAAATGTCATAATATGCACGGAAACTTGGAATTTACAGTATAATGAATTCTTCAATATACCAAACTACAAAATGTATTACAACAATAGCCTAATTAACAAATCTGATGGAGTAGTAGTATACATTTGTAATAAGATTATGGAGACAACTGAAATACTACAGATTAATAAACTTAAAACAGTGAATACAAAAATAACATTACATGACGACAGAGAGCTAGTCCTATCGTCAATCTACAGATCTCACGACATACATAAAACAGAATTATTACTTAGCATAAAAAACTTGATAAATTACAATAAAAAATACAAAAACAATATCATACTAGGAGATTTTAATTTCGATATAATATGCCAGGATTCACTAAACGCCCAGGAATTAAATCTATTACAAGACCATCCAACCAAAACAGTAACAATGGTTCTTGCATTGATAACTTTTTTATAAAAACACAAAATATTAATTATAAAACCTACTTACTAAATTCACCATTCAATAATCACTACCCGATATTGATGTCCATTAAAAACATACCAAAATTTACACACCAAAAAAGAAATATAAACATTAAATATTACAAGTTAACTAGAACGGCAATAACAGTAAACTGGCAAGAAATCTCAACTATAATAAATCCAAATGAAGCCACAGTATCATTAATCAACAAAATCAAATATTGCATAAGCAAAGCCAAAAGTGAAGACAAAAGTGATAAGCAAACAAGACCTAGGAAAAACTGGATCATCAAAGCCATCGTTATCTCATGCAAAAAAAAGAAAAACTCTATAACAATTACAAAAAAGATCCTACAAACACAGAAAAAAAAGAGGTATACAAAAACTACTCCAAAATACTAAATAAAATCATCAACTGAGCCAAAGAAGATAATGACAAAAAACAAATACAAATGAATGCCAATAATCAAAAAAAAAAAACTTTGGAACATAACTAACAATAAATTAGGGAAAAATGGCAACAAAAATACTAACGTTAATTTCCTACTTGAAAATAATCGGAAAAACACGGACTCCAAAGAAATTGCTAACAATATCAATAATTTCTTCTGTAAAGTAGGAAAAAAATTAGCCGAAAAAATAAAACTACCGCAAAATGAAAACATAAACATGCCCAATGTAAACACTAAAAGCATGTACCTACAACTAACAAAACAACAGGAAATCATGGAAATTATCAACAACTTGAAGGACACAAAAGGTGGTCATGATAAAATAAAGACGAAAGTCTTAAAAAAGCTCAGTACAATGATATCGACACCATTAGCCCACATCTTCAACATCTGTGTAGAACAAGGGATATGGCCAGATGAGCTAAAAATAGCTGAATTCATCCCAGTACACAAAGCTAAGGAAAAATGTTTACCTACAAATTATAGGCCGATCTCGCTTATTTCTAACCTGGCTAAAATTTTTGAAAAAATACTATATAAAAGGATCTTAAACTTCTTCAACAAACACAACCTACTATCACAAAACCAATTTGGATTCAGGAAGAAGAGAAGTACAAAAAATGCACTGGCTCAGATAACAAACATAATCTACAACCAACTAGACAAGAGCAATCCAATTGTGATAACATTCCTTGACCTGGCCAAAGTTTTCAATACAGTCAATCATAAATTACTACTATACAAGCTGTTTAATTATGGCATACGTGGAAAACGTTCTTATGCTAATAAAAAACTATCTAAGTAATAGAAAGCAAAGAGTCAAAATCAACAATGTTTACAGCAACTAGCAAAATATTGAAATGGCAGTTCCGCAAGGAACAGTACATGGTCCCATCTTATTCATAATCTACATAAACGATCTACTCTCGACTTTACCTGAAAATGCGATTCTATCATTTGCAGATGATACAACAATCATAGCAATAGGAAACACCTGGCAAGAAGTTGAAAAACTAATAAACAAACTTCTACTAAAAATATCAAATTGGTTAGCACTTAATAAACTTTCACTAAACACAGATAAAACAGTTTACATTGAATTTGGCAACAACATTAATAGTTCACCGAAAAACTTAAATATAAAAATCAATGGTACTAATATTAACAGAGTAGACAATCACAGATATCTTGGGATAATTTTCGACAGCAACATGAAATGGGATACGAACGCTAAATACGTTTACAATAAAACAAAATACCTAACATTTACATTCTACAAACTAGCTAAACTCATGTCATCAGATATGCTCAGTATCGCTACTTATGGAATCATTGCATAAGGCGGAGCGTATGCCAGGAGCCTAATCAGCCTACAGAATTTACAAAACAAACTAATAAAAATGATCAATAAAAACAAATTTATATGGGAAAAGAATCCACTCTCTTTGGATCAATCATTCACACAAGACTCAATATTATACTATTTCAATGAACTACAACAAAAAATTATAGAAACGAACAGTACAACCAGGAAAAAAAGTATCCAATTGCCTAAAATATACAGGAACATTAGCATAAAAAACAGCTACATCAGAGCAGTAACAAATTTCAATAACTTACCGAACCACATCAAAATTCTAAAAAACAAAAATATCATTAAATCTAAAATAAAACAATGGGTAAGAATAAATCAAAAATTTAAAAAAATAAAAAATTTGATTACAAACCATCTTAAACAACAACAAGATAATAACAATTCTGATCTTGTATTGGAAGTCCATAAAGATCCGAATAAACAGCAAAACTAACACAAGATATAAAAACATATATTTGTGCAAAAGGAATCTGTAATCAACATCACAAAAGAACACAACGGCGAATGACAAATTACAACTAGGAAAAAATGTGCAATATTACTCCTAACAATATCTTCCCAATATCTCAATTAGCTGAAACCATAATTAAAAATCTCATAAACAATCAAAGTACCGATGCAACACACAAAGAAATAAAACGAGACTGCACTTTGTGTGATTACCCAACACTAAAAACAATTAGGGTTATACACTTCGTAAAAGCAAAGACATTTACAAAGGTACACAAACCAAAAGTAAAGGAAACTACACCTGCAAATACCAACAAAACACACCACACAATAGATAATATATTCACCATAATTGATAAAAAAGCAGAAAAAAAACAATAATAAAAGCCTACAGAAACTGAGTTCGAATCCTCCAGGAACAAAAATTGAAACATCTAAAGAAATAAGAATGTCTTATGGTGACATTAACTATCTAGGAAATAACAAAGCATACCTTTATTTTGATAGAGGAAACCGGTGTACACAAACATTTACAAATTCCATGCAACCTACCTCAAGACAAAACAAAAACCTAGACATCATAGATCTGGACGGAATCATATTCACATCCTCTTGTAAATGTAAATCCACCAGAGAACATAAAGAAATATTTCCACATTACAGCGTAACATGTGCAATAGGACTAACTTGCCCAAAGAGACTCAACAATTTCGAAAAAGAAGCATACAACAGGAAAAAAATGCGTCTACCGAAATGTACACAAAAGCTAGTTCTATGTTAATCAGATATTGGAGATTAGATATTAGAGTTAAAGACTGAAACAACATCAAAAACACAACAACACCAACAACACAGGGAACGGGCCCTGCAAGTTATAACAAAAAGTTTTGTACCTAGTGACGATGTCACTAGGCATAAAGACGGGAAGTATTTTAGTTTTAGTTTAATTTTAGTTTGAGCCAGACCAGCAAACAGAAAGTATTTCCTACGCTGGGTTACTTTTGTAACTTGTATATATATATGAATTATTATAATTGTACTATGTAACTGCTGGTAAATAAATAAATAAATAAATAAAATTAATAAAGAACAATGGGAGGGGGAGATTGAAGATTTGACTCCAGTCACAATAGTTTTCTACAGAGGAAAAGAAGCAAAAATAAATTATTTACCCAGTAACGTAATAATGATGATAAAGAAAGAATCACCCGAAGCCAATAGAATGAAAGGGTTAAAAGAACAACTAAGATATCAACACATAGAAGAAGAATTAAGAGAACCTATTGAAAAATTAATTGAGGAATATGCCGATGTTTTTTATTTAAAGAGCGAGACATTGGGGACAACAAATACTATAACGTATAAAATTCTCACTACTGACGAAATACCTGTTTATACGTGACCGTTACAAGAGAGACAATTACAAGAGTTGTTTGACAATAATATAATTTGACAATAATAGAACCATCATGCTCGAATTATGTTTCACCTGCCTTTTTAGTTGCAAAAACATCCAACAGTAACGGAAATAAACTCTACCGTCTAGTAGTAGATTTTCAACAATTGAATGACAAAACAATTAAGGATAAATACCCTCTACCTAACATAATGGATATAATTGACAAAATAGGGGACTCAAAATATTTCTCATTTTTCGACTTACTACAAGGATTTTTTAAAACCGCATTTTCCTCACCTTTCGGTCTTTTTCAATTTGTCACGATGCCTATGGGCTTGTCGAATAGTTCAGCTACCTTTCAGAGAGAGGTTGACATAGCTTTTAAAGGCATGCAGCGCGAAGATATCATTATTTATGTAGACGATGCCGTAATATTTACAAGAACAATAGAAGAACATGAGAAATTTCGAAAATTTTTACAAAAATTGCGAGATGCTAATCTTAAATTACAGCCGGATAAATGCAAATTTTTGAAAACTGAAGTTATTTATTTGGGCCATGTGTTAAGCCTAGAAGGGGTATCGCCCGATCCTAACAAATTGAAAGCAGTACGAGAATTTACTGAACCGAAAAATGTTAAAAATATTCGAAAATTTTTGGGATTAGCCGGCTATTATCGCAAATTTATACATAGTTTTTCTAGAATTGCAAAACCCTTAAGTAATTTGTTAAAGAATGATACACCATTTATATGGGATAAAGATACACAAAATTCATTTAACATCTTAAAAGATAAATTATGCAGTCAACCTATTTTAAAAATTGTTGATTTTGAAA
Source organism: Sycophila sp. Sp_5 (assembly GCA_018906775.1). Classification (NCBI taxonomy): domain Eukaryota; kingdom Metazoa; phylum Arthropoda; class Insecta; order Hymenoptera; family Eurytomidae; genus Sycophila; species Sycophila sp. Sp_5. Next base: position 380,204 of record JACCID010000111.1, on the reverse strand, counting down.
AAACTTTCATTGTAATTTGCGATGCAAGCGGAGCAACTATTGGAGGAATACTGTCACAAGGCGAACTAGGGAAAGATCGCCCTATTTCATATGTTTCAAAAGTATTAAGCCGAACGGAACAAAAATACGACACTTATTCAAGAGAAGCTCTTGCAATTTGTTTATTCTGTTTATTCTAGTCTATTTAATGTTTATTCTGTTACACAATTCAGACCTTATTTATTAGGCCGAAATTTTACCATAGTAACTGCCCATAAGCCTTTGGTATGGTTTAAAAATTCTACCGATCCTTCGTCACAAGTAAGCAGGTGGCGTTTTAAATTAGACACTCATGACTATGATACTATTTATATCAGTGCAATTAATCCAAATCAAGCAGAAAAATTAACGTTGCCAAAATATAATTTTACACGTCCTAAGAAGCCGAATAATAATAAAAATAGTAAAAATAAAAATGATGTACCGCAAATTATAGAAGAAAATGAAGAAAAACTAGACGAACAAATAGAAGACATTTTCGAGTTACCACAAAAAGACGTAAATCACAAAGAAATCAGAAATAATGAGGAAAATTTTTACGAAGACAAACATAATGATGATTGTATACCCACTAACAATATTAATAAACAATTTATAGACTGCCGCGAACAACTTATCATGCGTAAAGATAATTATGCATATTTTATCTCAGCTGATGGAACTCCATGCGATGCTGGAACAAAATTATTACAACAAATGAAAGAATTATCAAAATTTACAGAGATTGACAAAGGAGAAGTTAAAATAATATCTAAAAATAATAATCGGCATTTTGCATTAATAATTCAAGGGAAAGATCAAGCAGCAGAATCAACGTATGATGTACTTCAAGGTATTAAGTCATCAATCAAAACACTAAGAGAAATAACTGAAAAAGAGAAAATCTATAGGTATGGCAGTAAGTGAATTTATCGAGAATATTTCATGGAAGAAAATAATAAAATGTATCAAACAAATAATGAAAGGAGCTTCTTTAAAAATAATATTGTGTCACGGATATGTAAAATATGTAGAAGAGAAAGACAGAACAAAAATTATAGAGGAACTGCACGGATCTGCAATCGGATGACATAAAGGGGTAACAAAAACATATAGGAGGATTAAATATAATTTCTTTTTGGAAAATATGAAGAAAGACATACAAAATTATATACGAAGGTGTTTAAAATGTCAAATGAAAAAGTTAGTGCGAGTGAAAACAAAACAGAAAATGGTAATTTCTGAAACACCAATGGTTCCTATGGAAAAAGTGAGTCTTAATATAGTCAGTCGTTTTCCTGCATCTAAAAATGGGAATAATAATATTTTAACTATACAGTACAACTACGAGTGAACGAGTGGCGCTACGCGCGGGCTAGCGCGACAGCCGCCATGTTCCTGGTAGATCTCGCGCGGGCAACACGTGTCTGTTCTTGAGTGCGCCTTTTTCTCGTGCGTTTTCTCGTGCTTCTTCCGGCAGGTGCACCAGGAGTCGGCGAGAGAGATCGAGTAGCAGCAGCAACAACGATACATGGCAGGTGGCGAAGCGGAGCGGCGGCGAAGCAGAGCAGCAGAGCAGTTTGAGAGAGAGTGAGCGGGTTTGCATCGGCCCGAACATCGCGCGCAACCGCGAGCGAACCTCGACCTGCGCGACCGCGACGTTGTTTACTTCGCGAGCTTGTGTTGATGTTAGATTTCGTTGACGCGAAATAAATTCCGATTATATTTACTTCGCAACTTAGATTTTTTTCCCAACCTACGCCCGATCTTCCCGTAGACTGCGTCCGGGAGCTAGCCGGCGCAGGTGATTTTCGTGATCGTTTTCAGCACGCGCTTGAGCTCAGCCGAACTCGAGAAAGCCGGGAGTTCAAATTCTCCCGGCGTTTGTAGCAGCCGGCATCGCACGTGTGTAGCACGCTGATGTACACAACCGCACCGAGGGACGTCGGTGAGGACCAGGGGCGGCCCCGTTACAATGGAAAAAAATATATTTAATAAGACAAAATGTTTTAAAAAGGAAATATCACATACATACTTTCATTTTTTCATTGAAAATACTGTTTTTTGCACAACTTATCTGCGTTGGGGCCGCCTTGGAATTTATTCGCTATGAACGAGATCTCACCTGAGAAATCAACTGTTAGACACCGTGTGGGAAAAATATCACATAAGAAAATTAGAAATGGAAGTAAATCATTTAAAGAAATCATTTTTTCAACGATATCCAATTTTGTTTAGTCACTTTGATGAGGCAGAAAGACAGTTTGAAGAACTATATGATACCTTTCATCATGTTGATCAAGAAGTAAAACACATAAAGGGCACCATCCCAACAGACGAATTATTATTATACCGACCTCCACTCAATTATAAGAAATAGGAAGACGCAATATTAATTAGAGAACCTCAGAGAAAGATGCATATTGAAAGTACGATATCTGAACGAACAAAGCAAGATCAGGATGAATGGGAAGAAATATTTAATAAATTAATTGAGGTACAAATGTTAATGTATAATGCAAATAATTCGGCTATGCACATATTATATAATGCAGTAGTACCAACAAAACACTTTTTACATAAACATGTTACGCGTGGAAAAATAATGTATCAAGCTATAGAAGCTGTAAAAAATAATGGCAATTACGAATTTCTATTAAGCCAAAAACATGTGGTATTGATGCGAAACAAGCTTGAAGAAGCAGGAGAGAGTCTATTTGCATTTAACAAAGATCTTTTGAACATGAAAAACATAACCAAAAAACACAAACATACTACGTATATCAAAGGTGGAATTCGGGGTAACACACCGCAGACGTACAATCATAATCTAACTTCCAATGGTGCATCCGCAACACACTGTAATATACCAAATACAATCACTACCTTCACCTCAGTCATCAGGATACAAACTATATATTTAACTCGTCAGTAAATACTTATTATTAAATAACAGAGGATATTATTATTTGTCGCAACAAGAGCATAAACAATGTACAATCATAGAATATGTAGTAATATGTGAACAAGAATGGTTCATGTATCGAGAAGATTCTAGTTGTGAATATAATTTATTAGTTAGCACACGCAGCGAGGATTACGAACGATGCAAAATAATGTATAAACGAAATAACTCTAGTATAATCTTGAAAAACAAATGAAATAATAAATGGAGATTCTCTGTCCCGGGAAAGACTAATGTAATGTTAAATAACGAGCAGGAAATAACATTGGAAGGTACAGAAACTTTTAAATTAGACCAAAACAATTTTATTGTTTATGAACATAACAGTCTTGTTGCAAGAACTTTTCCAAATTATGAACAATTTACAACATGAATACCAAGAAAAGATCTACACATAGACTCGTTAACAGATTCCTTTACGGAAAACAAATCACTATTAATAGAAATACTTAACCAAGGTTGGAAAGAGAAAGATTTTTGGGAAATCGAACAGATAGTAAAATTATATAAAAGTACAGGCAGTATTTTAGCAGGAGTAGGAGTATTAATCACTATTACAGCATTTGCTTTGATGACTATAGGAATAATTATAGAGGGTGTTCGAAATGTTCCGGACCCCCCACTTATAACATAAAGTAAGCATTTTGGAAAAAAATGTTAAATACAAAAGTTGTTAAGTTTTGAAGGTTGAACTAAATGATGACCTTGGATTTGTTATTGGTTATCATTTTCAAGGTCATTTAAAGGTCATCTTCAGTTTTTTAAATAAGGACCCCTATTTTTTATTTCAGATTCTGAAAGAGCACAAAATTTTACATCTGGATATGTATCCACGTTATGGCTCAAAATGACCTACAGAGGTCATTTAGTGGTTAAATGATTATTTAGTAGCAGAAAGCCAAGAAATCCCGATTATTAAGAACTTTGGGTGTATTTGACGAAAAGAAAAAAAAAATTTCATACTTTAATACTAACGTACATAATTTGATTTTCTAGGACGAACTTTATGGTCACTTTAAAATTGGCCTTCATTTTTAAGGTCATTTGAAAGTTATCTTCAGCTTATTAAAAAGGGACTCATTTTGTATTCCGGATTCTGGAGGAGCATTAAATTTTAGGTCTGGAGATATGTACAATATCCACGTCATGGCTCGAAATGATCTACATAGGACACTTGGGGGTTATTAATTTCAAAAGCAAAATAATCTAACCGTTTTACATGAACAGTTTTTATTGCAATAATTTTTTGCAAGGGTTACGAGTTTCTACGCATGATTCATAGCATTTTCAGGATCGTTACTTGTACCTTAGAAGATTTTGCTCACTATTCTTTTTAGGAATCAGTTCATTTATAATTGTTAATTAACAATTGTTTACTCCTATTTACTTTTCTGTTTTCAAGAGTTAAGTGAAGTTCTCTTACTTCGAAATTCAGATAATTGTATTAATTTTCAATAATTGTACTTTTAATCGTAGTGAAAAATGGCACATCTTACTGAACGAGAAAGAATATCTTTGTTGATGATGCGAGGGTGGGGTGATCAAGAGAGAGGTTACAAACAGGTACAGCGTTTATTCAATGAAACATTCAGAGTTGAAGAAAACAACCCTATTTCAAAAAGTACCGTAATTCGTACAATTAGACGTTTTGAAGAGACAGGTGGTATTAAAGATCGTCCTAAATCAGGTAGATCCAAATCATCGTCTAATGATGAAAAGAGCTTAGACGTATTACAATCATTTATTGAGGACCCCCATTGCAGCATCAGACGTTGTGCAGAACAGCATGAAATGGGAGCTGCATCTGTGCACAAAATTTTGAAACTCAATTAGCACATTGCCAAACTGTTAATGGGCAACAATTTGAACAGTTGTTGTAAAAAGTTCCTGTCAACGACATTTTAAAAAAATTCAGTTTGGGCGAATAGTCCACTGTCTTGATTTAGTTAGCTGGGCCGCCGATAGTCCTGCCTTAGCTGACTGGGCCGCTAGTGTTCTTGTCTTAGTAGGCTGGGCCGCCGATGGTCTTGCCTTAGTTGGCTGGATCACCCATGATGTTACCTTAATTAGTTGTACCTCCCGTGCCTGAGCAATAAGGCTCATTTTGATTAGACATTTTTTTATTTATCATTTTCTCCCCCGAGGTATGTAGTTGTTGGGCCTAAGGCTTATTTTGATTAGACATTTTTTTATTTATCATTTTCCCCCCGAGGTATGTAGTTGTTGGGCCTAAGGCTTATTTTGATTAGACATTTTTTTATTTATCATTTTCCCCCCGAGGTATGTAGTTGTTGGGCCTAAGGCTTATTTTGATTAGACATTTTTTTATTTATCATTTTCTCCCCCGAGGTATGTAGTTGTTGGGCCTAAGGCTTATTTTGATTAGACATTTTTTTATTTATCATTTTCTCGCCCGAGTTATGTGGTTGTCTGGCCTAAGGCTTATTTTACGCCAGTGTCAATTACACCTTCTACAATCCTAATGCAGAATTTAGCGCTGGTGCAAAATGGAGAATTACAACTAGGAGGCTTAATTTGGAAAACTAAAGTTAACCTTCAAATGACCTTGAAAATCAAGGGCAATGTCAATTTAACGCCACCATAAAGTTTGTCTTGCAAAATCAAATTACTTTAGTATTGGTCAGATACGCTCAAAGTTCTTAATAATCGGGATTTCTTGGCTTTCTGCTACTAAATAATCAATTAACCACTAAATGACCTCTGTAGGTCATTTTGAGCCATAACGTGGGTACATATCCAGATGTAAAATTTTGTGCTCTTTTAGAATCTGAAATAAAAAATAGGGGTCCCTATTTAAAAAACTGAAGATGACCTTTAAATGACCTTGAAAATGATAACCAATAACAAATCCAAGGTCATCATTTAGTTCAACCTTCAAAACTTAACAACTTTTGTATTTAACATTTTTTTCCAAAATGCTTACTTTATGTTATAAGTGGGGGGTCCGGAACATTTCGAACACCCTGTAGGATTTTTATATTATATTAAAATCATAGTACAAAACACACCGGACGTAATAGAATTAAATGTGCGAGCCGAAAATGGAAATCTATTTAAACAATCAAATGTACAAGGCTTTATTTAACTTATATAAAATAACTAAGTAATCATAGAAATGTCTTTGTATAAGTAATGAAGTTATTAATAAAATAAAGACGGATCTGAAAATAGGAAATACTTTTTTTATTTAATACTTGCAGATGGCGATTCATACAATAACCCTGTTTCTGGGAGTAATCTCCAATTTTCTTGGAATACATGGATTAGTAGGATTTGATTGCGGCGATCATTTTGCTAACATTACAACAATTTCATTAGTTAATATAGGAGAATGCGATATAAGAGAAGCACCTGTTAATACAACACGCATATTTGGTCAATTATTACAACTAAATGATTTTGGATCAGTACCCATATATAAATGTTCAACAATGATAAATAGAGTAGTTACATATTGCGGTATGCACTCCCATGTATCACGAATGCCAAGAGGAGAAATAAGTTATTATAAACAAATTAGTCAGGAGGAATGTTTAAAAATGCATCATACCGGTTTTATTTCACTAGCAGGAACGGCAATTACGCAATTACCAGCAAACAGTACCATTGCAAGATCAATAATCTTTGCGGGGGGTATTTCAGAGACGGGAGAATGCAATGGGGGATCTTATTCAGACACTTATGGGGATAATCAAGGTGTATATGTAGCCGGATGGGTTAAAATTTCTTCACAAGATTATTACGCGGAAATTAATTTAGATACAAACCTAGTTCAATTAGACAGTGGGGCTACGTGTAAATTTTCCGAAGGACGATGCTCTGATTACGATTTTGGTCGACACCTCCAGACGAGACGTGCGGTAAAAAGAAATACTCGTTACTATATGAAGGACACATGGAGAAAATTCCAGAAATAGGAGATAAGAAAATTTTGTATTCATTAGAATCCCATGAGGTAACTTTCACTTTATGGGAAACCGGACAATTAAAAGTATGTGGCGCACCTCTATCCCGCATAGAACACCCCAATTATTTGTCTTGGAAGACGCAAAAGAGGATGGTTTCGTGGAAAAAATACCCCCATCCACTGCGAAACTAGACATGTTTGCTTTTGTAAATTCAAAATTTTTGTATGTGGAAAAATATGTACAAAAACAAATTACATAAATGTATTATGATGTTTTACGGCACAAATGTGAACTCGAAAGAAAATTAATGGATCATGCATTGGCTTTAGCCACTATTACTCCAGAGCAAGTGGCATATAAAATCACGGGAGAACCTGGTTACATCGCAGTTACAGCTGGAGAGGTTATATATTTATTAAAATGCATTAGAGTCGAAGTAGCAAGACGAGAAACAAACGAAGAATTTTATGAACAATTACCTGTCACAAGAGAATGTGAAAATTACTTTTTATCACCCCAAACGCATATTTTAATTCGAACTGGAAGACAAATAAATTGCGATAAAAGGTTACCAATAATGTATGAAATCGGTGAAAGCTGGTATAAATTGCTACATGATCCTGCAGAGGTTAAGGTTGCTGAAGTTTTAAAACCACAAACCTACGTGGAAGTATGTAAGGCCTGATACATTAGCCGTAAACGGAATTTATTCGCAAAATAATTTAAATAGATTACGTGATCGAATTTTATTCCCTATCGAAAGAAATGCAGTCGTTAATAAGATGGCACTAGGAATAACAGGTCATTTGGTAGACACGGAAGACATGACTATGGGTAATTTATTTAACAAAGGAACATTAGCAAAAATTGCTGAATCCGCTTGGAAAAAGATGTAGACAAACTTTTTAACATTTGGAGCAGCTAGTGCAGGAATAATAGGCATAATAATAGCTTGCCGATTTATTAAATTAATAGTTGATACAGTAATTCATGGTAATGCATTATATAGTTTATACGGATTTTCATTGCACCTTGTAGGAGAAATATGGAATTCATTTACACAATTATTGTTACATCTGGGACAAAGAGAGAAAAATAGAGTACAAAGGCAAATACAACAAGCGGAAAATCAAAGAAATGAGGTAGTTGATGAAGGAATAGAATTGAAAGAAGCAAATGATGAATCACGGAAAATATACCCCAGAATAAATGTTAATACAAATTCTTTTTAATTGCAGCTAAAGAACACAAACAACACATATTACATGGTACAATGCCCACAAGAAGAAATTAGGGTGAATGAACCTTTTGATGGAGTAATGCCCGAAAACTATCCAGACACATACGCAGAATTTTTTGCTGTTCTTTTGAAATTTTTATATTTAAAAGTGGTTAAAAAGACGACAAACCCGTAACCTACAGGATGCTGGAGTTAAGAGAATACCTTAGATAAGTATAATTTTACTTAAAGAGTGATTGGGTGTAAGGAAACTGTGTATGTATGGTGTGGATGAGAGGTTATATCTTTAAAAGTCCAAGGGAGATACTTTGTGGCTCCTCTTTGGAGGACACGTGCAACGCACGGAACTGTATGCTAATGCATATTGTTGCTCGCTGCACGCAATTATTCCTTTTATTTATTTACGCGGCAAAGTGACGGAGTGGAAGGTAAAAACCGCGACGCGATGCACGACCCGTGCGGGCCCGCTCCTGTGCAGTGTGGTTATCGATGATCTGCTCTGGAGTGAAAAAGGAAGAGAAAATAATAAAGACAACTGTTTGATGAATATAAAAGTATATACTTCAACCTCCGTCCCTTAATACACGGATTTACAATTTAATACGGTCTCGTGACCGTAAGCGCAAGGAAGGGCGTACTCAAGACGCCTTGCAGACACACGTTGTGTCAACTGGGCTACTAGCTGCCCGAGTGACGGCCTAGGTGCGCACTGGGCTGCTCGCTACAGCCCGCGTCGTCCGCACAGCTGACAGCTAACGCGGCCACGCCAGAATCCAGGCTGCACTTTAATAGTATTTCTTTAATTAATTGGGAATGGAGGAGCTGGAAAAACTGACAGGAGTACGAAGGAAAATTCTCAGATAAGTATTCAAGTAAATTATAAGGAGGGGGAGCATATAACTCTATTCTGAAAAAGGACAATTTAATTTTTGGTTAATTGTCTTTTTCTTTTTCAGGAAGGAGATGGAGGGAAAACTGCAGGCACCTTCCACGAACACTCCAAGTCTCACTTGGATATAGGAGAAACAGAAAGGAAATGCACGGATGGAGTGGCTACACTTGGCATCTGGAGCGACCAACTCTACAGATTGTATCGTGGTCCCAGTACCCAAGTTTCAGTGCTCGACCTCCTGGTGTTGTGTTCTTGTGTTAAATTGGATCCTCTACTTATCTCCCAAGAGTCGATGACTCTGGAAGGGTTGGCTGCATGGAGTTTGAGTGTCTTGGAGGACTCGACACGAGGATGAGGGCCTCACACCGCAGGATCTCTGTGGCTGACTTCCTTCTATGGGTACAAGAAGCACAAGAGGATTATTGGAATTGCCCGGAGGGAGTCGCCACACCTGGCATCTGGAACGACCAATTCTACAGGTTGCAATGTGGTCCCAGTACCCAGGATTCAGTGATCGACCTCCAGGTGTTGTGTTTTGTACTGTGATCAGCTCTCCACATGCACTCCAAGAGTAGACTTAACAACTTCTTGGATATAAAAGAGGATGGAGAGGTGTTCAAGGTAGTGCTTGTGTGCCTGGGAACCTGGAGTGGCCGGACTCGCTTCCAGATTTGACTCAAGACTCTACGCCTGGTATCTGGGGAGGTCAGCTGTCAACAAGTTGCTCGAGGAGGGTACACGCTACAAAGGACTAATCAGACTCAGCTTCTGGATGGCTGCGCTCAGCCCAACAGTGTAAGAGAGTTTAACGCTTAAGCACAGACAGTGATTAAATTCATATTCAGTGGAAAAATGGATTCTAAAAATTGTGAAGCAATATAGTGGAAAAATTTATAACAGTTGTAACGGGGTTGCCTTTTGACCTATTATCTCGCGGAGGAGACCTTCCTCCGCAAGATGGGTGCAATGGGGCACGTGCGAGTGCCCCTCGAGGTCCTTACCTCGGGGTGCGCGCGAGCACCCTATGGCGAACACACGTCGCCGCGGCCCGTATATAACGCGAGAGTACAGGCGTACTTTCGCGTAATTTCGCGGCCGCACCGAGAATTCGCCGGCCAATCGCGCGGTCTGCGATCGGTGGTGTTTACGCGGAGCAACGACTTTGCTCCACGTAAACAAACGTTTGCGTCTGAGAGCAGGCCGCTTACCTACTCTACGCGTACACACACGTACGCACGCACTCGAGGGAACGGGCCGCTTGCCCATTCCACGCGATGTACAACAAATTCGGCCTCGAGCCCGTGCTCGAGGTCTCAATGTCGAATTACGCGGCGGCTCGTCTTCGAGAGCCGCGACTCCCGCCGCACAAGAGTCCGCGATCACGAGCTACGGAGAGAGAGAAAGAACGGGAGAAACGTTTCCTGCGTTCGACGAACTAAGGTTTCCGCTCGAGAGTCGAGGCGCTCCTCGACTCTTCGCCGGTACGCGCCCGCACTTGCTACAAAAGTCGGGCGGTACTTACAATTGTAGTAGCTTCAGCTCTTCCTTGGCTGCTACCTCGAACGCTCGCCTCTCGACGCTGGCCTCCTCGGGTTTTCTAGTCGCTCTCCGGGTCGCACCCTGATCACGCGCGTACACGCGTCCGTCATCCTCGACGGCTCGAGAGAATCTCTCGAGATTGGTCACCTGGCAATCTGTCCCCCGCGCGCCGGCTTAGCCTAACCTAAGCCGCGCTCGCGCTAGCTCGCGACGACGCGAGGGTACCCCGCAGTACCCCGCGTCACAAAGTGTATAGTAATAAATTCTTAATAGCATTTAACTGATAATTGTTCTCTCTTATTGGACTGAATAAAATATTTTTGTGTATTTTTCTTAACCCTAGTCTAACCTGACCCTTGTATTTTATTGCATTTTATTTTTATTTTTTTTGTTAAATTTTCCTGGATGGAATATAAGTAAAAGATTTGAATCTAATATTTGGGCCCTAACCTATCCTAACCTTCTGTGACGTCACGCTCGCAACGCAGGCGCTTCTGTGTGTGCGCGACGCGTCGGATAATGAGAGCGAGAGAGAATGGAGATGGTGACGCGTCGCACACTGCTGAGGCATCTCTCTCTGTCTCTCTTTCTCCCTTCTTCTACACTAAACACTCGGATTTAATTTTTATAAAAGATACGAACTCCGCGTTACTTTTATCTTCTAAAAGAATACTATTTACTTTTATCATCTAAAAGAATACAGGCGCTTAACCAAGGGAATATATATATATAAATATATATACATATATATACAGGGTGTTCGAAATGTTCCGGACTCCCCACTTATAACATAAAGTAAGCATTTTGGAAAAAAATGTTAAATACAAAAGTTGTTAAGTTTTGAAGGTTGAACTAAATGATGACCTTGGATTTGTTATTGGTTATCATTTTCAAGGTCATTTAAAGGTCATCTTTAGTTTTTTAAATAGGGACCCCTATTTTTTATTTCAGATTCTGAAAGAGCACAAAATTTTACATCTGGATATGTACCCACGTTATGGCTCAAAATGACCTACAGAGGTCATTTAGTGGTTAAATGATTATTTAGTAGCAGAAAGCCAAGAAATCCCGATTATTAAGAACTTTGAGCGTATCCGACCAATACTAAAGTAATTTGATTTCGCAAGACAAACTTTATGGTGGCGTTAAATTGACATTGCCCTTGATTTTCAAGGTCATTTGAAGGTTAACTTTAGTTTTCCAAATTAAGCCTCCTAGTTGTAATTCTCCATTTTGCACCAGCGCTAAATTCTGCATTAGGATTGTAGAAAATGTAATTGACACTGGCGTAAAATAAGCCTTAGGCCAGACAACCACATAACTCGGGCGAGAAAATGATAAATAAAAAAATGTCTAATCAAAATAAGCCTTAGGCCCAACAACTACATACCTCGGGGGGGAAAATAATAAATAAAAAAATGTCTAATCAAAATAAGCCTTAGGCCCAACAACTACATACCTCGGGGGAGAAAATGATAAATAAAAAAATGTCTAATCAAAATGAGCCTTATTGCTCAGGCACGGGAGGTACAACTAATTAAGGTAACATCATGGGTGATCCAGCCAACTAAGGCAAGACCATCGGCGGCCCAGCCTACTAAGACAAAAACACTAGCGGCCCAGTCAGCTAAGGCAGGACTATCGGCGGCCCAGCTAACTAAATCAAGACAGTGGACTATTCGCCCAAACTGAATTTTTTTAAAATGTCGTTGACAGGAACTTTTTACAACAACTGTTCAAATTGTTGCCCATTAACAGTTTGGCAATGTGCTAACCGATTGTAAAAGGCTGCAACAACATTTCTTCTTTTATCCTTCAAGTATCCCCAAAGGAAGTAATCAAGAGGCGTTAGGTCTGGGGACCGAGGTGGCCATTCAATTGTACCTCTCCGCCCAATCCATCTATCATGAAATGTTGCATCTAAATATCGGCGAACATGAATACCGTAGTGTGCAGGAGCACCATCCTGTTGGAAGTAAATTTCGTCCAGATTTCCACCCGTTAAATTCCGTATAGCAGGTATAATTTGGTCTCGAAGCATGTTTTCATACATTGCAGCATTTAAATTACCTTCAATAAAGAAAGGGCCAAGTACTCTTCCATTAAATATGCCAGCCCAAACATTTACTTTTTCAGGATGTTGCGTGTGGTCCGCTCTCATCCAATGTGGATTGATGTTACTCCAGTATCGACAATTATGTCTGTTCACTGTTCCGCTTAACTCAAACGTGGCTTCATCAGAGAAAACAATGTTATTGAGGAGCAAAGGATCATCAGATATCATTTGCATCATTACATCACAAAACTCTACCCTTCTATCGAAATCATCTTCAGATAATTCCTGTACCAACAATTTGAAAGGATGCCATTTGTTGAGACACCTCAATATTTTTACCTGGAAAAGAAGAGATAGGAGAGAGAGGGTGCGCCTGTACCATGCAGGCCAGATAGTAAGGGAAAACCCTTACCCGAGGTTGGACTGATAGGACAACAGCCGCCATCAAGGAAGGCTTAAAGAAGATGTGAAGAAGACAAGAGGAAAACACGAACAATATTATATTTTATTATACTTTGTAACTTATGTAAATAATAAGACCTAATAACGTATCAGTCATCTCCTCACTCACTTTAATCCTCAATCTAACCTAATCCCATCCAATAAAAGAATCCCTAGTCATTCTGCAACACCAAATGTCATTCATAAAAAGAATTATACAATTCATACAATCATGTAATTCAGCTTGTAAAAATAATGTAATTTATAAGGCCAAATTTATGTAAACACAGAGAAATTTTGCTTCTTATTTAATATATTTAAGTGTAAAATCGAGAGCACAAAAGAAATACTTTTATTTAAACAGAAAATGTTGTGCATAGCGAAATTCCGCCAGAAAATTTGTAAATTTATCGCCTTATAAATAATGTACTCGACACCTGTCACACACAGGTGCAGCAGACGACAACCGAGCTTCAGCAGCTGCGTCTGCTGTTACAACAACGCACTCATGTGCGCAGGATTAGACCTGCCGTGCGCGAGTTTTTACAGCTTTCCTGCATATAGGAGCGCCGGAGACGCTGCGCACATCTCAAAGCCGCGTAACGTTAGGTTAGGAGTGCGACATGGGACGAGAGAGAAGCGCGGCGCGACACCGCGGCTAACAAGCCGAAGGCGCGGCACCCCCGGCGAGCAGGGAAGTGGGGGAAAGTCCGCGGCCCACCAAAACCGGAGCGCGCGAAAGAATCTTCCTTCTCCGCCCGATAACGATCGCCGAGTAAACACGCAAGGTAACATCCCGATCGAACGAGCCGGCGGCCACGAGGTCCACGCAAGCGAGACGACCTTCCGCCGACACCTAAACCCAGGGCGACCAACTCGCCCCGCAGACGAGCAGCAGACCAACACCTGCAGCACACCCGCGGATTGGTTTGAAGCCGGGAGCAGGCGCCCGAGATCCGCCCGCAGCCATCGACGAGCCGGCCGACGCGAAGACGACGAGACGACCATCTACGAGACTTCGAGCGACAAGCGTTTGCGATAAGTATCGCACAATCTCTCTCTCGTCCGAATTAGGTTTGGCTGGCGCGCCAATAGTTAGGCGCGAGCGAGGCTAAAAAGCCGCGACAGCGAGTCGCGTGTAACATATCTGATTTTGAATAAATTAACAATTAATATTAAACAAACCGTTGTAGTTTGAACCTGCCCCGTTAAACTCACGACCCGTTCCCCAGAGTTAGCTCGGTTCGCGGAACACCGTGATTTGTGCGGTGGTAATTCGGCGCAGGGAGGCTTTGGGGCAGCAAAGAGTGCATCTCTTAAATAATTAGAGCCGCGAATCCCGAGTCGTATTATCAGCGTCACAAATTAAATAAATAAGAAAACGCACATGGAATAGAAATAACAATCTCGCCGCTTATATGTCAATGTACATTTAAAATTTAAATGGCCTGCGCCCAGCTGGGTTAATATTTACAAAATCGCGCTACTACGCTCTAAACAGAGAAAACAATACCGGGATTTATTGGCGGGTCTTTGCTTTTAGCCTCGTCGACGAATCGGAGATGATAGATGCGTCGTCTCAACAAAATGGAATAAATCCAGTTTTCCTGGTTAAATATACATATATAGATGATCTCGTCCACCGTTGTCTCTCCTCAGGTTGGCATCCCTCTGGATCCAGGTTGCAGGATGAACGGGGTAGATCGATAATATGGACTTGCTTCGCGGTCCTCTCCGTTGCACCACTCCGTGTAATGACGTGAGTGGAAATGTCCTTTTGGTGAAACGGGCCCCTCGGTTGGATCGTCCGGCCGAGAGTCGGTTTGGTGATGGTGTACCGAACTCGTGTTATCTTTTCTCGGAATTGATAAGAGAGCAGATATATGTGCAGCAAAGCAAACACTAAAGAAAAACTGAGGGAACAAATAAAACACAAATCGACATATTAATACGATTGTCGCAATATAATGTTTCAGCGGACTTACTCCGCGCACTGTCGGGTTTTCACTTTTTACACGAGCGCCTCGTAGATTAAGACAAGCCTTGTCGCTTACGTCTCAATTTTAAGTCTAACACGAATCAAGCGATGCCACCCCCTTTATACTTAATCGGGCGGCTTACTAACGAGACGTTATATACAAAACATAAACACGCCAAGCTACATAACGATAAGTTCCGCTGGAAAAGAGCGTTTAAATGTAGTATCCGTTACAGTCCCATACTTCGACTTGGCCATGGAACTGGAATTGGTGTTGGTATATCAAACGGCCATTCCCGAATTCCTGATGCCAAGCTCGTCGTCGTCTTTGGAGCTGTCGGCTGGGTATGCGATTGTGCCGCACCGCTTGTTGTGACTATCGTGCTGGTTGTCGTCATCGTTGTAGCTACCATAGTCGGTACTATAGGATTAATCTGCACTCTTTGCAATCTCTCCTCCAATTCTGTATTTGGTTTTGGCCCCATCGCTCCTTCTTTTTCGCTCTCATTATCCTCCTCAACCTCCTGTTGTACTTCATCATTTTCTATGTTCCATGGGACGTTTTTGATCTTCATTTACTCCCTACATTTTGCTCTTAATAACCTATCTTTTAACATCGTGGTCGATCCTTCTATGATTAACCCTGCGTGAACTAATTCTCTAATTAATGGCGCGGGTTGTAACTGGCTAATCCGTCTATATTCCCTTTTAATCTCGTCATTTTCTTCTACGTTCTTCTTCACCCATTTGGCGCAAAAACTAGTCGACGCGTCAATGTCCATTTCGCGGGGCGCGGGAATACTATTCGTTGAGCTATGTAAATGCCAGACTCCGAAGTCTTTAAACCGAGTTTTTGAATTCGTGGGAGCACGCGAATTACTGGAAGCCAACTGATAATATTTCAACTGCGTCACGTAGCGAAGAGTGGAGATTCTCAGCGGTGTCGGTTGCCCTTTGCCAATTTTGACGGATAAATTTAATTAAGAATAAATAAATTGAGAAATCTGGCGATTACCGTATTTAATCTTTCTAAAATAAAGGAGAAAAGATAAAATAATTTGCTTTCAATCTTCTTAAATTTAATCCTAAATCTTCCTGAAAAATGACAAGAAGAGAGAAAAATAAACAATAAATTGTATTTTCCCTACTGGCAACTGACGACCTGTATGCGCTGGGATTTATAATTGCAAGTTTTCCAAGGCAGGCCGATTCCAAATTTAAAAAACGGGTTGTCTGAGCAACCTCACAATAAATACAAAAATTGATAAAATTTTAATAAATAAAATAATATAAATTTTAGAAATGCCACACTCGCTTACTCAAATGGGCGTTCAGGGTCGATACACGGGATTATGCGCGGGGAAAAAATTTTGGGGATCTTCTTTTCTCAATAACAAATTTTCCAACAGAGGGACCTTCAAATAACTAATTTTCCTTGCTTCTGTGGGTCGAGTTCTGCTAATTTCTGTTGAAAATCCAATTTCTATAATTTTCCGGAAAATGGTCTGTAGAAAATTTTTCCACAGAAGAAAACTCAAAATTCTATGTTTCCCTCGTCTTCTGGGTTGTGCTTGATCTAATCACTCCTCAATCTCAAATTTGAATGTTTGTTCCAGAAAATGTCTATGAAAATTTTTCCCACAATTAGAAATTCGAAAATCCTATTTTTCCCGCGTTGTTAGACCTTCTTCTGTTAAAATCCGTCGAAAACTGAATTTTCAAAATTTTAACTGAAACGAAGAAAATTTTTTACAACACACAAAGGAATTTTCAAAAATTGTACGCGGGAGATTTTCTGCAATTTTCTTGGTCAACACTTCCAAATTTTCTGAAAGGGAAAAAATAAAACAGCACAACACACAAATTCTCACTTCTTAACCTAAAAAATCGAACACGGGATAAAACGAACACGTGGCGAAAAATTTTCGGCTTCCAAGATGGCGGCGCATCGTCTCGGCAGCGTGGTCTGGGAGTTATGGTTGGGCGCCACTTTGTGAGAGGGAGGAAGATGGAGGTATTCTTCCGTGCTAGGTCGGCCGGGTTTGCACCTCTCTCTCTTTCTCACAAGGATGGGGGTTCGGGTTTTGGGGTTCTTACACACGTTGGGAATACGTATGCAATTGCCCCCTGTTCCCTTGATCCTTTTCCTTTTTATATGTTGCCTTCTACTCTACACGCACTATTACTCTTTCCGCTTGGCTGCTTCACTGCACCTTTCGCTCCACTGCTTCTGACCTGAAATGATTTACTCGCTTTACCTACTACTCCTAATACCTACACAGACGTTCCGAGTTTCACTCAACAGCTGCCCGATACAGAAGCAGGTCACGGCTGCGGCTGTATACTGTTGAATGCTTCCTGAACACCCCGCGTGTTCAGTGATTAAAAGCTTTTGAATGGAAGCAGGGCACGGCTGCGACTGTTCACTTTACGACTGTACTCCAGGAATTTCAACAAAACTGAAAAAGAAATTTTTGACAGGAGCAGGTTACGGCTGCAACTGTCTGAACGAATTAATTCTCCGAACACGAATAAAAATCGAAAAATTTAATTTCCGCCCGAATCCGCTTGCAAAAGCAAGAGAAATCGCCTTTTCGCACGTTCCTTCCGCCTGAAGGAACGTTCGCTGCCACGCGAGATTCTCTCTCTCCACCTAAATCTAACGAAAAAATCTCCTGATTTTCCCCCCCTCAGTTTCTTAAAGAAAATTCTATTCTTATCCCTATTCACGAACGCACGCGAACTCTAAAATTTAATTTCAAATATGAATTTCGCGGCTTTTTCACTCCCTGTGGAAAAGTCCGCCGCCACCTAGCGGCCGATTCGCGAAGCTTCTTCTGCTTCTAGATTACCGACGGTCGGTAACCCGATCTGCAAATTCAAAATCTCCCGAAACTAAAAATTCTTGAATTGCTGCGGTGTACTCTTAACCTCCAAATGCACGTGAAGTTGGGCGGCAGTTGTAGCGGGGTACTTCCTGACCTTTTATCTCGCAGAGGAGACCTTCCTCCGCAAGATTGGTGCAATGGGGCACGTACGAGTGCCCCTCGAGGTCCTTACCTCGGGGTGCGCGCGAGCACCCGACGGCGAACGCACGTCGCCGCGGCCCGTGTACAACGCGAGAGTACGCCTGTACTCTCACTTTTCGTACTCGCGTGCTGATGCCTTGACGACAGCTGATGCCGGCCGCTCAGCTCTGCGACAGAGTGGCGGTATCCGGGAGGTTAAGGACGAGGAGGGTTCACCGAGTAGCCCCGCGGACCACTCGGAAGAATAACGCGGTCAAGTAAAAATGCAGTTCGGAGGCCTTTATTGCCTCCGTGAAAGAAATTACAATTATCTCGTTCCGAAGGGTTAGTCGATGTCGGGCGTGCAAGCCGACTGCTCCGAACGCGCCCGAGTGTTGCCGAGCGGAGCCGCGCGCGAACGCAAGCGCACGCGCTCCTTACGAATTCTCGGCCACGCCGAGAATTCACCGGCCGGTCGCGCGGTCTGCGATCGGTGATGTTTACGTGGAGCACGACTTCGCTCCACGTAAACAAACGCAACGTTCGAGAGCAGGCCGCTTGCCTGCTCTGTGTGCACACACACGTACACGCACTCACGAACGGACGGGTCGCTTACCCATTCCGCGCGACGCACCGCGAACTCGACCTCGAGCCCGTGCTCGAGGTACCGGTATCGCACCACGCGGCGGCTCGGCCGAGAGCCGCGACTCTCGCCGCACAAGAGTCCGCGTCCGCGAGCTAAGGAGAGAGAGAGAGAGGCGATGAACTGGGGACGCGCTCCCCACGTTCGCTGGACAAGGCTCAACGCCAGGGAGTCGAGACACTCCTCGACTCCTCGCCGGTACACGCCCGCACTCGCTAATATTGACGGGCGGTACTTACAGTGGTTGCACCCTTGGCTCGTCCTCGGCTGCTCCCTCGTACACTCGCTTCTCGTCGCTCGCTTCCTCGTGAAATCGCTCACTCTCCAGGTCGAACATGCGCGCACACGTCCGTCGTCGCCGACGGCTCGAGAGAGAATCTCTCGAGCTTCCAAGATGGACGCCGCTCCCGCGCGCCACGGCCTAACGCTCCCTCTCGCCGCGAAGGCTCGCGACGGCGCGCAGGTACCCGATAGTACCTCGCGTCACAACATGTATATATTTATTAGACTCTTTATCTTATTTATTATTGTGATTATTATTATATATACAGGGTGATTCATTTTAATTGTCCAAGGCAAATATCTCGAAAAGTACGGGAGATGGAATAAAACGTTAAAGGTAAAAGTTGTAGGGTTCAGAGAGGCAAATCCAATGGTGACCTTGACCATGACATTGGGGTCAAGTTTCAAGGTCATTTCAAAGTCAAAGTAGTTTTTTTAAATAGGAACACCAACTTTTGACCTCGGAAATTAAAAGAGCGGAAAATTTTACATTCAAACATGATGTTTTGTCATGGGGTTCAGTTGCAAAATGGAGGCACATTCGAAAATTTACTTTCGACCGAGTATTTTAGAACTTGCGTATGTATTTCAATACGTAGCCCAGTCTGCTACAACTGACAGGAAAGTTTCATCATTCACCCTTGACTAGTTGGATGGTCACACCATGTTGCCTTAATTAGTTAGCTGCATCAGCTACCGTCCACTTTAAAAGGCTGCATAAGCGCCCATCTTGCCGTAATGGCTGGCTGGGCAACCATATTGCCTTCCTTGGTCGGATGAACATCAATCTTGCTTTAAATGGTTGGATGAACATCCATCAAAACCTTAAATAACCAGGGACATGCTCAGAGTCGTTAATGCATTTCACCCTCAGTAACCTACAAGTTAGGTATTTAAAGTTTTTCTCAACCTTGCTTTTTTCAAGATATTGGCCTACGAATTGTGTAGACAGCTTGATTTGACCTTGATGCGACTGCAGAGGTCAACTGGACCCCATGACATAACATCATGTTTGAATGTAAAATTTTCCGCTCTTTTAATTTCCGAGGTCAAAAGTTGGTGTTCCTATTTAAAAAAACTACTTTGACTTTGAAATGACCTTGAAACTTGACCCCAAGGTCATGGTCAAGGTCACCATTGGATTTCCTCCTCTGAACCCTACAACTTTTACGTTTCACGTTTTTTTCCATCCCCCGTATTTTTCGAGATATTTGCCTGGGGCAATTAAACTGAATCACCCTGTATATCTATACAGGGTGTTCGAAATGTTCCGGACCCCCCACTTATAACATAAAGTAAGCATTTTGGAAAAAAATGTTAAATACAAAAGTTGATAAGTTTTGAAGGTTGAACTAAATGATGACCTTGGATTTGTTATTGGTTATCATTTTCAAGGTCATTTAAAGGTCATCTTCAGTTTTTTAAATAGGGACCCCTATTTTTTATTTCAGATTCTGAAAGAGCACAAAATTTTACATCTGGATATGTATCCACGTTATGGCTCAAAATGACCTACAGAGGTCATTTAGTGATTAAATGATTATTTAGTAGCAGAAAGCCAAAAAATCCCGATTATTAAGAACTTTGGGTGTATTTGACGAAAAGAAAAAAAAAATTTCGTACTTTAATACTAAAGTACATAATTTGATTTTCTATTTGAATTTACCTGGTTTAGGTTACCTTAAAATCAAGGGCAATGTCAATTTAACGCCACCATAAAGTTTGTCTTGCGAAATCAAATTACTTTAGTATTGGTCGGATACGCTCAAAGTTCTTAATAATCGGGATTTCTTGGCTTTCTGCTACTAAATAATCATTTAACCACTAAATGACCTCTGTAGGTCATTTTGAGCCATAACGTGGGTACATATCCAGATGTAAAATTTTGTGCTCTTTCAGAATCTGAAATAAAAAATAGGGGTCCCTATTTAAAAAACTAAAGATGACCTTTAAATGACCTTGAAAATGATAACCAATAACAAATCCAAGGTCATCATTTAGTTCAACCTTCAAAACTTAACAACTTTTGTATTTAACATTTTTTTCCAAAATGCTTACTTTATGTTATAAGTGGGGGGTCCGGAACATTTCGAACACCCTGTATTTTGACTACTTTGTCCTTGTATACCCCGGTTTTGATTACTCGAAAAACGATTATTACTTGCAAAATTATTATTTGAAAAACGGTTATTATTTGGAAAATTATTATTATTGTTTGGAAAACGATTATTATTTGAAAAATTATTATTATTTGAAAAATTATTATTATTTGAAAAACGAAAATTATTATTACCTGAAAATCGATTATTATTTGAAAAATGATTATTATCTGACAAATTATTGTTATTTCAAAATTACTATTTGGGAAATTATGATTAAAGGTATTGTTTCGATTTTGAGGCGGTAAGAAAGGTACTCGGCCTCTACTCTCTGAGTTCCACCCCCTAAAACTTTGTTGATTTCGTCCATTAAAATTATTACCATCATTTGTTCGTTTATAATAGTCAAGCTCATTGTTAGAGTTATTTCTATTCCCATAGTATCCCCACGAATTTCTATTTGTACCGAGTTGCGAATGAACTAAAGTTAGACAGTTTGTTGCTCCGTGTCCCATTCTTTTACAATATGCACATATCAATTTTTCTACATTATTTTCAACTAAATGCACTATCCGGGTTTCGCGGGTAATTTTCTCTCGATTTCCCCCGTAATCATCGACTTCTAACACACTACATGCAATTTCTTTTTCAATTTCTAATGCTTGATCTTTAGCCATTTTAAAGTCGTCCTGTAGTCCCATTCGAGCCCTTATTTCCCATTTTAATCCTCTTAAAAAGAATTTTAAACAATCATTTCTTAAATTCCTTTCAAATGTTTCTCTGTTATCTATGCGTTTCTCATATGTCGCAGTTTTCAGAATTTCTTGTTCGATTTCGCATAATCTATTTAGATATGAAATTACAGTTTCATTATTTTTCTGTTTAATTTTTGCAAGTTCGTCCGTCCAATCGTGATATGTTTCCCCTGATCCGAATATTTTTTCGAAATATTGAACTACCTCTTCTATACTAGTAAATGTTTGCCCGCGCGCACAATTTAGAGCTTCCCCATATAACCTCATTCGAATTAATTTAGCCAATTCTGATTCTAGATTTTCTGGCAATATTGTTTTTGCTTCCATACATCCATCAAGAAATTGTGATAATTGTACATACTGTCCGTTAAATCGCGGAATTAAATCTAGAGCATCTTTTAAAGATAACCCTCTTACTTGAATACGATTCATTATTTCGTTATTTGTTTCACTTGCTAAATGATACAAGGTTCCGTCGGTACAGTAATATAACAAAGGTACCTCACTAGTATAGATGCAGTGTCAGCGGGGGTCGAAGGGCAGCGGCAGGTAGCGGCTTCCCAAGTGTCGCTTGGTGTTTTCGGCTATCTCTCTCTCTTTCTCTTTCTCTCTCTCTCTCTCTCTCTTTCTCTTTCTCTCTCTCTCTCTCTCTTTCTCTCTTTTTTCGTTCTCTCTTCCGTTTCCCCGTGCTCTCTTGTGCTCGGACGTTCAACAGCAGCCCTCCTTGCGTTGCGTCGGTGGTTCAGCCGTTGGGCCTGGTGTTAGAGTCCCTGCTGCTATTATTTGTCCAGTACTTGGCTTGGGTCTATGTCGGCTATTTGCACTTGACCTTTGCTCAGTCAAACTTTTACTAGCGTGAGTAATATTTCGACTTGTAATATTTGCTGACAAGTCAACTTGGTAGTGTTCCGATGTTATATCGACTGCATTCGATACTACCAAGTGTTCTGATATCGGCTAGACCCGATACTCCCAAGGAGGAGATACGACTGAACTTGCGATGGTCCTCTGGCAAGGGTTTTTATACCCATTTTCGATCCCCTACAAATCGCCGAATTTTCCTGAGTTGTCCCATGAGAACGTATCGGGCCTCGCGTTCACGTATAATTGGCCTTTATTAAGATACTTCCTGTAGATCGAATTTTACTACCGTTTGCGCATTCTCTAGTTTTATATCTCCAGCCCGCAGATAATGTCTCCATGGGTTTAAAGGTCTAGAGGTCTGCTCTTCGTTCTTGGCCGTGCCCAAGGTGTCGGCCCGTCTTGGAATACAATAAGCCGGCTTTCAATCTGACTTTTCAATTTGGTTCTATTACTCGGTGGGCAGTTTCGCTTGTTGACTTTATGGTCTTGTCCCTGGGCCTTGCATTTTTTTATCGTGATGAAGGGTGCTTGTTTGTGTGACGATTGGCGTCTAGTGGTGCTGTACGCCTAGAGTAATAAAATCTTCGGGTACCTTTCTCACGTTTTTAGATATTTCGCTTGATTTTAAGATATATTTTTCAAATATGATGGAGCCTTGTTCCTTAAAAAGTGTCAGTTTGATTTGCTTTAATTTGCCACTGGCATGTTTATTGATTTTGGTACTTCGTGAAAAATTTGAATTATTATTTTTATTTTTCTTTATTGAACTCCCTTTTTCACGACGTAACAGGTGGAAAAGGGATTGTTCGGATGGCCGCCATTTTTAATTTCGGTACTGCAACTGTTTTATAATATAGTATACATGCTATTGACCAAATATATACGTGTTAGACGTACGAGCGAACCCTCTTTCCATTCGAATATTTGAGCCAATCAAATTTTTTTTTTTTAAATTCACGTTTTTTGCAAAAAATTGTTTATAACTTTTTATTGTTAAATTTTTCAAAAATACTAGTACTGGATTCTGAAAGTACATTAAATTTTACGTTAAAAATGGTATCTCAAGAATTTCTTGAACCATTTTAAGATAGTGCTACACACCGCTGAAAATGTTGTCGAAAAATGTTCAAGTTGTGCGTTAAAGGGTTAATAGATACCCATTATAGCCTAAGCGTAGTACTTACAGGCTTACACAAGGAGGTTCATAAGCAGCATAATGCTACTTTGTCCGCACCCTTGGAGCTCCTAGAAGCGAATCGCCAGGGTTTATATATCACAGGCGGGTCTATCCTTATTCTCTGTTACGTGTTTTCGCTTACCCTCGCACGGCTACGCTTTGCTTAAATTGTTTCGTGTTCCTACGCGTTCCGGGCCGACGATCGTCTTGGCGGGTAGTTAGTGAACGCAGCCTTAAGTCTATAGTTGGTCACTTCTCTCGCAAATATAAACGAATATGGCTGATCTACCGGGCGCAAGATCATGCTATTGAACGTGTTTATTAATTTTTCGTATATACCTATTAATTGTTTTTATCGAGTAAAAATGCGGGATGTCACATAACTAATGGCAATTTAAAAACGGTTTTTAAATAAAAATTGATTATATATTTTACAATAAACATTTATTCTACTCTCTTCTATTCTAATTATACATTTATTACTTTAAAATAACAACTAAATAAAATTTTGTTTTAGCTTAACAACATCGAAATCTTTTATTAAAGTAAATAGTCAAAGTGAGGCTAGTAAAACAAAAAATTTTGATAGACTGGATTCCATGAGAGGTTCGACAACTGACTCACAAGTGGATGATACTTTTGGACCACTAAGTAATGTTAGGTACGTTTAGAAATATTAATAATATTTATTATAAAGAGCGTACGTAATTAGCTTGAATGTTTTAATGATCTATTAAATTGGCCTCTTTTTTATATAAAATACAAAAAGAAAGGTTACAATATACGTAAAGGGTCTAGCTGGGTAAGATGTCAAAAATTTGTTAACATATACATCTTTTTGTATTAAATAACCATAATTTTTTTTAGATTTTTGAAAGAAAATTTTTGGCTTACTTTTAACTTCACTATTTTGATGTATTTTTTCTCCTTCTATCAATTGTTGTAATGATAAAGATGTTATTCACTGGGGAGAATACCAAAAAATGTAAAAAACCCATTGTTTCACAGGTTTTCTTTTAATTTTCTCGGTCGGTAGATGTCAAAGGACTTCAGTGACCTCAAATATTGACTTAACGACCCCAAAAACCTCTTGCTGCAGTGAAAAATTAAAAAAAAACTTATTTTTTACATTTTTCTCACGATTTCCCCATTTGAAGGAAGTTAGTACTTTCAAAATTATCAAAAATGATCTCAAAAATCCCAAAAACCATTTTGTCTATTGAAAAAAACATGAAAATTTTGTTTTTTATTGAATTATTAACAAAAAATGCGAAAAAATACAATTTTTTTACGATTTTGTTAGTTATAATTGTTTTTCAAGTCACAAGTGTTTACGATAATTAAACCTCAATCTTTGAGTTACTCCTAAAGGATAGAAACCCCACTTTTTATGGAGTAATACTCACCTTAGCAAAAAAAATCGATTAACGCTTTTTTTTTAAGTTCCTTTTAAGGTTGCTCATGCATTTGAATAAGAATGATATCTGTGTGTACGTATGCGTGAGCGTGAGTGTGTGCGTGCGTGCATGCGTGTGGACTGCCTGTGGACTGGTACAGTTAAAAATGAACGGAAAAACTTATAATAAATTGTTTTTATGTCGAAATATGAGAAAAACATGTGAATTTAAAGCAGAAACACTAGCACTATAATGTGTTACTTAACTTCCATTTTGTAAATGCAAGTTTCCAGTATTTTTAAATATGCACAAATGCATACGTATTTTATCGCATTAATCAAATATATTTTCGTTTAATTATTCTACTTAAATAGGAAAAGTATAAGTTACGTGTAGATTTTATACACGTACACACACACGCACGCGCGTTCGCGCACGCATGCACGCACGCACGCACACGCTCCCGCTCACGCATACGTACAAACAGATATCATTCTTATTCAAGTACATGAGCAGCCTTAAACGGAACTTAAAAAAAAAGCGTTAGTCGATTTTTGTTGTTAACGTGAGTATTACTTCTAAAAAAGTGGGGTTTCTGTCCTTTAAAAGTAACTCAAAGATTGAGGTTTAATTTTCGTAAACACTTGTGACTTGAAAAACAATTATAACTAACAAAATCGTAAAAAAATTGCATTTTTTCGCATTTTTTGTTAATAATTCAATAAAAAACCAAATTTTCATGTTTTTTTCAATAGATGAAATGGTTTTTGGGATTTGCATGGATTGTTGATGCATAGGTTACTGGCTTTTGGAAAAATAACAGAGGGTGGCTTTAGTGATTGGTGTAAAAAAATGGGGAAGAAAATAGGAGAAAAAGGAAAGGAAAAAAGGAAAATCAGGTAAATGGATTGTTTCTTTAAATCACTTAAGAGAACCTCCAGATGCTTTGTGGTTTATGTGTTATATTTGCAGGTGTAACCTGCAAAGACTTCTCTTGAAGACTTGGTGCTGGATCGAGAACTTGATGATAAGGCAGCTAACCGTCTGAAGATGTCCTGCTTCAAAATCCAGTTGCGTTGTGGAGTGCTAAGATTGTGACACGGTAAAAACGGGGTGCTACGGCTAGCTCGCACTACCGCTGTCCCGCCGTGCCGTCGTACAAAAAATAGAGTCACTTACACACTTTTCTCTCTTTCTCTCTCTCGACTCTCTCAGAGGAGACCCCGCCGTAAATGCGTCGCCGGGACGGACGACGTACGCTAGTTACTTGCACGCTCATACACACTCAATCGCTTAATCCGTCGGCGCCCCCGTGGGCACCGCTGACACCACTACTCCCGAACGCGACGAAAACTCGTCTCCGCACCTCGGGACTCCTCCCGATACTCTCGCCGTTCCCCCCGTAGGCACCGCTGACACCACTCTCCCTCCCCCCCCCCCCCCCCGATACCTTCAGGAGTGCCACTCCGACATTGGTCGTCGTCGCCTAGCCGCCTGGACGCCTCGCACTCCAAGGTCGCCGCTGTGTGGAGGCTGCTGACGTGGCCGCTGTCGCCTTCTGGACTTTTCCATCGGTGATCGCCTTCCCTCTCCGTTGGCTCTCGATATTCTTCTCCGCACTCCTGGCTGATCCTCGCCGTCGCTCTCACGCTCCTCGATAGACTCCTCCAACACTACTCGTTGAACTCCTTTTTACTCGTCCTCTCGCTCCGAACGCTGATGCTACTCGTCCTCTCGCTCTCAACGCTCGTTTCACACTGACTCGCGCGCGAGCCCTTCTGCGGATTCTCGCGGCGCGCAAGTAGGGCCGTACGCAATCAACCAATGGTGATTGCGATGGTGCGAAGGCTTCAGCCAGATAAACCAGGTAGGCAGAGATAATTTAAATTCTCTCTATTTTCTTTTTTTAAATTTTGTTATTTCCATTCTTTTTATTTATTTATTTATTTATTCCAGTAGTTACATGTTCGATTTTGGTTAATCGATATACATAAACATAGTTACAAAAGTAACCCAGCAGAGGAAAAGTTTCCTGTTTACTGACCTGGCTCTATATAAAACTAATACTTAACACTAAAAGACATAGAAAAGAATAGAAAGAAAAGAAAAGAAAATAAATGAATAGAAAGAAAAGAAAACAGAAAAGAAAATGTAAATGCTATAATATGGGGACTTAACAAGTTAATGCGCAGTCTTCTAGCCTAGCAACATCGTTACTAGGTAAAAAACTATTTGCTAATACTTGCTAAGTCCCCAATCTGAATTCATGTTGTGTTGTAGGTCCTCATCTCCAATATCTAATCAGCATTGAGCTTGCTTTCGTATACATATCTGTTGATGCGTTTTTGCTTCTTTTGTAAGCTTCTTTTGGTGTTGATGGTTTTTGCTCCTTATCTAAATTTTTGTTTTGTTTAGAAATTGGTTGCATAGAGTTAGTAAATGACTGCATGCCTCTTGTTCCTCTGTCAAAGTATAGATGCGCTTTGTTGTTTCCTAGATAGTTAATAACACCATATGACATTCTTATTTCATTTGGTTTTGTTAATTTGTTACCTGGAGGGTTGGGGCTTGCTTTTTGTAATATTTTATTAGTATTTGAATCAGCTTTATTGTCTATTTTTGTGTATATCTCTTCTATTGTATGATCTAATTTATTAACGCTTGTTACTTTATATTTACTTGATATATTTTCAACATTCTTTGGAATTGTTGTTGATTTTACGAAATGTACAGTACCGACAGAAAGTTTTCGAACACCTGCTTAAAATTTTCGATTTAGAAAAACTTTAATACTCCTACAAAAAAGCCTGTGGCGCAATTTTGCACCATATGATCTTAAAGTTAAAGAAAAATGCTAACTTTCTATGGAACTCAAAATTAAAAGTTAATTAGTTTTTAATGCCATATATTAGATTAAACATTTTGTAAATTTTGCAATTTTTTATTTTTTTTTATCTTGTAACAATTTTTGAAATGGAGGTTACACAAAATATTTATAAATAGCATTTAAAAGTAGATAGGCAGCGCTTTAATTTCTTTTTTTTTTTAATTTTTCTACGATTTTTTTTTACAAAATGGGAAGCTTTTAAATTCAAGAATGTCGATTTATTTTGATTCTCATGTTATCGTACATATATTATAAAAGAAATAGAACGATGAAATTCTTACGTGAAAATGCAAACAAAACATTTCTCAGTATTCTCAGTTATACTATATACGTAAATAATTGTAATTATTGTGTTCTGCTCTCAAAATTCCAAATTCATATCAGTCCAAAATGAGCTCGAGAGAAAGTAATTCGTGTCTAGAACTGCGTGCCAAGGTAGTCCTTTTACATAAAAAGGGCTATTCTTATAGAAAAATAGCGAAAGAATTGAATATTCCATGTAGTACTGGATATTACATTGTGAAGAAATTCAATGAAACGGGCTCTAATTATGATCGTGTGAAAAGTGGCCGACCTAAGAAAACTACTAAAAAAGAAGACGCTTATATCCTAATGATGAGCAAACATAACAGGAAATTGACGGCTCCCGAAATTGCTGCAGAATTTAATAGCAATAGAGCGTCTTCTATTTCAGTTAGTACTGTAAAAAATCGTTTACGAAGTGCGGGAATGAACGGACGGATTGCTGCAAAGAAGCCTCTACTTCGAGAAATTAATCGAAAAAAAAGATTGCAGTGGGCACGTGAGCACAAAAATTGGAATTTAAATGACTGGCGGAAAGTTTTATGGACTGACGAGTCGAAATTTCAACTTTTTGGCTCAAAGAGAAGAGTATTTGTGCGTCGTCGAGTAGAAGAAAAATTTAACATGGAGTGCATTACGCCAACAGTGAAACATGGAGGTGGCAGTGTCATGATATGGGGATGCTTTGCAGGTGAAAAAGTAGGGGATTTAAAAAAAATTGAGGGCATAATAGATAAAAAAGCGTATCATGAAATACTGCGGCGCAACGCTATACCATCTGGAATGCGATTAATTGGTAAAGGCTTTGTCTTTCAAGAAGATAACGACCCGAAACATTCATCGAACTACTGCAGAAACTATTTAAATAAAAAAGAAATGAATGGTACTCTGCGACGAATGATCTGGCCTCCACAATCACCAGACTTGAATCCCATAGAGCTACTATGGGATGCTCTCGATCGATCAATTCGCAGTTCGAAAAAAATACACAATGTGGCTGAATTGTGGAATTGTTTAGAGACAAATTGGAAATCTTTAAGTGGTTCGGTCATGGATAAATTAATAAATCGTATGCCTCGAATTTGCGCAGCAGTATTAAAAGCAAAAGGAAGATTTTTCAATGAATCAAAAGTTTAAAGTTGGAAAAAAAATTTAGTTTACAAATTGTAAAATAATACTATAAATAATGACTATTGATTTTGTATTATTATGTACAGCATTAAGAAGATGAATTATTTCATGTTATATTCTTTCAAAGACAATAAACTTTTTTTTAAATGGTTGATTTTTTCTCTTTTGCTCAGTATAACTAAGAATACTGAGAAATGTTTTGTTTGCATTTTCACGTAAGAATTTCATCGTTCTATTTCTTTTATAATATATGTACGATAACATGAGAATCAAAATAAATCGACATTCTTGAATTTAAAAGCTTCCCATTTTGTAAAAAAAAATCGTAGAAAAATTAAAAAAAAAAGAAATTAAAGCGCTGCCCATCTACTTTTAAATGCTATTTATAAATATTTTTTGTAACCTCCATTTCAAAAATTGTTACAAGATAAAAAAAAATAAAAAATTGCAAAATTTACAAAATGTTTAATCTAATAGATGGCATTAAAAACTAATTAACTTTTAATTTTGAGTTCCATAGAAAGTTAGCATTTTTCTTTAACTTTAAGATCATATGGTGCAAAATTGCGCCACAGTCTTTTTTGTAGGAGTATTAAAGTTTTTGTAAATCGAAAATTTTAAGCAGGTGTTCGAAAACTTTCTGTCGGTACTGTATATGTTTGATTTTGTTAATGCGTGGATAGTCATATAGAACACATTTTTCTTTGTTTGTTGTTGTTTTAACATTTACATGAACTTCTTCAGGATTCTTTATTCTTGTTTCTGCTATATTAGTTACTGTGATGTTTAAGTTTGTATTTTTCTTATGCATTTTTTTCCAGTTGTAGATCGACATTCGCCTGTGATTTCTCTTGTAATGTTGATTACAATTTCCCTTTGCACATATATACGTTCTTATGTCCTGTATTAAATTTGTTTCGTTATTCAAATCTTCATGGACTTCCAATGTTCCGAAATGTGCTTTTCATTTAGTAGTGAAAAATATTTTACTATTAGGGAATATGCAATTTTTTTATCTTTAATTTGCAGTGATAATAAATATTTAGTTTTTTGACAATCTATTTTGTTGTCCATTATGAGTTATCTTTTATCCATTGTTTGATTCTCTTTTTAATGCTGTTTTTATTTAACCAGTTTTTCATATCGTTCGAAAAATTATTGAAGGTAATTACTGCTCTAATGTAGCTATTTTTTATGCTTATGCTTCTGTATCTTCTTGGCAATTGGATGCTTCTATTTCTCGTTGTGTTGGGTGAATCTAAGTATTTGTTTTGTAGCTCGTTGAAGTAGTATGATACTGCTTCTAGTGTGAATGCTTGATCTAGATTCAAAGGATTGTTTAGAATAAATTTGTTTTTATTTATTAGTTTTATAATCTTATTTTGCAAGTTTTGTAAGTAACTTAGGCTTCCTGCATAGGCTCCTCTCCATGCAATGATTCCATAAGTTGATATACTGTGAAAAAGTGAATAATAGATCATTTTTAGAGTATCAGTGGGCATAATTTTAGCTAATTTGTAAAAAGTAAAAGTAAAAGTTAGATACTTGGTTTTGTTATATATATGTATTTCGTATGAACATCCCATTTCATGTTGCTGTCAAACATTATTCCTAGATACTTATGATTTTCAACTCTGTTTATTTTTGTTTTATTGATTTTTATGTTTAGGTTCTTTGGTGTACTGTTGATATTGTTGCCAAATTCTATGTATACTGTTTTTTTCTATATTTAACGATAATTTGTTTAGTGCAAGCCACTTTGATATTTTTTCTAAAAAGTTGTTCATTGATTGTTCAACTTCTTGCCAATTTTTTCCTGGAGCTATAATTGCAGTGTCATCAGCGAATGATAAAATCAGCTTTTCCGGTATTGTATTTAACATATTGTTGATATAAATGATAAATAATAATGGTCCAATGATAGTTCCTTGTGACACTCCCATATCAATCTTCTCATATTTACTAAATTTGTTATTTACCTTGACTTTTTGTCTTCTGTTACTCAGAAAACTTTGTATTAGTTTATGTGAGTTTCCACATATCCCGTAATTGTATAACTTATCTAGAAGTATTTTGTGGTTTACAGTGTCGAAAGCTTTTGCAAGATCCAGAAAGGTTACAGCAGTAGGATTACTTATCTAAATTGTTGTAAATTATGTTTGAAATATATGTTAGCGCATCTTTTGCACTCCTGTTCTTCCTGGATCCATATTGATATTCTGCTAGCAAATTGTGTTTGTCAAAGAACTGTAAAATTCTTTTGTGCAGTGCTATTTCAAAAATTTTTGCTATATTCGATATTAGTGATATTGGCCTATAATTTGTCATTAGATATTTTTCTTTCGCTTTGTGTATTGGTGTAATTTCTGCTATTTTTAGTTCTTCAGGCCATACTCCTTGTTCCACACACATGTTAAATACATGTGCTAAAGGTGACGATATAACTGCACTCATCATTTTTAGTACTCTCGAGTTTATTTCGTCATGCCCTCCTTTGGTTTCTTTTAGTTTGTTGATTATTTCTATTATCTCTTGTTTTCCAGTTGGGTTTAAGTATATGCTTATATGATTTATTTTTGGCATCTCTATGTGTTCATTTGGTGGTGGTGATATTTTTTCAGCTAATTCTTTTCCCACTTTACACAAGAAGTTATTCATATTATCCGCAATTTCATTAGAGTCAGTGATTTTTTGTCTATCATGCATTAGAAAACTTATGTTCACTTTTTTTTTTATTATTTTTACCTAATTTGCCGTTAATTGGTTTCCACAGTTTTTTTGGATTATTAGTATTTAAATTTACCGGTTTTTTATCATAATCTTCCTTTGCTTGATTAATTATTTTGTTTAGTATTTTGGTGTAGTTTTTGTATTTATCTCTTTTTTCTTTGTTTGTAGGATCTTTTTTTGGTAATTTTGTATAGTTTTTCCTTCTTTTTGCACGATATTATAATAGCTTTAGTAATCCCATTTTTTCTGGGCTTCATATGCTTATTGGTTTTATCTTGGTATTTAGCTTTGTTAATGCAGTATTTGATTTTACTTATTATTGCTTCAGTAGCCTGATTCGGGTTATTTATTGCTAATATCTCTGACCAATTTAGTGTTTGAACAATTGTCTTTAGATTCCTATAATTAATTTTTACATTGTTCGTTAGAACAGTATCTCTTCTTATGTTTTTAAACGACATCATAATAGGATAGTGGTCATTAAAAGGTGTTTTCAGTAAATACGTTTTAAAGTTGATTTTCTGCATTTTTATATAGAAGTTGTCTATGCAAGTGCCTTGGTTGCTGTTTAAATTCGATGGTCTTGTAATAGAGTGTATTCCTGGACAGTATCCATTTTTCAGTAACGTCTGCAAAAATTCTTGGTTTAATGTGTCTTGACTTAAGATATCCATGTTGAAATCACCAACTATAATATTGTTTTTGATTTTTTTATTATGCTCTAGTAAATTTTTTATGTTTAGTAAGAATTCTGTTTTGTGCATGTCATGCGATCTATAAACTGCTGATATTACTAGTTCTTTATCATCTACCAATGTTATTTTCGAGTTTATTACACTCAAATTATTAATTCTAATTATTTCTGTTGATTCTTTAATATTTTCATTAATATATACTACAACTCCATCAGATTTGTTAATTTGACTAGAGTTGTATATCATTTTGTAGTTTGGTATGTTAAATAACTGATGATGTAAATTCCAAGTTTCCGTACATATTATAATATTAGGCTTTAATTTTAAATTATTTATAAATACTAATAGTTTGTTAAAATTTGCATTATGATTTCCTATTTTGATGCATAGTATTATTTCCGTGTTTTGGCTAACGTATCTATTTAGAGAATGTAAATCATCTACTATTATTTCGTTATCTATATTATCTAGATAATCTATATCCATTAGCTTCTGAGTTTTTTGTTTAATGTTATACTATTTGGTGACGGTTGCGAATCGACTTATGTATTGCTCGGTAATCTGGGTTTTCTAATTATCGACTGTCTATTGAAGTGTTGCTCTTTATTGTTATCTACCTTACCGAAGTAACGTTGATGCGTTGGCTTCATCAGGTAGTCCGTCATTTCGATGTATTTTTTAATTTTATTTTTTAATATTTCACATTGTTGCCTATCTATTGCACTGTGGTTGATATTGTATTTAGTATTAAATTTGTTGTTGTAAAATGCACAATTTGCACATTTAAGATTTTCACTATTGCACTCAATTGCTGTATGATTGCCTGCACATTCATAACATGTGGCAACATTAGGACACGTCTTAAATCCATGTCCAAATTTCGAGCATTTTGGGCAAGGATTCGTATTAATTTGGTCAAAAACTCTACAGTTTTGATAACCCACGAACACTTTGTTTTTGTTATCGCGAATATGTTTATATATAGCTGATGATACTTCTATTATTGCACTTATTGACTCAGTTTTTGGATTAACAAATGAATTTAACACTTTCCACTTATCTTCAAAGTTGTCGAAATTTCTGATATTAATGTCCTGTTCTATTTCTTCACTGTTTTTAAAAACTTTATCAATATTTATGACTTTTATAATTGGTTTTTTCACTTGTGTCTTATCTATCTTTGCATTATTGCTTAGTTTCTTTGTTAATATATTTTCAATTGTATCAACACTTTCTTCATTCATACAGTTTATTATAATCGTGTCCTTATTTTTTTAAATACACTTTTGGTTTGTATAGTTTTGTCTTTAGTTAAGTAATGTAATACTTCTTTTTCGAGGTTAATGTTACTGTTCATATTTGTTTTCTTTATTATCAATTTTGGCACTCTTTTCACTTGTGGTTTTATATTTGTTAATATTTCGGCATACGTGTTTGTTACTTTGTTGTTGTTATTTACATTGTTTGATTGTTTTTCTTTTTCAAGTAATTGGTTCAATAATTCATTTTTGTCTTGCGTTTCTTTATACAATTGTTTTAATAAATTATTTTCGATTTTGAGCGATTCAGTTTCACTGAAATCTTCATAAATTGTGGTTTCATGATTCTCCACATTTCTTTCATGCACTATATCCTTGATTATGTCTTTTTTAATCTTCTCACATTCTACAAGCTTTAATTGAGCTATGAATTGCCGCGTTGTATCGTTTAATGATCCATATGGTACATTTGATGTTATTGTAAAGTTGGGATGGTCTTGACAGATAATAAATGCATTGCTTACAAATTGAATTGCACTCCCTGCATTATATTTAGCCACTATTTTACTCGTATGGTAAAAGTTTTCACAAATTAAACATACCACTGCTCCAACTTTGGTGCTGGGATGACACTTATAATATTTATTGAGAGGAGGGTAGGGCGATTGCTTACCTCCCGACGCCATGTTGGCGAATGATTATAAAATTTTCTTTTGATTTTTGTAATTTATCTGGGAGACAGAGTTAGTTATGTCTCCGAGTTTATTTGCTATATCCTAATTATTGGATTATCCCTTATTCTTTAAATAAATTAAAATTTGCTCTTTTCTATTTTAGAGAGGAGAGAGAGAAAGAGAGAGAGAAGATATGACCAGCGCATGTGCATCTGCGCAGGAGCAAGAGAGAGAAAAACGACGCGCGCAGGTGTGTGAGAGAGAAAGAGAGAGTGAACGCGGCGTGCTAGAGAGCGAGAAAGAAAAACGACGCATACAAGCGTCAGCACTTGCGAGTGAGTGAAAAAGAGAGACGCGCGCAGGCGTCAACGCGTGCGATAGAGTGCGAAACGGCGTAGGGACGCCACGCATAAGAGTGAGAGAGAGAGAGAGAGAAATAGATGCGCACGGGCGTCTGAGAGAAAAAGAAAGACACGACGCGCATGAGAGTGAGAGAGAAAGAGTGACGCGTACGTAAGAGCGAGAGAGTGAGCGAACACGCGCATGTGCGTTTACCACGCGTTCAGAAGTGCATAAGTTCGCAATTTTTAAATATAAATTAATTCAATTTGTCGCGGCCGACCCTGCACTGTCGGTTTTTATTATAAAATTATAAAAAAGAACAATTGTATTGGATTTAGAACGACACCGCACTATCGTTCTCCTATTAGCGGCGTAACTAATATGTATATTATATTATATTTTTATTATTATATTTTATTATATGTACTGCGAATTTTACCTTAATATAATCCTCGGCGGCGTTGCTTCCAAGAGACCAAGAGAGGGTTTTTGTATTGATTATTTGTTCCTCCCCCCGCATTCTTTCACGCGCGGTGTGGAATTGGATATCTTCCTGGCCTTGAAGTTTTCTATATGCTTCAAGCCAGAAAGATAATTAAAAACTGGATTAAATGAAATAATTTTTATTAATTTTCGAAAATTTTGTACTCATAACATCCTCCCCCTCTTAGAAGCATCGCCGTCCTTGGCGATTAATTCTTATCTCTAAAGAGGGTGGTTCCTTGAAAGAAGAGGGTGATTCCTTTGTGTCTATGGTTTTCATTCTCCTTTATTTCGGTCTTGTTACAAAGAAAATATATATAAATGTGCCCATGGGTACCCGTTGAGGGAGCGTTACCCTTTACAGTTCCTTATAATAAAGTATTTTTATTATATTATAAAATTTAGCTTTAATATTTATTTACTTATTTACATAAAAAGAAAATGTATATATCTCCTGTCGCCAAGACAGGTGGGTTCCCTTAGGTTAAGATAAGAAGAAAAAGAGAAAAAGATATGTCTAGCGTGAGCATACTGAAAGGAGTAACGCACGTTCCAGGTTCTTATGGGAGGTCCTGATCTGTGGTTCCATACGTGTTCCACAGTTGCGCCTCCAGGGCACCATAATCCGGAGCGATGAGTTCCTGCTCGTCGTCCTGGATCGAGATCAGTCGTAACCGCTGGGTAAACACCTGCAGGTACCCATGGTACCCACAAGCGGCCCATAGCCCATGGACGGGGGTCGGATATCGACCTCCTTCTCCTTCTGCCGCGTCTGCACTCTCTGGCAGGCTTGGGAGGCCCAATCCTTTTTCACCAGGTAGAGGCACAATTTCACGTGCTCTGTCTTGAGGGTCCGCGGTACCATTTGATGGCACAGATCGCACTTAATGGTTGGGCGTTATAAATCCGGTAATCTTTTGCAGAATAGTTAGAGGGTCATTAGTCGAGGTGGTCGCATCACGGTCCGACGATTGAGGGTATTTCCTGGTGGTTTGAGCGTAGGTTGGCCTGTTCGTGTGGGTTTTATGTGGTCGCTGATAAATTTCTTGAAGTCGCTGACATGTATTTTCGTGCAACTTAAAGATGCTGCGTTCTTTCCACAAGATGCTGCGCTCTTTCCACAATGATGGTGGTAAACTTGTCTCTCCTCATTTGGTCTGGATCGGTCGAGGGGAGACATCTTCCTGGGCTCAGCAGGACGAGCCTCGTAGGAAGGGTCGCTGGACTTCAGAGCGATGGCGGCTTGCTTCGGTTTGTCATAGCAGACGTAACCTAGGGTAGGTCTTCCAAAGCGGTCGTTCATGACCTGATGGTATAATAGGTCTCCAAATCGGCTGAAATAGCGCGCAAAGTGCTCTTCCTTTTCTGCAATCCTTTGGTTCCCAGGGAGCCTACAGAAGAGACGAGTGTGTGCCTCGTCTTCATGTCTTGGTATCCGTGGGTTGCGGATTTTTGAGGGTTCTCGGGCAGACATGGTGTCCTTCCTGGGTCTTGGTTTGGTTTGGGTAAATTTGTCTTGAGTCAACTTGATCGTTGTTGCTCGTATGTGGTTAAGCGCCTCAGCTACGTAGCATGCCTATTAGTTTTGCAAGTTACCCACAGAGAGGTGACATTTTTGTCTATTTTCCGGATGTTAAAACTCGAGATGGGTCCTATCTCGGCGAGTTTGGTAAGTACATCGTCAACATGTATGTTGCTATCATAGGTTAGCCTGGCTACCTTGTCGTCCACCCATGATTGTGATCTTCCAGCCATTTTGTTCTTCTCTGTAATAAAAAGAGGGGATACGCGTGTTGAGAGATGGTGTTGTCGGATTTACGAGGGTTATTTACAAGGGGTTGACTAGGGCGTCGGTCTCGCTAGACTGAGTGGGTAAATCCGAAATTAAATGTCTCGATGGTTTCATCAGGGCGGGTGTCAACTCCATTGCATCCTCCGGGTTTATTGTAGTGAAGTCTACCTCCTTTACATTATACGTTTTCTTGCGCTGCAAACGCCTAGCAAATGCGGGTGATTTAGTCGAGCTGTAACGTTCGGGTCTGCGCCAGTTAGTGTAACCATGTTTTTTGCATTGGTAGATGGAGGCTGCTACTAATGCAAGGACAATGGTTATATAGCCTGACAATCCACCGTAGATGACGGCCTGATTATGTCGGGTTATTCTTTCGTGGGTTTTTATCTCACGCAATTTTCCCAGTATATTGCCTAGGGGCTCACCCGTTTTTGACCAGGTTTTGAGGGTCACATTTGGATCTATCTGGATTTGGGTGATAAGTTCTTGGTGTACGGGCATGGTGATTGCTTCTGTCAAGCGCAAATGAACCTCGGGTTGGTAGATGTAATAGAATTCATCCCTTTTTACTTGATCGTGCATCAAGGTTATGGTGCTGGTTCGTCCTATGCAGTTTGGGGTCAAGCGCAGGAGGCCTGTTCCCTCGAGATTAATCTCTCTAGTGAGTGTTCCCGGGCATATGACGCGCACCCTGTCTGGTATAGTGACGGAAAATAGCCAGTTTTCATCGCTCGAGAGGTATATCCACTGCGTTCCCGTATTTGGGCTTAGGTGGATCTCGCACTTGTGCAGGTCCCGATAAGTAGGGTGAAGTAGTATGTTTACTTCGCATCCCGCATTTTCTGTCATATCCTGTAGGGGTTGTTCGGTCGGGCAGATTCGACCATAGTGGGTTTCTATGCATCGCTCCCAGGTTTGAGGGTCTGTTTATACATAGGTCTGTTGGTCGTTACTGATGCAGAGGTACAGGTGTGAGGGTCGTATAAAGGCCATACTATCCGCTTCTTCAGTCAGGTTTTCGGCCACGCCAATAGAGTGAAGTCTATATGCGTAGTAGACGGCCTTATCGACTAGAGGTACTCTTAGTGTGGCAAAATTTCTGTTCTTTTTGCGGATATTGTCGATGCCGGAGATGGCACTTATTGTCTCGGCACGGAGATGTTCCATTGGCATGGGAAATTCGAGGTCCCCGTTTACTCGACCGATGTTATGCCGAAATTGCTCTAGCATTTTTCGAGTCAGAAGAGTAAGGTGAATTTTCCCTTCCTTGAGGTAATTTAAGACATCCCTTAAGGTTTGTGTGGTCTCGATAATGTGGACGAGGGTGGCTTCCACGCGTCTTGAGTAAAATATTAGACGTAGGATAAAATGGTTCCTATCAAATGCCTTCTCAAAGGCAGTCAGGATCTTCGATATTTCTTCTTCCATTTCCAGAGTTGGGCCCCTTATTGATTCTACATCCGCAGTGGTTTCTAGGCCGAAGAGACTTTTACTTAAGCTCCCAATAATTCCTAGTGGAGCTCCACGTCTCACCCGGATGCTGGTCAGGTCGAAGATCGGGTTTTCACGATTTTCTCCGAAAGCTTCCATGTCTTGCATAATTTGAGATTACAGGACACTTAATCGAGTGGTTTTCATCTCGATTAGTTCGATTCCCAGAACTGTTTCACATTCTTCTTTGGAGAGAACGCTCCTGCAATTTCCTCGGATTCGTTCGAGGTTGTGGGTTGGTCCATGAGCTTTTAAGAAACCTTCAATTTCAATGAAGATCGTGATTTGCCAGGTAGTTCGTTTAAATCGAACGGTATTTATTCGCTCGTAGTTTATTCCGGGGTTGTTTTTTATCAGTTGTAACTCGTGGATTTGAGTGTCAAATCCAGGGTGAGGGTGTTCCCAAGGTCTGTGTTCATAGCGAGGGTAGAAATGAAAAGTAGTAGATACCTAAAGGTTGTCATGTCTGTAAGAGGCAAGAAATAGTTAGAATGGGACCATATGTAGGTACAGACTTGAGCTTGTTGATGTGTTTCGTAATACGTTCGCCATTTGGTAATTCTAGCATTATATTATTTTTAGAAAGTATTTCAACGATTTTTAAGGGGTTTTTATAGTAACTGTTCAAATTTATAATTTTTAACTCCGTATTACTATTATCTTAGTTGAGCCCTCTTCTTCAATGAATTTTTTGAGTGGAATTTAATTTGTGCGTAATTTCACTAATAAATGACAGAGAAAAGTTGGAAATAGCGATCATAGCGCTCTTTACGGGTTTCTTTTGTTTTAATTTGGTTTTCTCCTGCCATTAATCTCATTTCGGGGAGCCTGGGTATCAGGTCTTGTAGGTATAAATTGCAGGTTCTGATTCGTTCTTCCGCAGGTATTTTCATGGGGAAACGGGTAACGCGTCTGTGCAACAGCTCAAATGGGGTAAAATTCGTTGCCGAGTGCACACTGGTATCATAAGTAGAGTTTGCAAAGGGGGTAACACGGTCCCAATCGTCATAAGTTTTTGAGTAGCTTCTTAAGAAATCCATCGGCGGTGCATGTCTTCTTTCCAACGAACCATTTGTTTGGGGGTGGTATGCTGAGGTCGTTAAATAGTGAATTTTGAATACCCTTAGCATACTTTTGACTACTTCAGATAAGAAGTTCGTTCCTCGGTCCGAAAGAATCGCACGAGGCGCTCCAAATTGACATACTACGTGTCTCACTAATGCATCTGCTATGGTAGATGCGCGTAGATTAGGTATAGGTACGGCAATTAAGTATTTGATTAGATTGCATTGTATGGTGAGTATGTGTTGGTTGCCATCTGGTGTCGTGCGGAGTTTCCCCACGGTGTCAATCGATACCTTGTCAAAGGCATCAATTGGGGTGTCTGTCAGGATCATAGGTTCGCGAGTTTGTGCGCGTTCTATTTTCCTTTCTTGACAGGTCGCGCATCGACTTATAAAGTCTCCAGTAATACCTTTCACGGATTTTCTGGTACGTTTGATTGATTCCTTTATGTCCACTCATGAAACTGTCATGAAGTGTGCGTATGATGGTTTCCCTTTCCTCAGGAGGAGGTAGAATGGTGGTCCCATAACATATGGTGACCGAAATCGTAGATTGCTCGAACATGCGGACAAGTAATTCCGTTAAGGCACCAGGGTCTAAGGCATCGGTTAGATCGCCGGTGCGTGATATTCGGAAGGAATGTAGTTTTTGTCTATGCAAGATGTCCTTTAAATTTCGGAGGGCCAATTTAACGTTGGCTATGCATAGAGTGTCATAGTGTTTGTTTTTCACCACTAGCAAAAAAACATAATGACGTTTATAGGGGGTTACCATTACTTGACCTATTTTTGGTCGTTTGTTCTTTAGTGCCCTTGGGTTCACGGCTCCAACCTCGTATAGCAATCTTGTGGTAGAGGCTGAGGTTTCTGCGTCACTTGGTACAAAATGGACCAGGTTGTCGCGTTTGTACGTGAGGCATTGCCGTGATATTGTGACATTATTTCGGAGAATGGGTGCAGGTATATTAGGCTCGGATGAGCTATCACAGAAGGCCCTATTTGCTTCTTCTTGGTTCCATTATCACAACTGCGTCTAACCGGTAATGGGCAGAAAATAGGTATATCTGGTATAGGTGGTTTTGAAAAGTTTAGCACCACGGGGTCTGAGGGTTCTCCCTTGATTTCCTCTGGTACTTCTAAGAGATTTTTGAAGGTTACCTTGCCTGGTTCAATATTCTTAAAAGGGGTGCTTTAGCAATTGGGGGAGTGGCCTTCACCGTTGGGGTGGTCGAGATTGTTCTCGTGGTTCTTGGTAGGGAAGCGACATCAGAGAGGTTCTCTATGTCAGAGGACTCTGAATTGCTCTCATTCCCGCTAAAATCCATTCTTCCTCAATTTCTTGTGGTACTGAGCGAGCTTCCACTCAAAAATTCGTGTTTTCCGATTTCGGATTTTCAGAATTTTCGGATGCTCCCTCCCCCTCTTGAGAAGGTGCAGACTTCCTAGGCTGCATATCTGCGGCGGCCTTTTCTATAAGCCTTTGAATCCTGTCAGCTAGGGTTATATCTCTCGTTCTTTGATCTGCATCACCTAGGTTTTCGTCTAATTTTTTCCGGTATTCCGGGAGAGGTTGGTCTCCCTCGGAGTAGTGTGAGGGTAATGGTTTTGGAGATGGCTTTTCTGGCCGATCTTTAAAATACCAGTACCCGGTTTTATTAAATCGGGCACGGTATTTTCTTTCTAACTGCTCGTCAGCTCTCTTGGAATCCGAGTGCAGGGATCTACGTAGGGCTGAGTCCTTCCAGCCTTTTTGACTTAGTCGTGACTCTGAGGCATCACTATGGTTAACTGCTGAAGAATCAGTCATATTACCAGAGGTAAATACGCTGTCTTCTGATTCGCTGTCGAAAGGGGTAACTTCAATTTCTTTAAGTAGGAGTTCCCCAGATGGCGTGTTGCTTCTTACGGACAAAGGTGCATCTGAATCGGTCTCACTAGCGGTAGCCTCTATTCGAAGCCCGCTAGTCCTAAGGTCCACAATCGGTGGCCCTTCAGCCTGTGATTCCTCGGCTGTCGTTGATGAAAGTATCTCTTTTCGCGATGGTGGGAGGGCAGCAGTTGTATCAGCGGTTTCGCTGGCTGTTCCCTGTATCACTATATTTGGTACTTCAGGCTTTTTTGTACCCTTGGTTTTATTTATGGCCTGCGAGGTTGACGGGCCAGGTATGGGTGATGCTGAGAGTCTGATCTTTTCTTTTTATCCTTGTATCCTTGCTCTTGTCCAGGCTGCTATTGCACTGTAGTCCAAAGGTTGCGTTTGTTTTTGGGTTTTGGCCCCTGGAGGTCGACCTGGACCGCGCGATGCCTCTTAAGGGTATTACTTTGGTGGTGTCTACAAGAAGGTCTGGGATGTTACGTCCAGGTGTAAGGAATTATAAGTTAAATTTCAGTATTGAAAAATGATTCATCCAATAATTATATTTTTGATTTTTCTTTAATAATAAATTTTAGAATGGAATTACAAAATAATATAATGTTTGCATGAACGCTTATTTAATAAAAAGATCTCAACG
This sequence comes from Sycophila sp. Sp_5, assembly GCA_018906775.1. Taxonomy (NCBI): domain Eukaryota; kingdom Metazoa; phylum Arthropoda; class Insecta; order Hymenoptera; family Eurytomidae; genus Sycophila; species Sycophila sp. Sp_5. Next base: position 337,557 of record JACCID010000111.1, on the reverse strand, counting down.
ATTATAATAATTTCGAAATTGTACCTTTCCGAATATCGGAGGTGACGGGAGGCGGTCGGTAGCGGTTTCGAGTGGCTTGGCAGGTAAGGTTCTCTCGGTGTCGCTCGGCGGGGGGTCAGTGCGGCGGTTCGTTGTTGCTCTCGCTCTCTCTCTCTCTCTCTCGTGGGTTGGGGCAGGTCAGCGCTGCGGCCCTTTGCTGCTCTCGATGTGTCTTTCTCTCTCTCCTTTGGGTCAGCGCGTACCGGCGTAGTGGACCTTTGTGCTCTTTCTCTCTCCTTGTTGCTAGGTTGAATAACAGCCCTTCGTGTTTGTGCGTTGGTGGTTCAGCCGTTGGGCCTGGTATTAGAGTCCCTGCTGCTATTCCGTGTCGTCGTGTATTCTTAGCCTTTGTTCGGCCAAGCTTCTTTTTACGTAATAATTTATTTTTTCATATTCACTTTTCTCGGGTCTCGCATTTTCAGTAATACAGCGGATGTTTATTTATGCGACTGATACGGCGTTTATTTGACTGATCCCCTTCCGCCACTTGACTTCTAGCTCCTCACTTTTATAAGTCCGGCATCACTCATAAATCTTATCATAGGTTTATGTATTTTTCGCTAATCAATTTTTCTCCTTGTCTTCGGTTCTCGCATATAAAAATAGAGGTAGGTCAGTTTATGTGATCACCTTCTTACTTTTTAAAAGATCGATTCTCCTCCGCTACTTGCTGTCATAATATTTTCGTCTACCTGCTTTAGACATGTCGCTCGATTGTAAAGCGTTTTACTCTCTCAAGTGTACGGATACTTTGACTTTCGTAAAGGTACTTGACGCAATATTCGTAAGTTTTTAAACCCATTTTATTTTAAATTTTGGTACGTCGTGAAAAAGTACAATTTCCCTTTTATATTGACTTTTGTGATTCCTTTTACATGACGTAACAGGGTCGACTGCACTCTTCTTAATAATATTGACCGAAGAGCTGTTATCGATCATGAAAAGCAGGTGGGGCTTTGCTCCTTCAGGCACGCGCAGGCGTACTCGAGTAGCGTCATCGTCTACGTCGTTCAGGTCATTAGAGGGGTAGGTCCACTACACGATGAGACGACGAGGGTTGGTCGGCCCTCTTTAATACGTGTATCTTTGGGGTGGAGATTGCCCCTTGATTCTGGTTTGCCGGGTTTGAGGTCAGAGTATGCCTCGCCGCCATTTGGGGGCGAGCCGCTTGGGAGTTTAAAGATTCCTCAGGCATTCTACAATTGGGGTTTGGTCGGAAATTTTCCTTTGGGGCGTTATTAATCCTATTCTCGGGCGCTGAAAAAGGGATATTTCTAACTGGCTGTCGTGGAGGCAATTCATACATCCCGGATCGCGGGTTGTATATCCTCGGAAAATCTCCTTGCCCGGGTCCACATGGTAGTCTGTGTTCCAATTTGACCATCCGGGCGGACGCTGGTAGGTACTTGGATCTTGTCCTTGGATCTGATAGGCAGGGTTTTGTCCTTGGTAACCCGTGCCAGGAGGTAGTTACGGTTGTTGATAATTGTGTCTTCTGGGCGGATACTCATTATAATTTTTCTGAGCAGAATATCCTCTTTACGGAATTTCCTGGTTGTGCCTGTCGGTGACCCTTGGATTAGGCTGTTGGACTGTGGCAACTCCAAACAAGGCGTAAGAGTTTTCCTGTCGTTGGTCCTCGTAGTCTATTACTTTGTAGGATTTTCCCTCCTCCGGGTCGTATTGCAAGTATTCTTTATGAGATGCTTGTGTAGCATACTGAGGGAACAAGTTCGTTTCGGCCTCCTAGTCTTCTGGGTAGTACATCGGAGGGGCATTTCGGTAGAAGTCCTGGTAATAGGGGTCAATACCATCCTCATAATTTATTATATCTGCCCTGGCGTTCTGTCTGTTAAACGGGGTCCCATTTCCTCTAGGTATGGGTTGATTTAGACGGGTAGTGTGGTAGTCGTCATTTATTCTTTCTCGACGGAAATCATACCGGTAGCGGGTATATTTCCACTTTCCCTCTGGCATTCTAAGCGAACCACCTCCTTATATGCTGTGTCCAAGTCCTCCGGTTTTTGGGCGCCGATGTTCATGCTTATGTCAGCGGGTAACCTCTTGATAAAAATTTTTAAAGCAGCCTTCTTGGTGGGTAACATTACTGCCTTTACGAATTGGTTCCCTAATTTGTCCTTAAGAGCATTTCTGGCCCCGGAGAGGAGAATGTTGAGGTGATCATAAAAAACACCAATGCTCCCTCCTTGTCTCATTCTTAACTGGTACAATTTCCGGTGTAGTAGTTGAAGTCCTTTCCGGGTGAAAATCGGCCCTTAATGTTCTTGATAAGACTATCGATGGTCTGGAATGTTTTTCCGTAGGTGCAATCCCGCGCGGGTCCTCTTAGTTTGCTCAGAATGGCCCGTATGTAAAGTGCTGCTTGGTCGGCTGGTATGTAAATAGCCCCTTTCCTGACATCATGGATAAAATCTTTTAAGGGCATGTTTCGCCCATCGAATTCTCGGAGGCTAAACTATACATTCTGTAGCGCAAAGTTTGCGGTCATTGCACTCAACATCTGTGTGGTGGCATCTGCGGGTAGGGTGGCGTTTCGGTTTTCTGGATTGTTGTGCGCCATTTTTATTTAAACTTCTTTTTGTTAAAGGATTATATCGTCTAAGAAGGGTGTTGGCGATGACTGGGGTTCTGATTCTATGTATTTCTGTGGTAGTGATTTGAATTATATTTTCAATTTCCCGAATGCTTTGAGACCTAGAGGGTACGTCGAAAATGTATGAATTTTTAATTCCTTGTTTTTCTCGGGTGTTCGCGATTTTTCTATTCGAATTGCGCGCGCTACGAACTCCAGCAACACTCCAGCTCAGATGGCGCTGAGAACTTGCGCGCGCGCGCTCAGGCGCGTTCACGGCAAAGATAGCGTGCTATCTTTGCTGATAACTAAAAGCAAAAAATTGCTTTTAGTTTTATTTATTTATTGATATTATTTATATTATTATTTAAACCTCTTTTTTTTATTTTTTATTAATTTGTTTCTTTTTATGGGGGGTTTTCACATCTTCCCTTCCTTTTATTACGGGGGAAAAAGAGGGAGAGAAAAAAAAATTCCTTGTTAGTTTTTTATTCTGATTTTGGTTTAGATTTGATTTTGATTTAATTTTTCTTGTTCTTGTTCGTTTGCTGAAAAAAAAATTTAAGGGAGCTTGCCTAAACGCAACTGGATTTACTATATTATAATTGGAAAAAAAAATGAGTGATTCTGAAAATGAAAAATGAGTGATTTTTGGGTTAAATTTCTTCAAAGATTTCTTGAGTAATATCTAGAGTCTTGAGTGGATAATGCTGCTGTTGGTTGGTTGACGATATAATCTGTTAAGTGTGGATCGTTTGAATAATTGATGAATTTTATATTCTTCCTGAAAAGGGAAAATTCTCTAACCCCCGTCCCTAAACCTTGCTTGACGGGCCGTACAGTCCTTCTTCAGTAGATGTAACGATCGGTCTTGACCAATCCTTGCAACTACTTACTTCGGGAAAGAAGGTAAGAAAGACGGTTAGTACAAAAATAGAGAAGATGAATATATATATACATATAAAAATTTAATTTGGGGCGATCCAGTTGCGTAAAAAGGGAAAGTAAAATTTTTAGAATTTACAATTTTATTATTTAGTTAAATTTTATTTTATGTAGTTTTAATTTAATTTATTTTATAGTTGATTTATTTATAAAGAGGGGAATAAAATTCCTAAAAAGGGGAAGAAAAAGGAAAGAAAAAAAATTTTCTACTCCAAAATCCAATCAGGCAACCAGCGACACAACAAACTACGCTCTGCTACCATTTGTTGTGTATGAAACGCGCAACTGTATGCTCCCGCATAAAGTTCCGAACCGCACACACAATTGTTTATTTCCAAGTACGCGGAAAAACGTGAAAACCGCGGTCGCGTCTCACGTCCTGTACAGGCCCGTCCCTTTGCAGGATGTGGTTACGGGTAATTGCCTTGAGTTGGAATTTGGGACTGGTTGCAATAACTAGAAACGTTATGTTAGATTACCCTGCGATTTATTTCGCAATAACCTACGCTTACACGCAGGTTCCCTATTCTAAATTTTGAATTTTCGCGCCGAATTATTGAATTGGGATCGGGGTTTACGAACACCTGGTTCGCGTTCGCACCGGAATGCGGGCAACCCTAATGGGCCTATTTTCTCTCTCTCTCTTTTAGTTGCTTAGCAACCTGTGTATCATGGATTGTTGATGCACCGGTTACTGACTTTTGAAAAATAACAGAGGATGGCTTTAGTGATTGGTGTAAAAATAAAATGGGGAAGAAAATAGGAGAAAAAGGAAAGGGCAAAAGGAAAATCAGGTAAGTGGATTGTTAAATCACCTTTAAATCACCTAAGATAACCTTCAGATGCTTTGTGGTTTATGTGTTATATTTGCAGATGTAACCTGCAAAGACTTCTCTTGAAAACCTGGTGCTGGATCTAGAACTTGATGATGAGGCAGCTAACCGTATGGAGATGTCCTGCTGCAAAATCCAGTTGTGTTGTGGAGGGCTAAGATCTCCAATGTCGAGTAGCTTCAAAGGCTGATTGCATGAGATCTTCCTCGCAGGAGCAGTGGCAGCTGGTGTGTATCTAAGCTGTTCGCACTCTAGAAGTGTTTCTGTGGTTCGAGAATGTTCAGTATATAAAGCCGAGGGTTCTCTGCTTCATCCAGCAGCTGAATCAGAGGCTTCGATAATTGGCGAGCCCTTGTCGACCAAGTGTTTGAGCCTCGAACCGACTAGTTGTTGCCGATGGAGATCAGTGAAGTGGCGTGTAACCTGGTGAAGTGGAACAAGTCCTGGACGAGCAGCGAAGAGGCCTTTTGGATGACTCTGAGGTCACTACAGGTGGTCGCTGCTTAGCGAGCAGGACTTAGAGTTGAGTCGCCAACTTTGGAGGTTCGTCGAAGGGATATGTGTTTTAAAAAGGGATATAATTGAATTTGAGTGTTATATTAATTCCTGGATTTGTTCCTAGGAGGATCGAGCAGCTGGAAAGATGAGTCAGTGAGGGAAACGAAAAGGTGAAGTCGCTCCAGACTCCAATCTTGAAGCTCGAGACGAATTGAGCATGAACGAGGAGACGTTGAGGCTGTTGGAATTCTAACAGGGTGCGAAGGCTACAGCCAGATAAACCAGGTAGGCAGAGATAATTTAAATTCTCTCTATTTTCTATTTTTAAATCTTGTTATTTCATTTCTTTTTAAAATTGTCTTTTGATGTTTGTAATTTAAGTCTGGGAGGCAGAGTTAGTTCTGTCTCCGAGTTTATTTTCTTTTTCCTAATTATTGGATTATTCCTTTTTCTTTAAATATATTAAAATTTGCTCTTTTCTATTTTAGAGAGGAGAGAGAGAGAATATATGACCAGCACATGTGCGTGAGCGAGAGGGGGCGACGCGCGCAGGCGTCAGCACAGGAGCAAGAGAGAGAAAACCGACGCTCGCAGGTGTGTGAGAGAGAAAGAGAGAGTGAACGCGACGTGCTAGAGAGCGAGAGAGAAAAACGATGCATACAAGCATCAGCGCGTGCGAGTGAGTGAAAGAGAGAGACGCGCGCAGACGTGAACGCGTGAGAGAGAGTGCGAAACAGCGTAGGGACACCACGCGTAAGAGTGAGAGAGAGAGAAATAGACACGCACGGGCGTCTGAGAGAAAAAGAAAGACACGACGCGCATGAGAGTGAGAATGAAAGAGTGACGCGAAAGAGTGACTGACAAAAAAGTAATGGAACCATAAAAGTAAGTGAAATAAAAACTGTAGACAATGAAATAATTACTGACCAAGAGGAAATAGTAAATATCATGAATTCTCATTACTGTAAAATGGGAGATGAAATGAGTAGAAAGATAAAAGTACCAGATGTCAAAAAAATTAATTTACCACAAATGAATGAAAAAACTATTTTCCTAAATATTTAAAATAATATCTAATAATATAAGTGAATGCTTAGCTTACATATTCAATAATTTCATAGAGAAAATAATATGGACTGACGCACTAAAAATGCAGAAGTAATTCCAATATATAAATCTGGTAAAAAACAAATAATAGAAACCTACAGACCAATATCACTAATATCTAATATTGCAAAAATCTTTGAGAAAATTATTCATAACAGATTATCAGACTTTATAATTAAAAATAAATTGTTGAGTGCAAAACAATTTGGTTTTATCAAAAATAGAGGTACTAAGGATGCCTTTAGTTACATAACAAGCAAAGTATATGAAAATCTAGATAAGAGCACACCGATGGCGGTAACTTTCATTGATCTAGCCAAAGCTTTTGCCACTGTAAATCATGAAATACTATTAGATAAATTATTTGCATATGGCCTAAGAGGCAAATCAAAAGATTTAATAAAAAGCTATCTTAATAATAGAAAACAAAAGGTAAGAATTGGACAAAATAGTAGTGATTTTAAAAACAAATACAGGAGTTTCACAAGGAACATTATTAGGACCTTTACTTTTTATTATTTATGTAAATGACTTACTAACAAGTTTGCCAGAAAATATAGTATCATATGCGGATGACACCGCGATCTTTTCGATAGGTAAAACTTGGGAAAATGTAGAAAAAGCAATGAATGAATATCTAGAGAAAGTATCAATATGGCTTGCATTAAATAAACTAATATTAAATGTAGAAAAAACTGTATATATAACGTTTGGAAATTACTGTGATAGTGTCCCTAAAGAATTAAATATAGGAATAAATAATGAAAAGATAAAGAGAGTAAAGAAATATAAATATTTAGGAATTATGTTTGATTTCAATCTTAGGTGGGACGACCAAATTGAATATACAATAAATAGCCCAAGATATTTAATTTTTGTATTTCACAAGTTATCGAAAATTATGACAATAATTTATACACTAAAAATGATTTATTATGCATTTTTCCACAGTAAAGTAAGTTATAGAAATATTGCATGGGGAGGTGCGTATAAAAGCAATTTACAACTGTTGCAAAATATACAACATAGAATTTAAAAAAGTTTATAAAAATAATTTTCCCCAAAATTAGCCCTTGAATCTTACACAAATTTTTACACTAGAAAGTCTCAAATACAATTAAAATGAACTAAAAACTGTATACAAAAATTCAATTAGTAGAATTAGACGTAAAATAATTCAACTTCTAAGAATATATAAAACAATAAGTGATAAAAATAATAAAATCAAAACAATAAGAACATTTAACATGTTGCCAAATGATCTAAAAGAGCTAGATTTAAGTAAAAAAGTCTCAAATAATAAATTAAAGGACTGGTGTAGGAATAACATAATTATGTATGTTATAACGCTATATGACACAAGTGCAGAAAGAGAGAACCTACCTATCAAAAATCTCTGCAGAGGGGAAAAATCTCCCCTGCGAAGGTGCCAAAGGGGAGATAAAAATTCTAAACCCTCCTCAACAATTTTGTTTCTAATCACACAGGCATATATGACGCAAGAGGGGAGATAAGAATCACCCCCCAAAAAAAGAGATAAACCCCTCCTGTAAGAATCAGCCCTAAAAAAATCTCTGCAGAGGGGGAGATAAAAACTTCGAAGGTGTTGAAGGTCGAGATAAAAATTCTAAACCTTCCCCAACCCTTTTATTCTAATATACAACCACAAGAGGGAAGAGGAGAGATAAGAATCACCCCCTTTAAAAATCTCTGCAGAGGGGGAGATAAAGATCTACCCCTCCTGTTTACAGTAGGGGGAGATAACGATCTTCCCCTCCTGTATACGCCATGTCTCGGTATAACCACATATGGGGAAATCCACAGAACATTTAACATTTAATGTAAGTGTACAAAAATCTGATTTACTTACTCACTTATTGATATTATCAAATGTAATAAATGGTAGTTTAATGTAAAATTATTAAATATATATGTCTATGAAGTATCAACTACAAAGATGACATTTTAAAGTGTTTCTTAGGTGCAAAATGAAATAAAATCTGTATATTTGACGTGTAAGTTGTACAACATTTTTTACTCTTAACAATTTTTCTCGAACGCCGTTTCATATATCGATCTAATTCAAAACGGAATAGTGAGCTATTATCCTTATACAACTTCGCCTACCGAGAAATTAATGTGCCTCTTTTTATAAGAAAGTTGTGACCCTTTGAATATGTGTAAGTCCGTATGTTTGATTTCTGAATTTTGATGAAGTAAATAATTTAACAAAACGGCCGTCTTCATTAAAAATAAACTAACAACGCAGGCTCATTCGCAACATTAAAACAAACATTTTAGCCGCAAAATTTAGTATGTGCTGCGAATATTTTTAAAATGAGAATACTTTAAAAATTGATTTTTGAAACGTAATTCATCTAACAATAATACTTTTTTGTTTAGCACACGAATAATGTTATATATAGAGGTCTAGTTGTATTTGTAAACTTTTTCTTGGCTACTTTTGATTATGAAAAAGGTATTAGCATTTATAGTGAATTTTTATTGAAAGTGATGGTGACTTAACTTTACTGAATGTTCAAATTGTATTTTCGCTATAAATATAATTAAAGGATTTTCCAATGATATTTCAAGAATGGCATGAGTAATACATGTAAAACTTTAATGATACGTTGTATTAGCATGAAAAAAAAAAAAGAAAATAAATTAAAAATAAATAGTAAATAATATTTATTGTAGTTCTGATACTGACCACGTTTTGTTTTGTACGTATTTAACGGTGTCACCGATTACAATATGTATTACACATCACAATAATAAAAGCAGAAGTGTATGGATCGTTCGACAGTCAACACAACGTGTCCTTTATCTATTTACGCGAAGTATGCAAAGGTCTTTCACATAGTTCACGTTTCAGTTTAGTGAGTGCCTTTCATAATGATTCTGCGACTAAAGCGTCTAAATAAGTACAAAGGTTGTATTTTTCATTTAAAATATTTTTTATGATATATTATTATAATGTCAATGTTGTATTTATAAATAATATTTAAATTTATTTCACGATTAAAATGAAAAAAGAATGTTTATTATTGTTGAAATTTTAACCTTGACGCCGTCTACTATAAATGAATTACACAGGTGTTTTAATCTTATGGGTAGTCCTGTGAATCGACATACCAAAGGACAGAAGTGTGCTTTGAAATTAAAAAAAAAAATTCTTTTGGTAATATCAAAAGTTGTAAGAATATGCCCATATATCTACTAAGAGTTGATCCTGTTCCGCTGGGAAACTCCCAGTTATTTCCTGACGGATAACAGGAAGGAGCTCGCCAATAAGTTTTTGACCCAAACTTTAGAGGAATACGGGGTGAAGCACATGACGACGCCCCCGTACCATCCTCAGGCGAACCCTGTGGAACGGAGCAACAGAACATTGAAGACGATGATAGCGATGTATGTGAAGGCTAACCATCGGGATTGGGACGTTCACTTGCATGAATTCAGGCATGCAGTGAACACCGTGACTCAGAAGACCCGTTCCGGTTAGAACTTTAAGACGCGAAGTAGAAGAAAATGCTCCGGTGGTCCTAACGCACCCGGAGGTGTGGTTAGATAGGTTGAAACGGTTGGACGTATTGAAGGTGGAACACTGCTGGTAAGGAACACTTCTATGCTTTGGTTCCTTTCCCCAGAGAACCGGATTTACCAATTCCTCACTATGCTTCCCACATCGCGAGGAGTATGGCTTTGTCGACTACTTTGCCAGCTGGAACAATTCGGGCATCTGCCTCTTTCTCCATCTTTCTCCAGCTCTCTCTGGCTAGAGGTTGGACCAAACCCTCTTCTTGGAGAACTTGCCCGAGGCCTAGTTCCTCCCTGCGGTTGCTGATCATCATAACGGCACGTGAAGGTATCCTGGAACCCCACGTGCCTTCTTCGATCGTCCTCATCTATCCTTGTGCTTGAAGCTGCATCTGCCCTCGATGTAACCAGGTTCATCAGATCCTCTACCTTCTTTAAAAGGTGAGCTAGCGTGCTGGAGAACACCCCGAGAATTCTGAATTTTTCCCCGGATATTGCGACTAGCTCCACCCATTCTGATCTTTTTTCCGGATGTTCTTCCACTGGATCTAACCTCCGTCTACTGGCAGATTCCACTGCGGTCCTTTCGATGATGTCCCCAGATTCACTACCTAGTGATCTCACCAACCTGGAAATTGCCTCTGCCACTGCATCGTCACTGACAAGAGCTAGCAAGGCCTGTTGCTCCAGGTTGCCCTCTGTCGGCTCTTCCTCATTTGGTGAAAGTGTTTTGTTGACCCAGTGTTCCCGCTGTGTAATGCGGTATACCAGTGGATCAACGCCTTGTTGAGGAACTAGCACGAAGTTGGCTTCTTCATATTAGCCCAAAAGCCATTTGTATAACCGAGCTTATAGGGAGAAACTGTCTCCCTCCGTGCGCAGTTTGCGGCCCTGTAGGACATGGGGTAGGCAGTTGCCTCACACGCTGACTACCATGTGTTCAATCGTCATGACCGTCTCTGCCGTAGGTTCTTGTACTTATGTGGTGTCCATTGTATAATTTTTTCCAAGCACGACAGTATTTATAACTTCAAGCTTGGGCTTACTTAATCGTCTTTAACCCATTAAAAACCAGGCAAAACCTGGCATAGATATCGAGAAACGAACTATGCCATCCTTTGAATAATCAAAAAAGAGAATACCCGTGTTTTTTCTTTTGTCGACTAAAATTGTTTATATCAAATTATATAAACCAATAACTCAAAAGATCGTAATTTTGCAAAATTGAATGCGAATATCGATTCTACGGGCAAAAACACGACAAAAACTTCTGTAACGTTTTTTGTCAGAGTTCAATTTATTAGTCTAAACCAGGTACAAACTTTTCACATGTAAATCATCCTTCTCATCCTTCAAATTTCTACAACTTTGCGCATGATTGTTTATCCTTATTTTACACTAACAAATTGAACTTTGACAAAAAAAGTTACAAAAGTTTTTGTCGTGTTTTTGCCCGTATAATCGATATACCCATTCAGTTTTGCAAAACTACGACATTTTGAGTTATTTTTTAAAATAATTTGTTATAAACAATTGTAATCGACAGAAGAAAAAACACTGGTATCATCTTTTTTGGTTATGCTAAGAATAGCACAGTTCGTTTCTCGATATTTATGCCTGGTTTTGCCTAGTTTATAATGGGTTAAAGTACTTAAACGTTTCCTTTAATGAAAGCGTGCACAGCACCTCGACCCTTTAGAATTCTTCGTAATTGCACTTAACGTTGGTGCCAACATACTTCGCAAAACGCAGACCACAATTTCGATCGAAATTAAAAAAATTCTGAGTGGAGTCGTAAATTGAGGCTACGAATCCTCCATATGACAAAAATCCAAACCTTTTTTAATAATAAATAAGTAAATGATAAAAAAAAATTCCGCCTTTCAACCTGTTCCAAAAAATTGTTAAATCGAATAATATGTTTAAAAATTATAAAATCAATTTTTTTTTAAACACTGAAATTAAAATTATAATTTACAGGTTTGCTGTCTTCGCATTAGGATCATCCGCTTATCCAAATTTTTGTGCTTTCGGACGATATGTAGACAATCTACTGGGTGAATTAGGAGGAGAAAGATTAATAAATTTGTCACAAGGTGATGAAATGTGTGGACAGGAACAAACATTTCGAAAGTGGGCTGGAAACGTGTTTAGCGTAAGTAAACATTTAGCCATTAATTTATGATGCAATACCTTTTAGCATACAATTAGTATTTTTTCATAAAGTTAATTATTGCAATTCTTGTAATTCTTTAAGTTCCATTGTTATCCTATGGTATACGCATTCCGCAACAGCTTTACTTGAACCCACTTTGCAAAAAAACTATAAATACCACGAGTAACTTATGTAGTAACTCCATCAGGTCGTTGCAATCGCTTTCCACGGTAGTTTAACGACCGGCTCACGTACCAGGCTATGTATAGATGGTGACCAGTTTCATTTTCCCTCTTGCATTTTCTGTCCATTCTCTGGAATTCATCAAGGTCTCTATCCAACTGTTCCACATTCTCTATGTATAATTTTAAAGTAGGTTTCTGATTGCTAGGCACCTCGCTTCGTGCACTCGGGCATCGGTTTTCTAAGAATCGAAACAATCCGTTTCAAGCTAGTTTTAAGGTAAACTTCACAATGATTTTATTTTTCACCTGCGATCTCTTACATGTCTTGCTACCAAATTAATACTTCTCAAAAGCAAGATGCGTTAATAGTGACCTGCACGATATGATAGTACAAGCTCTCCCGGTCACAAGTAATTATTTTGTCTATCTATTCAATTACTCCTTTGCCCGTATAACTTTTCCTGCTACCAGAACGAAGGTTTGACTAATGGCGTTAAAAAAGGCTACAACACCATTTTCAGACTCCACTGAAACTTACTTATGACATGCACACACCCACAGATAGAATTGATTTTAACCTTCAGGCGGCCGGCATTTTTGAGAGTCCATAAATCGTACTTTGAAAAATTTTTCCATAGAAAAAAGTATCCAAAAACACCTGTATATAATTTTAGATATATATAATTCGAATGCATTATATTCGACCGATATATAATTCATGATGCCAATCGGCATCATCCCGGTAGCATGGAGGTTAAGAAGACATTTCAACTTGTTAATGACACGCGCACAGCCAAAGATAGAATTGGTTTCAGCAAGATATTTGACATAACCTTACCGACGAAACTCTTTTTCAAGAATTGTACGCTTGTACCTCTAGATAAATTCTTCTGTGAGTTAGATTCTACTCACAACGCTGCATCTAGCTGATTTTGACTAGAACGCTTGGTGATTCTGATTGATTGGGCGTCAATCTGGGCCTCCTATGGGGATCGTACGATATCACGACTGTGATACAGGCGCATATCACAGTCGTGACATCGTACGACCCCCACAGGAGGTCCAGATTGATGTCACGGTGGTGGACGAGGAGCAGGTAAGCGCCGCAGGTGTCACCCCCTGTGAAAGCGACCGGTTTACCCGGGCGTCGATGATGCCGATCCAGCTCCATCTACAAAGAATGGCATCCGTCCGTTCAGACAGTCGGAAACCCAGAAAGCTAGCGGAAAATAGCTTAACATTATTGTTGAAATAGAGGATTGATAAATTGGTGTGGAAGTCAAATTTTAGTTTAGCTTTATTAAGTACTCTATATTTAGAAAACTGACTTTGACGCTGTTCGAGGCACAGCGTGCGGTTTTACTCGAGAGACGAAAATCTTCTACAGCTCGCGCAATGCTTTGCTTGCTCACGCCTGTACAGTGACGCTCAATCATACGATAAATCAGACAAGTATGACCAAGCTATATTTACTTTATTTCCAACAATTCTTTTCCAAAATGCCAGGCCAAAAATAACAAAAATCCTCCGCAGAACAAAACCGGCAACTAACAAGCATCTTCGGTATTCCCGTGGTGCCGGAATCTTTAGTACTTGCAATACGTGAATGTGAAAGTGAAGAAAATGCCGAGATAACCTTGAATACATTTCCAAAACAGAATTTCCTAACGAAGAATTTTCTAACCCTCAAATAAAATAATTAAAAAGTAAAAATAATTATTTGCCGTAGAAAAAATTCTATATGCGAAATGACAATTTCTTTTATTTCATAAATTTGGTCAAAAATCCTCTTGACGTGGGAGCAATAAACGCTCTCGTCAAAGTAGGAATTACAAAATCTTTTGCGGACAGAAAGAATCAACGCGGAGAAAAAAATTGAATCTAAAATCCTGATTTAAATAGGATGGGGCGCCAAATAATGTAAAATGAATAAATGGCGAGCAGTGTCTCTCGCAAATATAATACTTTTCACGTTAGGTCTATCGCTCTGGCTACTCAGCGGAAAGTCGCTGAGGTCGCAACGGTAGAGTTTGTGAAAGATTGCGGACTGCACAATAACAAAAATAGTAGAATATTAAATAAGAAATCAGATGAAATAATCAATGCCTTTATTTGTCCAGTGACTTAAAACGCGCAACCTCACAGTTTGGCAGATATAATTCACATCAAACAATTTCAAGTAGCAATCTTAAATAAATTGACATCCACCAAGTAAGACGCGCAGTGAAAAGGGCCAGTGAAAAGATTAGAAACACTAGGGCTCCTGCTTCCTCATCCCTCGTCAGTTCTCCTGAAAATTAGAGAAGGTAAGTGGTGGTACAAGTAAACAATGAGAAATTCTAAGTCGCAGCGAATTTCACTCGCTTATGGAAATTTCCTATTTTTAAGCAGCTCGGTAGCAGTGCCTTGCGGCTAAATAATGCAGGCTTTTAACCTTTAGACTGCCGGGATTTGAAAGAGCATATCGCTCTCAGAAAACTGGTATATAACGTATCTTATATCACCGACTGATCATACACAAAGTGTCGATCAGGGGGTGCGTCAAAATATTGATTTTCCGGCAGTCTAAAGGTTAAAGAAAAAATTAAATGGGTGGCAAGACTCATCTTTTAAATAGCTGGACTCTCCACAGCCTCTGGCTTGATATCTTAGCAACGCCGTGCCTTAGACGACGACAGTGATCGGTACTTGGGTCGCTCTGATGCAACTCAGCGTAAAATTTTGGTCCCAGGATGCCTGTGGATGATAAAAATAATAGGAAAAAAAAATCTGTAGGCTACATTTACTATCTTTCTTAACACAGTCAAAACCCGGAATAGAAATATGAAATTCTAGTCCTCTATATAATGAATCCTCCTATTATGATGAATCCTCTATATTATGAATTTCTAGTCCTCTTTTCTCCTTTTCCATAAACGTCTTACATTCCAAAAAATAAACTGAAGCTCGCTTGAGGGTCCATCAGATAAGATAGGAGTCATTACATTTCTTCTTCATCTGTGCTAGTAGGTTTACTTTCAGAGAAATCTCGCAACAAGAGACTTGGGTTTATAATTTTGTCTATTATTCCATTAATACGACTGGGACTCTATCTACGCATGTAGATCAATGAGTATACAGAGAATACCTTAATATTTGATCAATATTTCCTCAGAATGTTGACTGCATGACAAACGGGTAGTCTTTGTCTTCATTGCCCAAATTAGACGGGTAGGCATATACGAGTTCCCAGATTCCCTCCGATGAGTAAGATGTTTTTTCTGCATTTTACGTGAATGTTTCACTACTCTACATACTTTGGTCCATTAAGAGTTATCAAAGATGCACTATCCTGATGGCTGGAAGAGCCTGAGAAATTTCTTTTAGTTACGGGGAAGGAAAAAGAGGAAATTAATTTAGTGATTTTATTCGGAACAGTAAGAGTAGTAGAAACCAAAAAAATAGGCTTTTTTAGGATTTTTTTCTAGAAATACTACAAAATAAATCGATATTCCAATTAAGGATATTTATTATATATGTAAATAACTGTATAAAATAATATTTTCTCCACTCCAACCTCAAATACGCATTTTTGCATGCAATTTGCGGCTCTCGTGGAGAAAAATACGGTTTCACACTGGTGCGTAAGTGAATCTTTGCCTCGGGAGACTTTTCGGCCTCGCTTCGCTCGGCCTAAAAATGTCTCCCGACGCAAATAATTCACTTCCGCACCCGTATAAAAATGTACTATTTTAAGTAACTCATTTCAAAATATTTTACAACGTTATTTGAAGGTCAAATTGAGGGAATGCGGTGGAAAAATCTGGAAAAATTCATGCGTAAGTTTTTGGGGTCCACAAATCTGAATCTGACATCTGTTTCATCTTCGAAGGTCAAATTCAAGGCCAAATTGAGAAAATGCGGGGGTAAATGTAATTTTTTTGTGCTCCTTCTCGCGAAGGAGCGTGAAGTAGTCTTATTCTCAAATACTCAGCCCAGAAACTTGATTTAAATTGGGACGAGCGTGTGCTTTCTTAAAAATATGCAGAGCTGACGTATTTGCGCGCTGCATACCTAACCGTTTGCGATATAAGAAATTTGTGGTATAGAATTTTGATTGCCCACCAAAATTAACATCCTTTACTGAACGCTATAAAATTTGAACCAGATCAGTGTTATCGCTAAGGCCAGCCGTGAATCAATGAATTTAAAAACTCATCTGCCTGAGGCAATTAAATATGGTGTACTCTTGCCTCCCTTTGAAAAGAAATTCGCTTCGCATATAGATAGATGTACGAAAGTATATGGTATTCTCTAGTACGCTATTTCAATACTGTCAGAAACCTGCTGCTATGGAGAGTTCGGACAGGTAAATGCAAAGATGCGAAAGTGATGCCGTAGTGAGTCCGACGACGAGTTGACTTTGGTCCAAGGTCAATATTCGATTCCTTGGGTTAAATTCTACAATTTTTGTAGAGGTCATTTGTTCGATATCTCTCAATGCATTTGTAAAATTCTATAGCACAATAACGCAAATTTTGCACTTGTTTTCCTGTATTCATTTAAATACAGGATCAAGTAATATTAAAACAACATATTCCCCTTATCTTAAACTAGGTTACTTATATATCTAGACAGCTGCCTTTAACAGTATAGCTTTCAAAATGTATTCCCTGCAATCCATTCTTTTATCTTATAAGTAGAACTCCTTCTTGATATTTCTAAAATTTTTAGATCATTTGGTAATTGATTATAAAGTTGAATTGCTCCAATATAATTATTTTTCTTACTTACAGTTTTATGTATTTTAGGCAATATAATAGATTTGGATCTTTATAATGGTATTTCCGACTTTCATATTCGAATAATTGTTGTAAATTCATTGGTTTTTTGTGTTCAAATCTGTTTTTGTAAACTAATTTTAATAACCTGTTTTGTATATTTTGTAATAAGTTCAAATTATTTTTGTAAGCACTTCCGCAGGCAATTATGCCATAGCTAATTATACTATGAAAAAGTGCATAGTATATCATTTTTAGTGTACTTGTTGTCATAGATTTTGATATTTTGTAGAAAATATAAATTAAGTATTTCATTTTGTTTATAATATTCTCAATATGCACATGCCACCTTAAATTATAATCTACGTGTAATCCTAGATATTTACAATTTTTTACTCTTATTAGCTTCTGATTATTTATCACAATTTCGAGAATTTCAGGAACACTATCTGTATAGTTTCCAAAAGTAATATTGTTCGCGATTTACATGTTTGAATCGCGCGCCCTCGTGATTATCGACCGCGCTAATGCGCGCGTCTCTACTCTGTAGAGTCGTCTGGCGCTGCATGTAAGCGCGCGCATGCTCAGGCGTCTTCGCGCCAAAAGATAGCGTTGCGGCGCTGGCGCTCTCGTTATATCTCTCTCTCTCAAACAACTCTTGCAAGGAAAAGAACGCTTGGATTTTTCTCTTGAATTTTTGTTCGCTTTTTATCGACCTACTCATCCCCTGCTTTTGATCATCAACTGCTTATCACTGCAAGGCTCAACTGCTTACTTCCTGCTCAACTCCACACTTCTGCAGCTCTACAAATCTTTGCTCATTAATACAAGTATTTAACTGTTGAAGGTACGAAAGTTGCTGAACTCATCCATAAAGCTCTTTTTCAACTCAACTCAGTTTATTAAATTCCCCGCCCTCTGTAACTACCATCATCCTAAATTTAACAGCGCATATTCTCAATCAAATATATACAGTTTTATTTATATTTAAAGTTAATTTATTCAGTACTAGCCAAATTGAGACTTTTCCTGAATTAATTATTCATTAATCTTTCAACATCTTTCCTGATGAGACGATTGCTGTGTCATCAGCGTAGGATAGAATTGAGTTCTCTGGCATTATGATCAATAGATCGTTTACATATAATCTAAAAAGTAGAGAGCCAAATATTGTTCCCTGAGGAACCCCTGTGCTTATTGTACCATATTCACTTTCTTCTTTGCCTAATCAAACCTTCTGCTTTGCAACTCTCTGGACCTCTTGCAAGATATCTAAAAAGAGTAAGTGGAATAGGCCAAAAAAAATATAAAACAATTAGTCCATCGCAAAAAGATTGGGAACGGTTCCTGTAGACGATGTGCAGGTGTCCAGGAACATCGTCAGGACAATAGGATATTGTCTGCAGGAAAATCCATCTCGCACTTGAAGAAATGCATTATAATGCACTAGCAGTTGAGATGAAGGAATCGAGCGTGTGTGTGTTTTTTGTGTGTGTAAGCAGGCTGGTCGTCTGCTGGATAGCCGAACCCCATCGGCTATCGTGTCTAGGACTCCAGCTCTCCCAGCAGCTAGCCAGCGCGGAAGAAAGGCGGTGTTTCAAACACCTGGCGCCCGCTCTACAGGAATTTCCCGGGCAATCGTGGTGCAACGTTTGTCGACGTTGAGCTGGAATTCAATTTTAACATTGCATGGATATTTATTAGCTGATTTCTATCTTCCATGTTTGAATATACAGATATGGATGTTGATTACTATTTTATGGAACATGAAATGACAATGATAACATAATTGAAATAATAAAATCACTAACAAATGCACACCAAATTATTTTTATTAAAATAATTACGGCAATAAACAACGAAAACTACAATAAGTATATTTTTGTAGATAGTTCATGAGGAACTGACCATTAAAAAAAATTAATATTTTAGCTGTAGAATAGATCAGAATAGCAGCCAATTTATTAGAAAGTGGTAAAGGAATTCATATAACATATACATTGCCTTTAAATACAACCGATACAACTATCCACCTAAAAATCGTAAGCATGAGCAATACTTAGCCAAGATGTTACTTAAATTAATTGTTGATATTCTCGACTCGGCAATGTCACAAATTAAACGTACATTTTTTAATTTTTTAACTTTTATATTGTCACCCATGCGCTGAATGATGGGTGTGTGATGCTACCGTAACAACCGGGGACTTCTTTCTTGCTCTCCTGCGGGAGAAGAATCCATCGGTGAAACCTGAAGGTCCGGTGGATTGTGTTTTCGTTGGGTGAGAGGAGGAAACATCACTAAACCTCTCTCCTAGCCCTCTACGGACCTAGAGTCTCGACCTCTCAGTAAAAGGGAGACCGAGTGACAGAGTCACCGATCGGCTAGGCTCCTTGAGTACCTGTAAGGAAGGGATTGAGACACCAAAATGAATTTAGGCGAAGGCTTTCGAGGTGAACTGTTGAGCAGGCTTTATTCTCGACCCTTTGTGTATTGCACTGGAGGAGAGAGGCCAGCCTCTCCTCGCGCCACCTTCAGTTGCCTCTGCATAGTCGCCTCTTTCGGTAGTGGGTTGCGCGCCCCTAGGCATTCGCCATCTAGCGGCGGGTGCGCGCGAAGTAGACGCGGCAACAATACTTGATTGTGTGTGTACACGGTGGCGTGCAGCTGGGGCAGATACGTTAGCGCAACAAAATTCGAAAAAATAAATCCATGAACAGAAACGCATTCCGATCACTTTTTCCCCTTTGGCATTTTTTGGAATTATGGCTAATTATCGAGTTATGGTTGTGTTGAAAATGTATCACTCTGGACAAACGTGGAATTTCATCAGATCAGTAAATAAAATATTTTGCTGAAAATTTTCTTTTGCCCGCAATTGCGACAGCAAACCACCACAAAAATTTACACGGTGATGAAAATCAGCAAGTCCTGCACAGATCGATAATAATAAATCCACGAGGACGTCCAGAACCTTCATGCGTTGGCATAACGTTTCCGGTTTCCGTAAAACGCTTATACGCGTTTCGGATAGTATCCCATGAAGGATGCCGATTATCTGGCTAACGCTAACAAAAAAGATCGGCAGCGAAAGCGAGGACACCGTTGCACTCAATGTACACATGAACCATTTGAACGTACGCACTGCGAGTATAAGAAATACGCGCGCGATCCATGATGCAAACGATACTGCCATTCGCACAAGCGAAGCGAGCAAATGTTAAATTAACAAAAGCATTGCAATTTTGTTTCAAGGCGCTCGACGTCCGCCTCACACGTTCCTGGAAACGGCTCCCGCTAGCACACATTCCAGGGCAAAAAAGTTATTAATAAATATTTTTAAAGACTACCCACAATTGATAACTAATTGTTTAGATTATCATTTTCTTAACCTTTTCATGAGTTCAAAATAAATTTAAGAACAAGTTAAACAAAAATTTTTTTATGTAATAAACATTTTCCTTCATTGTAAACATTTCTTTTTGAACAATTCGTTTTTCTTTGCAATTGATAAGTTTTCAGCTTAGTTTTTGCGGACGAGTCGCTACCACTATTCTTTTTTTTTCCTCTGAATAAACAAATTAAAACTAAATTGAAATACATAAATATTCTGACTCGTGTATTATTCATATCTAAATAAAAGTCAATGGCGTATGCTAAACTTTCGACGCGAGAAAGGATAAGTTTATTGATGATGCGTGGTTGGGGAGATCGAGTCCGATCTTACCTCGAAGTTCGTACGTTGTTTAATAACCATTTTCGTAATGAAGACGGACAAACACCTATCTCAAAATCTACAGTCGAAAGGGTTGTACGGCGATTCACAGAAGTTGGGACTATCAATGATCTTCAGAGAACTGGTCGCCCACAATCTGTAGCAACTGAGGATAAGCAGATTGAAATTGCTGAAGCATTTATTGAAAATCCACATCATAGTTTACGTAGAGCTGGGCATGAGCATGACGTTTCTCATGAAACTGTACGAAAAATTCTGAAAAGCATCAGTTTTCATCCTTATAAAGTCCATTTGGTACAGGAGCTTAATGACGATGATCCTGATCGCCGGATCGAGTTTTGCGAAGCGATGATGAACAGAATAGACGCAGATCCTCAATTTTTATACAATATAGTTTTTTCGGATGAGGAGACTTTCACTTTAAAGGGTGAAGTTAACAGACACAATTGTAGATATTGGTCAGACACAAATCCTGCATGGATGTTGGACAATCACACACAATATCCACACAAGTTGAATGTTTGGGCTGGCATCTTAAACAATACTCTTGTAGGCCCCTTTTTTATCGAGGGTCATCTTACTGCCGCTTCATACGAACAGCTACTTAGGAATCAAATTATACCACGAATTAGAGAGATAGCAGTTGATGATTACGATGAAACGTGGTTTCAGCAGGATGGAGCAGCCCCTCATTTTGGTAGAGATGTTCGAGCATATTTGGATGCTCAGTTTCCTCATAGATGGATTGGAAGAAGGGGTGAAATCGAGTGGCCTGCTAGATCTCCGGATCTGACACCACTCGATTACTTTCTCTGGGGTTACCTTAAGAGTAAAGTTTATGCCACTAAACCGGACAATTTAGATGAACTGCGCAATCGAATTATGCAAGAGGCTGCTAGAATCGATAGAGGGATGATTCGTGATGCTGTAACTCATTTTTACAATCGCCTAGCTTTTTGTCAAGAAGTTGAAGGTTTTCAGTTTGAGCACCGCCGTTAAACTTTGAATCATTAAGTAAAACGCAAAAGACTTTAGCACACCAATCGTGAGAGGCAAGGGGACTCACGTTAATCAAGCACCCCAATCGTGAGAGGCAAGGGGACTCACGTTAATCAAGCACCCCAATCGTGAGAGGCAAGGGGACTCACGTTAATCAAGCACCCCAAAGGAAACAGAACTTACTACGTCCACGTCGTTGTTTCTGAGTAACGCTAAAAGTAAGAATAAGGGCGATAGTAAGGTTATTAATTTAAAAAGTGCTTGAACTTTCAAATAATGTGCAAAGCTGATCTCAAAGTCAAGGTGGTCGATGTTGTTGGTTTCAAAACTTTTTCAAACATTTAGTCTTTCATAAATCCTCTAAAGTTTGAATACGACAATATTTTGACAGTTTATCCAAAATTGACCTTGATTTGACCTTCTAAAGATCACGTCAAATACTATTTTCGAAATGAAATTTCCCACTCTATCGATTGCCAGTGTAAAAAATGAAGATTTCCATTAAAAACAATAGATGTCCTTGAAATAACCTTGAAGGTCACGTCCAAGGTCAAGTATAAGGTCACCATTGAATTCCTCGTTGAAAGTTACACGAGGAATAGCTTTACCGCTTGCAAATTCAGAGGTATCTAAGAACCTTGCTGGAGTGTAAATAAACTTGGAGTAACCCTCAAGTTCAAACACTAGCTCTGACTTAATTACGTATCTGAATGTAAAATTTCCCGCTCTATCGATTACCAGTCTTAAAAATGGGGGTTCCTATTTAAAAAAAAAACAGTTGACCTTGAAATAACCTTTAAGGTCAAGTCCAAGATCAAAGTGAATGTCACCATTAGATTCCTCGTTGAAAGTTACTTAAGAAATGACCTTGACCTTTATCAGAATTACTTTACCTCTGAAAATATTCAGCCGTCCCGGGACTTAATTGACACCCTGTATATTTTGTAGGATGTGCATTGATTAATGGGGAAAATATCAAGAACTGTTCCTGCAGGCAAAGTCCAGTTGTCTAGGAACATCCTCAATGTGACGGCACATCGTCTGCAGGGAAGCCCATGTCGCTCTAGCAAAAATGCAGTTTGATGCAATTTTTTATAAGATAAAGCAATAGTCCAATTATCGGCAAGAATCGATTATCGAAGAACTTACAAGCGGAATGGTTGAAAAAAAGCCCTAAAAAAACATTTTAATACAATAAAGGACAGAGGATTATAAAAACGTTAATTTAAAAAACGATTTTACTAATTTTTACTAAATATTTTATTAATCGAACGATAAAGCAGATAATTATTGCTTTCGTTTAAAATGAGCATGATTACTGGCATGAGCATAAAAAAATTCGATGCGTAGGACGACTGGATATCGTGTCAGACATCTACATCGCTCAGAGAAGCCTACACCACTCATGGTCTATGTAGACAATGTACAGGTGCTCAGAAACTATCTCAGAAAATCGGGAGATCATTTACCATGTTGTGATCACCCTGCGCGTTCCCCCGCTTAATATGCGAGTTGATGGATTAGATAAATGGGTTTTATGAACTACTAACTACTACTGCGACAAGTAGTTTTCCTACGCTTTCCGTTTTTAACACTTTTTACTTTTTTGTCTTTCCTACACCTTTACTGCTACTCTCATTCTTCTTCACAGCACTGCACTGGTTCACTGCTTCTCTACCTGAAATTTACAAACCTCTACCTATCTACTCCACTCCCTCCAAGGGTTCTTGTTGAGCGCCAGGTGGCTTGTAGACGTATTCCGCGGTATAGAATTGCCCAGACCGTCACAAGCGGGAATAAGTGGATGCACCACCTTCACGACGCTGATTCAGCTACTCACTCGCCGCTTCCAGCAGACTCAAATACTCGTCGAAATTACCTTAGCCCACCACCTTAACGAAACACCCACTAACACTTAGGAATAAAACAACGAAACACGTGGATTTACTGTTTCAACTGTAGATTTTGAGCCACCTTGCTCGGGAATTACAATTACACATGTAGGAGTGTACGCGGCCCAGGGGCAATGTCGCGGAAGTTCTAGTGAAAGAGAATTTTTCAATTCATTTCTGCATTCCTTCTTCGCACGAAATTCAACTCCCGACTACTACTACTCTCGACTCTAATTTAAAACCAAATTTTATTTGAAATGCGTCCGGCAACTAAGCGAACTTTCTGCAGAATGTCCCAGCGTCGCGAAAGTGCTCATCGCAGCAACGATGATTATCAACTCGAGCGAGCGCGAGCCTGATTATACGTGTTACGCGAACAGGTTATTGCGCGTCGCTTTGGTGACCTTCTCGATTCGCCGAGCTCGTCGAGCCATTTTCACGTATTTACACAGGTGATATTAAACTGAATCTGTACTTAAAACAAATAATATCCATAAGAATCACCCAAAGTAAAGATTCATTGGAATCATTAGTAGGGGAATGTGCAGGATGAGCATGAAACATGGGGCTAAAAGATTCGCGTGATTATTAAATGTAATTTACTAAAAAAACGGGTTAAATAGAATCTTAAACCTAAATATAATATTAAACTACATTTTTTTTTTTTAAATAAAAAAAAGCTGGAGCTGGAGATCGTGCATGAATAATTTTTAGGAAAAGAAACTGAAATAAAATTATGATATTAAAATAATAGGAAGGTAAAAAGTAAATTTTTTCCGCCATTTTGGGACAGAGGGCAGGCCTGTACTCAATCAGGCAAAGATGAAGTACAAAGCTGAACCGACGGAGCGGGATGTCCAGCAGTGGCTGATGGCGATCCCGATCGAGGAAATGGAAGAAATGATCCAGCACCTCGGCTTAAGGACAGACGGCGACTGCTTCATGCAGTGTCAACGTCTATACAATTGGCTGCAAGGTAACTACACCGCAACCAATTTCCAGGCGTGTAACTCCTCAAATGAGGAGGAGTTACGCACAGACCGAGAATCACTGAGGAGGTCCTTCATCGAGGAGACAGGCATGGACAGGACCTCCACAACGATCTAAGATGAAAATTACGAGAAGGGCCGACCCCACCCTCTCTCGATTTATCAGAATAGCATTATATGCCATTCTGAAGGTGACAAGGTGATTGGCAATACAGAGACAAGTCACACGCCACCAACCAGGGTAAGGCAGGAGAAGGACCGTAATAGCGAATCCGACGACGAGAGCCAATCGTCACAAGAGCCGGGATCGTCGAACAGAGGAAACATCAACGATCAGATGGCAAGGTAGGAATCGCTGTTGCGGGATATCCAACAAGCCGTTCGGGAAACCGAACGCAAATAAGATAGCCTGATGAACACGGTGGTTACTCAGGCTAGGACCATGACGACTCTCACGTTGAGAGTCGACCAGCGGTAATAAGGCAGAGATGCACGCGCACGTCCGAAAGTTAACAGTTGATTCTGTCTCAAAGGTTCAAGTATCATGCAGTGCCTTTGACTTATGAAAAAAAGACTATTACTGATGTATTTAAAATGCTTCTATGAGTAATACTTAGTTCTTATTTTTCAAACTTTTTAATTAAATTTTATTTACATTTTATTAATTTTGTAATAATTTTTTATGCTTATTATATTTCAAATTATATATTTAAGATATTATATAATATATATTGCAACGTTATGAACCTGAATTTTCCTCTTTAAACTGACATTCATATTTTGAATATTCGCGCGGTCGCATAAAGTAGGTAAGGTAGATTTCGAAAAACTATTCTGGTAACCGCGTGTTTTTCTATCTATGCTAATTTATTTATTTTTTTTTACAATTTAACGTAACAATTTGATTTTGAATTAAACTTGCTAGATTAATAAAAATACAATAAAAATTATAGTTAACTATACTTAATCCTTCAAGACCAACACATGGCTTTGCGATCTGTGAATATTCATACTGAACCAATCAAGCGTCAATTACCTATTAGATAAGATGAAGTATCTCTAGCTATTCCAAGAATCCGGATAATTGTTCCACGAGGCGGATCGTTCTCGCGGAACATCAAAGTAACAACACTACTTATCTATCAATCTAATAAGAATTGACTCGACCAAGAATTTTCTAAGTCTACATGGGACTTAGAAAATTTTTTGACACTTCTAGTTGGAGATAGATTGGTAGTTAGCCAGGAGTAAGCCACAAACTAAATAGAGTTTTAGTTTTTTTTTTGTTTTTTTTTCTCTCAATTTTGACTCTAAGAACTAAACAGAACAAAATGAGTAGTACCAAAGGATTAAAAAATGAATATAACATTAAAACTGAACATGTAGTAAGAATCCTATATTATTAATCCTTATGTCCAAGGCAATGGGAAGAGGTAATTCACCGGAACCGGGGTTTTTTTCTAGGGAAGAAAACCTGCCTCTCCTTCACAAATTTGATGAATTTCTTTTTCAGCCATCTGGGTATAGATTGTAAAGTTTACTCATATCAATTAATCAGTACCTTTTTTTTGTCTCTTTTGAATAAACATTATATTTTTAATTAACTATAAAAACAATGGTGTTGTTTTGTTAATGTAATCTTTTTCACAAGCACCTCCAAGTCCCTATTCTTTTTTTTTCAGGTAATAATTTTTTAGTCCAGCGACAAAATTAATAGATTTTTTAATTTTAATTAATACTATATACAACTTACTCTAATTTTGAAACGATTATTATTATCGAGCCCACAATTATAGCCACTTAAACTAATTCCTTAAATTCATTTATAACTTACTTTAAAAAAAAAAACAATAAAAATAAATAAAATAAACCTTTCAATATGTATATATTTAATATCCATATAAAGAAACAAATTGCAATATCACGAACACTACAGTTTAAAAAAAAGTCAAAATATAATTTCTTTTTTTCTTAATATTTTTATTAGAGCACAGTAATAAAATTAAAATATATCATAAAAATTATATTTAATATAATTACAGGTGTCTTGTGAGACTTTTTGCCTTGATGATGATGAAACGTTATTAGAAGCTCCATCATTAGGATCTGAAATAATTTCTCCAGCAACTGTTCGTTTGTTAAAGGTTGATTCACAGTGTATAGAAAAAGGTAAATTTAAACCTATTGCATATAAGGAAAAGTTGTGACACGATGTGGAGGCGTAGGCAAATAGCCCTTAATAGCCAACTGGATCGCTGTATTTATTAATCATAATCATTATAATTGCCCCGAGGGCGGCCCCTTGCCTCTACACCGTTCACAAGGACTCGACGTCCGCTTCGGCTCGGCTAGCTCCAGCCGGAGTCGGGTCAGTCCGGGACGGGGCAAGGTTTCAAAGAAATTGGCGTCGATTCTTTTATACTAAGAACCGCACACGGGCGGCATTTATTATATTAAACTAACAAAAACATATTTACAGTTAAGGGTATTCTCGGCTCCCCAACCGTTGAAGCGGCTCGCTGCCGTCTTTCGCACGGCAAGCGCAGGAGACGAAATAAAGAAAAATTATGTCGCGGTTTGCGGAGAGAGAGAGAGAGAGAGAGAGAGAGTTGGCTGCTCTGACGATGTGGACCCAGGTTCGGCCCTCTTGTGACCCGCTCGACGTTCTGCGCCGCTGGGTGTCGGCTGGCCTGACCCCAGTTGCCATATCATCCTTCAGCGGATGTCCAGGAGGTGACGACCGACTGCTGTGTCAATCACGAACGGCCTGGCTTGGGATGCTCCTTCCCGTTCGGCTAGGACGGCTGGTCGCGTCAGGCGTGGCGCCGATCTTCGGCCCTGGGTCTCGGCTGTCGTCCGCTTTGCGTGCCGGTCCGGCGAGGAGAGAATTATGGCCCGCGCTGCACTAGTTATCGTACCTCGCGGTGCCTATTCCTCCCCACTCCTCGTGGCTAAATTTTCGCGATGGGTCTCGCGCTGCTCCTCAAAATTTTGGAGCGCGCGACATGCTAACTCTCTTTCTCCCTCTCTCTTAATGCCCTTGAGTGGGTATTTACTTACGCTACGCGTGTGCCAGCGTCTCCGGCGCTTACCTGGATCTGCTCGCATATGACGTGCGTTTTTCACGTTACAAAGTTAAAAAAACATGCGATTTTGATGTCCGACTGATCTTTATGGTATTTGTATAGCAGGATGGGAAAATGATTATTCTCAGAATAATGTTACTTGTTAATATAAACACATGATTAGACGCGTAATCTTCTATTATGTTAAAAAGCTTAATACCAATAGATCACTTAAAAATTTCTTGCAAATGATTATCGTAATTCTGAAGATATTTGTGGGTACTTAGTATCCTAAACATAAGGTACCCGGCTATTTCTTCCAGTTATTAAGGGGAGTAGATAGGCTAGGCCGGTTCTAGGCCACTGTTCCAGAAATTTTGGTGGCCACAAATCATCAAATCTATTCCAGCTCAACTCAAAAACTTGCCCAGCTCAGCTCATCGACGGCCAAAACTCCCAGACATCAGCTTGCCTCATTTTAGTAGAGAGTACTCTGAATGGCCACACTCCAGAGAATTGTTCAAGAGCCTCGTACTCAGCAATGAAGGTTTGGCGCCAGTAGAGAAATTACACTATTTAAATAGTTATTTATCTGGTGAGCCTGCTCATATCATCTCAGGCTACCCCGTCGAAGACAGCTCGCTAGATCCAGCTTGGGCTCAATTATCTTGTCGGTCGACAATAAACGATTTGCAATCTGCTCATTCCTCGACCAACTGCTGGACCAAAAACCATTAACCTCAAAGTCAGCACAGGGACTCAACGCTTTAGAGATGACAATCAGTAAGGTGACAAAGGGCTTAGCTTCTCTCAATGTATCGGAGCAACTTGGGGATATGCTCTTAGCTCATCTCACGGTGCGCAATATGGACCGCGCAAACAAGGAGAGTTGGGAACACTCCCTTGGAATGTCTCAAGACTTCCCGACGTCAGCGAGTGTGCGCACGTTCTTAACGTCACGTGCACAAGCTCTTGAGCGTGTTGAGGACGTAGCAGAAGAATAAGCCAGCAACACAACGCAAATCAACCAACGTGGCCACAACATCAGCTCAGCCACTCCCTGCATCTCAATCTGGTTCAGCTCAACAAAAAACACATCCTCAAGCTCAATCATCAGCTCAATCCAAGACCGTCAACTATAATCTTGGACCCACTGCTCATCCTTGCGATAAGTGCCAGCAGCCACACTTCATCGTAATGTGCCCGGTGTTCAGAGCATTGGAAGTGAGACATTGGCAAGAAGTGGTACGTGACAAGCAATTATGTCACAATTGTCTGGGGCGTCACAATGTAAGTGTGTGCAGAAGCGCAACAAGGTGCAAGGTGTGTGATCAGAAGCATCACACCATGCTTCATCGAGCACGCTCATAATATCAAGCTCCGCCTCCACCCGCAAAACAGCAATCAACCTCATCTGCGACACAGACAGCACATGCATCAAGCTCAGATGCTCATTGAAGTGTTGGTGCAGTCGTCAGCTCAACTCTCATTTCCTCAAACAGCTCAGCTCATCATACTCTGCTCAACCCACTGCTCAGCTCATCACATGCCAATCTCAATGAAGCAACGCTCTTAGGTACAGCCATCGCTCATCTCAGAACGTCAATCTACGATCATTACGTCCATCTCATGATCGATTCTGGATCTGAGCTGACGTTCGTCACCGACCACCTGGTGAATTAGTTCAAGCTCCCACGTCATTCATCATCATTTGTAATCCATGGAATAGGAGGTGGAAAGGCTGCTCACACTCTCGGCTCCGCTCAGCTCACTCTCAAATCAAGATTTACTCAAGAGGCGATAATTATTGAGGCACATATTCTCAAAGCGGTCACCTCGATAACTCCATCAGTCAAGATCACCATTCAAGATTGGCCGCATTTAAAGAATTTAAACTTGGCTGAAGTTTTTCCAACATCGACCAGTAGATATTATCATTGGAGCTGACAATTACGGACTCATTATAAACTCTCGACTCATTAAATCCCATCCTCGATCTCCAATTGCTCAATATTCTATTTTTGGATGGCTCATAGTAGGATCTGCTCAAACAACATCAACCAAAACTGCTTCAGCTCACCACAGCATTGTCAAGAAAGATGATGATCTTCAGGAACTGCTCAGCAGATTTTGGCTACAAGAAGCGCTCAGTCATGATTCGGGCAACATCTTGAGCCCTGAGAAGAGGAATGTGAAAACCATTTCCGCTCCACTCATATGAGAGATTCAATCGGCAGATATGTTGTCAGAATTCCGCTCAAAGAAGACCCTACAGCTCTTGGAAACTCACGCTCTACAGCATCAAAGTGCCTCAATAGAAAGTCCAGAAGAATAGCTCAAGACTCAACCATAGGCGAACTTTACACGAAGTTCATGGATGAATACTTAGCATTGGGACATATGAGAAAGGTGGAATCATCTACAGCTTCAAGCTTCTCACCGTTTTATCTGCCACATCATGGTGTCCTCAAACCCGATAGTGCGACAACGAAGCTCAGAGTTGTTTTCAACGGCTCATGTTCAACATCTGGTAAATCTCTCAATGAAATCATGCACAATTGTGCAAATTTATTGCTCAACATCAGCGAAGTACTCATCGGCATTCGCCACTTTTCTCATCTTTTTGCCAAGGACATTGTGAAAATGTATCGGCAAGTGCAGGTCCATCCTGATGATTGGAATCTTCAGCGGATTATTAAAACTGCTTACACTAGTTACTCTCATGTGGATCAACTCACCAGCAAGCCGTTGGAAGGATTTCGTTAGGAACAGTCACCCAGATTCAAGAAATGTGCACGCTCAACACCACCTGGCGACATGTTCCTAGGATTGAAAATCCAGCTGATTGCGACTCAAGAGGCATTATTACGGCTCAACTCAAAGATCACCCACTTTGGTCGTCAGGACCTGCTTGGATCAAGCATGATCAATCTCAGTGGCCTAAACAGCTCGAACTGGAGTCGCTCTCATCTCTATCTCTCAGCAACCCACATATCACTGGGATGTTATTTACAGGTATTCTTCATTGAATAAGGTATTAATTGTAACATTGTTGCTTTTTAGAGTGAGAGATGTGTTCAAGGAGAAACTCAAGTGTTCATCACTCTATAATGCTCAAAGCCTGCATCACGCTCAGCTCTTTTGAATTAAGGCACTCAAGCAGCTTATTTTGCTCAGGAGATTCAGCAACTCAGCAGAGTTGCTGTTCTTCCTTCTGGTCACAACATCACTCGTCTGACAGCCTTTATTGAAGCTGAATGCATCGTTCGAGTTGGAGGACGACTAGAACTCTCAACTCTCAGTTATCAAGAAAAACACCCAGCAATATTGCCTCGACACTCTCATCTCACGACTCTGCTCATCGACTCATCTCATCGCTCTACACTTCATGGAGGTACTCAGCTGACGCTCGCTAAACTCCGGCAGACCTGCTGGATTATTGGAGGGAGAACGTCAGTGAAGGCTCACAATCTTCGATGCGTCTCTTGCGCTCGGCAAAGAGGCATTAAAGCTCAGCAGCTAATGGGACAGCTTCCCACCTCACGTCTCAAACCAGCTAGAGCATTTCTCCACACAGGAGTCGATTACGCTGGACCAGTGACAATAAAAACCTGGAAGGGACGAGGATGTAAGACCGACAAGGGTTGGATCTGCGTGTTCGTCTGTCTCAATACATCAGCTGCTCATCTAGAAGTTGACACTGATTACTCAGCCGATTGCTTCAGTGCTGCTTTTCGGAGGTTTGTTTCACGCCGAGGAGTTGTGCAAGTGATGTATTCGGATTGTGGAACCACGTTTCAAGGCGCCACAACTCAACTCAACCAGCTCTTCACCAAGGCTTCTTCGTAACATCAGTTCATTTCTTCCACGCTCGCTGCTCAAGGAACATCTTGGAAGTTCATTCCTCCTGCTGCTCCACATATGGGTGGAAAATGGGAGGCGCAGGTGAAATCAGTCAAATTTCACTTGCGACGCACTTTCGGTGAGACTCTTTTGACGTATGAAGAACTTACGACTCTTCTTACTCAAATAGAGGCTGTGCTCAACTCAAGACCTCTGAAGCCACCCAGCGATGATTCTTCAGATGTCTCAGCACTCACTCCAGGACATTTTCTTATTGGCTCAGCTCTTAATTGTGTTCCAGAACCTTCACTCTTAGATCTCAACCCTGCTCGACTATCAAGATAGCAACTCATCCAGCAACGGTTACAGACATTTTGGAAACTCTGGTCAGCTCATTACTTGCAACAACAGCAAGCGATCTCAAAGTGGCATCACTCTTCTCGCACTATTCAAATTGGCTCAATGGCGCTACTCACAGATGAGATATCACCTCCAGCTAAGTAGCCTCTTGTTCGAATGATACAACTCCATCCTGGACAGGATGGACTCACCAGGGTGGTGACTCTTAAAACTGCTACTTCTACAATAACTCGTCCAATCGCAAAACTCGCTCCTTTGTCAGTGTTTCGGCCAAAGGCTGATGATACCCAATAGTAGTTGGCTTTATGACCCAGCTACGCTCATTACTCTTCAAGTGGACTTACAACCCATTTGGCTCACCATCTACTCAACAAGAAGTGGCTTTACGACCCACTTTCTCGCTACTCAACTTTAAATGCAGGAGGATTTACGACCCTACTGCATCGCTCAACTATCAACTCAAGATTGACATCTACAACGCTGAATGGATTTACGAACCAGTCCGCTGCGATTCAACTGCTCATCGCTCTTGTTCATAATCATCAAAGGCGTTGATGATGCGGGCGAAATGTTCGCGATTTACATGTTTGAATCGCGCGCCCTCGTGATTATCGACCGCGCTCATGCGCGCGTCGCTACTCTGTAGAGTCGACTGGCACTGCATGCAAGCGCGCGCATGCTCAGGCGTCTTCGCACCAAAAGATAGCGTTGCGGCGCTGGCTCTCTCGCTATCTCTCTCTCTCTCAAACAACTCTTGCAAGGAAAAGGACGTTTGGATTTTTCTCTTGAAGTTTTGTTCGCTTTTTTTTGACCTGCTCATCCCCTGCTTTTACTCATCACCTGCTTATCACCGGAAGGCTCAACTGCTTACTTCCTGCTCAACTCTACACTTCTTCAGCTCTACAAATCTTTGCTCATTAATACAGGTATTTGACTCTTGAAGGTATGAAAGTTGCTGAACTCATCAATAAAGCTCTTTTTCAACTCAACTCAGTTTATTAAATTCCCCGCCCTCTGTAACTACCTTCATCCTAAATTTAATAGCGCAAAATCTCAAACAGTAAGGTTCTACGTATGTGCGGGGATTGTACATATAAATAACGCTAGTCCGTCTAGACGGCGGTAAGCGGTCGCCCGGGGTTTTTTCCCAGACGCTTCCCAACTAGTCTGCCAGTCTGTCTCGACGTTCAACAAAATTTGGTCGAACAGTTGCGCATACGGCGGTGCTAACAAATGCGCCTTGGCGCAGACGGTAGGCCGCGCCAAAGTTAAAGCGAAACAGGAAGCGGCTACATATTCACAATACTAGCCCTTCAGCTCCTCGACATATAAAAAGATGTTTGATTAAAGCTCCCTATTGAAAAATCTTACGTAAGATTTACGTAATTTCTTACATGAGGTCTTATGCCGAAAACTGATCTAAAATTGTTTTATTTATAAAGGACTAAACATCGTGCAAAATGTGGATAAACCGTTATTAAAGATTTTTTTTTCGATGTAAAAAAATTTCCATCGAAAAAAAAATCTTTAATAACGAGTTTATCCACATTTTGCACGGTGTTTAGTCCTTTATAAAAAAATAATTTCAGATCAGATTTTGGCATAAGATTTCACGTAAGAACTTACGTAAGATTTCTCAATAGGGTCCATATGAGGCAGCCTACGCGGCCGACACTTTTTGTCGCCACCACAGCGTCCTCCACTAGCCGAGGTGTCTTTATTGAATACAAGGTAAACTGTCAAAGTACCGTCACTTGAAGAAGTGACGAAAAAGATTTCTGTGGTCGAAAGACCACAGAACAGGCGATTACGAATACTCGAAAATATTCCCGTCTGTATTCAATTAAGGAGCCGAAGCAAACGTAGAAGGCGCTCTATGCAGCAGCTACGGCGCTGTAAGCGGTAATCGGTCCTTTTGAGGACTACAAACGGCCCTTTTTAGGGCCATCATTTAATTTAAACGTTTGTGATAATTATTCAATATTTTAATAATAATAATAAAGATAAACTCGATTAATATAAAAATTGTAATAAAAAAAAAATTAACTAGCATCTTAAATATATTTCAATCTCTTCGATGAAGAAAATTTGAAAATGTAAAAATTTGGCTCATCGGAGTCCATAGAAATCAAAATTTGAAAAAATTATATCCTTTAAACTTATGAAGATAGAGAGCTGAAATTTTTTCTCATGATACTATTCGT
The DNA here is from genome assembly GCA_018906775.1 of Sycophila sp. Sp_5. Taxonomy (NCBI): domain Eukaryota; kingdom Metazoa; phylum Arthropoda; class Insecta; order Hymenoptera; family Eurytomidae; genus Sycophila; species Sycophila sp. Sp_5. The sequence goes on along the minus strand of JACCID010000111.1, from coordinate 303,811 downwards.
TTATTAGTATCAGAAAAAAATACACTATCCTCTTAAAAAATTTTTAACTCTTTGGTGAAGAAAATTTGCTTAGTAAAAACGGAAAAAATACACTAGACGCTTAGTTAAGTGATTATTTGTATTTATTTTATACATAAAATACATAATTGGTTCAGCGTTTGTATATATTTGGTAGCCCTGAAAAGGGCTGATTGGTTTTTTTTTTGTATTTTTTATTATTTTTTTTTATAATTACTTTTATTTTAATTGAACATTGAATTTTGAAGGGGATCCACTAGGTGTTGATGTATTAGCCACCTGGCTATTGCGAATGCATTTGACATTGCACAAACAGCTACTTTTCCATTCGTGAACAGACGTTTGTGGTTGTTACAAGGTCCATCTTTCGTCATCGACAAAAGCGCAGGACATTTTAAATCTTTAATGTTGCGTACAGTTATATATATTTACTCATTAGGTAGCTACTTTTGCACCCACTTGGTCTTTTCAAGACCTTTAGTGTAGACACTCTCAGCGTTGATAATGGCTTCTCCGATCGTTTTATACACTCGTTCGTAAGGTATGTTTCCTTTTTACCACAGTAGACCATGGAAGTCGCTCGAGAGCCAGCGATTAGTGCACTTGGACTGTATTGTCATTTCGTCCCAAGCAAATAGTGGATCAAATAGGTACACTTGAGGTCTCGGTTCTGCTTCGAGAGTCAAGAGGGCAACCTCCTTAAAGATGAAATTACCGTCGACTTAAAAGCCTTGAACATCCACGACGAACTGCATCTTGAGAGAGTTCTTGCTGAACTGTGGTTTCTACCTTGAATGCTCTTCCTTTTATACACTAGATCCGAGCTGCAGCTAACCAATCGCTGATAATCTTCCTTCTCTTCCTTGACAAATGGCTGTCGATGAGCATCCACCTATCGGTATATAAATGGAGAACTCTCGCGAAAATAAATCACACTTGGTCAGTTTCTCTCAGCGAGTAGACCTGTACCCGAAGACTTTCTTAAGGGGTTATATACCTTCTTTGTCAAAGAAAAAGAGGAAAGTTTGGATTTTTTTTAGGTATGTAGCAATTATTTCATTACACAAATGTTTTTATTTTTTGATAGTACACTTTATTAACAATGTTTGTGCGAAATTTTGTGGAAAAATGTTGAATAGTTTTTAAGGGGTGCCTGTTTCCCTTAAAGGCCTTTTTTTGGAAGAGCCTTGCGGTGATAATTCCCCAGGTTGAACAGGTCAACTAAAACCATAAAAGTAAACAAATTTCATTAGTAATTCCTTGTGCTTAAACGATCGTTTTTATGATTTTTTTTTTGTGCATACGGAAACATTTTATGCAAAAAATGAACATTTTGTCGCTAGAAAATTCACTAAAAAATTCATTTCGGCGAAAAAAAAGTTTGTGCGTGAAAAGACAATCGTTCAAGCACAGAAAAATTTCATTGCGAACATTTTAAAAAAAATTTTGAAGAAAATCAGTTCAGTAGTTTTCCGCCAATCCATATCCACCGCAAAGTCATTTTTCAAAAAACACCATTTCGAGATAATCGCGTTTAAAGTTTCAAGTTCAGTTTATGCGAAGATAACAGTTAGTCAAGTGAACTTACAAGTCATCGTCGATATCGGGACCATATAGCGAATCATCTGCGCCATCTTCACCCTCCAAAGAACCGATTTATCTGCGTCGGCTGGCTATCCGACCCTCCCTTGTCGCCGCTTGCGCCCGCACCTCGGCCGTCGAAATGCGATTCTCGTCCTCTTGCGCGGCTTAATCGTGCGCATTTCTGTCACAGGGCACTCCCATCGCTTCGAAGATCTTCAAAATAGATGCTTGCCCCTTGTTGAAAGCTGCAATTACAATTGGCACAGCCCCTCTTGGCTGATGGATCGGGCTCAATTTCCAAATCATCTAGTTTTAGCTTTCGTTGTTGTTCTGATTGAATCCACCAAGGCATCTTTCCAGCAGTTCGTCTTTCTATAAATCCTCGTATATCGGCTTCATAATTTGTAAAACATTATCGGATAATGGTTTGTAGGAGTGGACGAATTTAGGGATGCAGTTTTTTTTTTCAAATTCTTATTGGGTAGCGCGGCAAAAGCTTTCTGCCACTCGCACCAAGACTCATTACCAGAGGGACATTTCTCGTGTTGAGGATGACTGTCCGTTGAGCTGTAGTGGTAGCACGTTGCCCAAATAGCATTTTTCATGCCCTCCACCGAATCCGAATTATTGAGAACTCTAATCCATAGTACACTGACAACTTATCGATCACTTTTCCAGTCAACTTCTCCTTTCCGCCAAGACCTTTGTTACCCTTTTTAGCATTTCTCAGGCGTGTTACCATTTGTTTCTGCTCATACCCAATGCATTCCTTTTTGTGCACAAGAAGATTGTCGTAAATTTCTGCATTCTTGATCATTGAAAAGGTTTTGGAGTCGCCGTCTCCAACATAATTTTCATACATCACATCATGCAAATTTTCGGAACGTTGAAACATCTCCAGAATGGCGCCCACTTCCATTTTGCCCGCTGATCCCGTATGATTAGAAGTACACCGTGATTCATGTGATTCCATCCACTCTTCAAATTCGATCGTATCCGTTTTTCCATCCCATATCTGGCACATTTTACAGAAAACACTTTTCACGACAATATCCAAAATTTTACTGGAGTAATAACCCACCAAAGAAGCAACCCCGTATAAGGAAGTAAATCCACGTTTTTTCCAAGTACCATCGCCAGGAACAGTCAAGTAATTTACGATTTGTCCCATTTTGTACAATTTCTTCGCGCAGAGCCAATTTAGTGAACCGAAGAAACACTTCATTCACGGTGGTCAAAATGTTTTTCATGGTGCAATCGTACGATTTCTGTTTCAAAAACGATGGCATGTCCATGAATCCACAAAAATTGGCATAACTCGCTGACCCCAAACCAAGTAATCGCATTGTCATTATGAAACGTCGGTTAATTTCATATGCACCATCAATAACAGCACTTACGTTTATTTTACGCTGCTCACAATTATCACAAGTCACGGCTATTTTGTATCCCAGTCCTCGCATCTCGATAGTATTTAATTGTACGGCTCCGTCACAAGTGTTGCATTTCACGAACTGCGAAATTCCCGTAAACACTTGCAAAAAATTGATGAATAAGTATTGCACCGATTGATCAACGGGCACATGAACATCGTCCTTGAATTTCAGTTTCTTACGCGACGCACTGAAACTTTCCTCGCCGCTTTCAACAGTTTTTGGATTGAAATACTGCTTTCTCTTTTTCGAGACCACTTGAATACCATAGAATTTTTCCGTAACTCGCGCAAAACTTTGTGTGTCGAACTCATATTGAATTTTCAATAGAGACGGCAAGGAGATGTAAACAGAGGCGAATATCTCAGTGCGAGTTTTGGTTATGTTGGCACATAATAATAACACACACAGCTGGAAATCACGAACCCGAAATCATCCCCGCTTGGGTTTGCGATCGCGACGAGGCCCGCGGTTAGAAGCGCTGAAAATTTTTCTACTGCTCGAATCTCTATGAAAATTTGGGAAAATGTTCTCAAGGAGTTATTTTTTAAGAATAAAGCAGTAATAAAATTTTCAATTTTTTGAAAATAAAAAAGGTATATAACCCCTTAAGAAATTTATTAATTTCCTGATGGCACAATACTTTAAGGGCACGGCTCAGATGTTGTGGCAATCGTATCTTTATAAGATGGCCGGCGACGCTGATGCTAAGGACGTGAAGAGATGGCTACATCTTGGCAAAGAAGCTTTGAATAAAGCAACCGTTGTAGCTTGTTCCTCTCGTTTATCCGTGGCGGGCAGACAGAAGCTGCAGGCCGCGATAGCTCTCATTACGAGTACACTTCACATGCTTCGAGAGCCACGACAAGGAGGTGAACTAACTCCTCGAGAAGAAGAGGTAGCAGTCAGCTGGGACGAGGTTCAGAGCGCCTTTGAGAATCGCATCAAGATCTACGTTATCACCAACCGAAAGCATTTGGACTTGGGGAAATTCTTCGTTGATGCTAAACATGAGTTCACTTCATGAATTCCACGATTGCTGAAGGAGCATACTTCTTTAAAAGTGAATGCTGTGCTGGCAGCCGAGTTCGTCATCGTCTAAGATGGGAAAATAACGCAGGATATCAAACATTTTAATACGAAAACAGTTCCAATTTATTCGACTATTGTATTGAAAGAGTGGTTCGTCGAATACGTACAGCAACCAATCGATTCAGACATTGAAGAATTTCAAGAACAACAGTCCGGATGGTCCTTGCATACAATTCTCAACGTAGTGATTAACGCCAATAAGTTTAGCCTTATGCGAGGTAGCTCCTACATTGATCTGCCAAATTATATCAAGAAAAAGAAAGGCTGTGTAAACGTCGTTATCGATAATGATCAATGCTTCAAATGGGCTGTTTTATCAGCCCTACATCTTGTCATTCAACATGCATATGGGGTATCTGCCTACGAGCAATATAAAGATGAATTAAATTTTCAAGGTAATAACTTCTTGTACTATCTTTTTTCTCTTTCTACCTATAATTATTATTTTAAAAAGGAATCGAGTTCCCTCTTGATCCACGGCATATTATCAAGTTTGTGCAGCAGAACGATTTATCCATCAATTTGTATTTCCTGAAGAAGAAGGGACGTACGTTCAACGTTTTTCCTCGACATCTGGCTACCGCAAATCGTGATAAACACGTAAACCTACTACTGATAGAAAACGACTATATTAATGAGGATGAGGATGAGGAGAAACAAGACGATTATGAGTAGTGACTATTGTGCGCGAAAGTCACTACGTATGGATAAAAAATTTATCCAGGTTGGTTAGCAAACAATTATCAGTTCATGGCCATACCAAACAAGTTTGTGATAGATGCTTGCACCATTTTATAAATGCTGAAAAATTAGCTGAACACGACATGGATTGTGCTAACGTGAACAATTATAAGGTCACTCTTCCAAGCAAGAAGAACTGTACATTGCAGTTTAAACATTTTGTATATCAAAATCGAGTCCCGTTTGTGATATACGCTGATTTTGAATCACTCCTGCGTTCGATTGAAGATGAGACAGCACGTGCCTATCAGAAGCATGAAGCGTACAGTGTGGGATACTATGTCAAATGCAGTTTTGACTATAATCTGTCCGAGTGCAAGAGCTATCGACAAGAGAACGAGACAACAATGCCTCCAGCTACCTCGTTTGTTCAAAATCTACAGTCTTGCTCTGAAGCTTCAGGAAATGTATAAAGATCCTCAGCTAATAAGAAACTTCAATATAGAAGAGCTTATGGATTTTGGTAGAGCTAAAGAGTGTTATATCTGCAAGCAACCGTTTACCGAGAAGGAGAAAAAAATCAAAGATCAATGTCATTTTACTGTAGAATAAGTATTAAAATCAGCTATTATTTTTTTTTAATTAAAGTAATTTTCAAAGAAAATTAATTTTGTTTTTCTTTTAGATATAGAGGACCTGCACATAATTCATCTAACCTCAACTGATTTTCATAGTTATTCTTCACTTTGGTTTCACTACGACGACATGTTGAAACAAGTTGGACCAGCGTGTAAACTTCTTTACACGGATACTGATAGCCTGGTGTACGAGGTAAGCAACGTCAACATGTATGAGGTGATGCGGTGTGACCTCCACGAGTTCAACACGTCAGATTATTCCAACTCCTACGACATTCCTCGCGCTAACAAAAGGATTGTTGGCTTAATGAAGGACGAGAGTAACAGAAACGTTATGCTGAAGTTTGTCGGTCTAAGAAGCAAAATGTACAGCGTTCGAATTCAGAACCAAGGTTTGTTTAAGAAGGCTAAAGGAGTAAAGACATCAGTTGTAAAGGCTACTATCACCATCGACGATAACATCAAGTGTCTTCGCGATAATCAAATCATTACGCGAGAGCAGCATAACATACGATGCCATCTCCACCAGCTCTTCACAGAAAAAGAAAATAAAATCGCTCTAAGTGCTCACGACGTCATCTACTGGAGGAACAAACGGATACTCTGCCTTGGGGTCAATCATCGAGGAGGAGGAGTTAAGCGGTGAAGAAGTGGTAGCCAATTCCGACGTTATCACAGTCGAGCCTCCGATTTTCAGCCGTCTATACAGGGTGTTCGAAATGTTCCGGACCCCCCACTTATAACATAAAGTAAGCATTTTGGAAAAAAATGTTAAATACAAAAGTTGTTAAGTTTTGAAGGTTGAACTAAATGATGACCTTGGATTTGTTATTGGTTATCATTTTCAAGGTCATTTAAAGGTCATCTTCAGTTTTTTAAATAGGGACCCCTATTTTTTATTTCAGATTCTGAAAGAGCACAAAATTTTACATCTGGATATGTATCCACGTTATGGCTCAAAATGACCTACAGAGGTCATTTATTGGTTAAATGATTATTTAGTAGCAGAAAGCCAAGAAATCCCGATTATTAAGAACTTTGAGCGTATCTGACCAATACTAAAGTAATTTGATTTTGCAAGACAAACTTTATGGTGGCGTTAAATTGACATTGCCCTTGATTTTCAAGGTCATTTGAAGGTTAACTTTAGTTTTCCAAATTAAGCCTCCTAGTTGTAATTCTCCATTTTGCACCAGCGCTAAATTCTGCATTAGGATTGTAGAAGGTGTAATTGACACTGGCGTAAAATAAGCCTTAGGCCAGACAACCACATAACTCGGGCGAGAAAATGATAAATAAAAAATGTCTAATCAAAATAAGCCTTAGGCCCAACAACTACATACCTCGGGGGGGGGGGGGGGGGGGGGGGAAATGATAAATAAAAAAATGTCTAATCAAAATAAGCCTTAGGCCCAACAACTACATAACTCGGGGGAGAAAATGATAAATAAAAAAAGGTCTAATCAAAATAAGCCTTAGGCCCAACAACTACATACCTCGGGGGGGAAAATGATAAATAAAAAAATGTCTAATCAAAATAAGCCTTAGGCCCAACAACTACATACCTCGGGGGGGAAAATGATAAATAAAAAAATGTCTAATCAAAATAAGCCTTAGGCCCAACAACTACATACCTCGGGGGGGGAAAATGGTAAATAAAAAAATGTCTAATCAAAATAAGCCTTAGGCCTAACAACTACATACCTCGGGGGAGAAAATGATAAATAAAAAAATGTCTAATCAAAATGAGCCTTATTGCTCAGGCACGGGAGGTACAACTAATTAAGGTAACATCATGGGTGATCCAGCCAACTAAGGCAAGACCATCGGCGGCCCAGCCTACTAAGACAAGAACACTAGTGGCCCAGTCAGCTAAGGCAGGACTATCGGCGGCCCAGCTAACTAAATCAAGACAGTGGACTATTCGCCCAAACTGAATTTTTTTAAAATGTCGTTGACAGGAACTTTTTACAACAACTGTTCAAATTGTTGCCCATTAACAGTTTGGCAATGTGCTAACTGATTGTAAAAGGCTGCAACCACATTTCGCAAGATTTGCTGAGGTATCGAGTCTATTTCATCAGTGATTCTTTGGCGTAATTCATCCAAGTCACGTGGTTTTATAACATAAACTTTATCCTTCAAGTATCCCCAAAGGAAGTAATCAAGAGGCGTTAGGTCTGGGGACTGAGGTGGCCATTCAATTGTACCTCTCCGCTCAATCCATCTATCATGAAATGTTGCATCTAAATATCGGCGAACATGAATACCGTAGTGTGCAGGAGCACCATCCTGTTGGAAGTAAATTTCGTCCAGATTTCCACCCGTTAAATTCCGTATAGCAGGTATAATTTGGTCTCGAAGCATGTTTTCATACATTGCAGTATTTAAATTACCTTCAATAAGTACTCTTCCATTAAATATGCCAGCCCAAACATTTACTTTTTCAGGATGTTCCGTGTGGTCCGCTCTCATCCAATGTGGATTGATGTTACTCCAGTATCGACAATTATGTCTGTTCACTGTTCCGCTTAACTCAAACGTGGCTTCATCAGAGAAAACAATGTTATTGAGGAGCAAAGGATCATCAGATATCATTTGCATCATTACATCACAAAACTCTACCCTTCTATCAAAATCATCTTCAGATAATTCCTGTACCAACTTTAATTTGAAAGGATGCCATTTGTTGAGTTTCAAAATTTTGTGCACAGATGCAGCTCCCATTTCATGCTGTTGTGCACAACGTCTGATGCTGCAATGGGGGTCCTCAATAAATGATTGTAATACGTCTAAGCTCTTTTCATCATTAGACGATGATTTGGATCTACCTGATTTAGGACGATCTTTAATACCACCTGTCTCTTCAAAACGTCTAATTGTACGAATTACGGTACTTTTTGAAATAGGGTTGTTTTCTTCAACTCTGAATGTTTCATTGAATAAACGCTGTACCTGTTTGTAACCTCTCTTTTGATCACCCCACCCTCGCATCATCAACAAAGATATTCTTTCTCGTTCAGTAAGATGTGCCATTTTTCACTACGATTAAAAGTACAATTATTGAAAATTAATACAACTATCTGAATTTCGAAGTAAGAGAACTTCACTTAACTCTTGAAAACAGAAAAGTAAATAGGAGTAAACAATTGTTAATTAACAATTATAAATGAACTGATTCCTAAAAAGAATAGTGAGCAAAATCTTCTAAGGTACAAGTAACGATCCTGAAAATGCTATGAATCATGCGTAGAAACTTGTAATCCTTGCAAAAAATTATTGCAATAAAAACTGTTCATGTAAAACGGTTAGATTATTTTGCTTTTGAAATTAATAACCCCCAAGTGTCCTATGTAGATCATTTCGAGCCATGACGTGGATATTGTACATATCTCCAGACCTAAAATTTAATGCTCCTCCAGAATCCGGAATACAAAATGAGTCCCTTTTTAATAAGCTAAAGATAACTTTCAAATGACCTTAAAAATGAAGGCCAATTTTAAAGTGACCATAAAGTTCGTCCTAGAAAATCAAATTATGTACTTTAGTATTAAAGTACGAAATTTTTTTTTTCTTTTCGTCAAATACACCCAAAGTTCTTAATAATCGGGATTTCTTGGCTTTCTGCTACTAAATAATCATTTAACCACTAAATGACCTCTGTAGGTCATTTTGAACCATAACGTGGATACATATCCAGATGTAAAATTTTGTGCTCTTTCAGAATCTGAAATAAAAAATAGGGGTCCCTATTTAAAAAACTGAAGATGACCTTTAAATGACCTTGAAAATGATAACCAATAACAAATCCAAGGTCATCATTTAGTTCAACCTTCAAAACTTAACAACTTTTGTATTTAACATTTTTTTCCAAAATGCTTACTTTATGTTATAAGTGGGGGGTCCGGAACATTTCGAACACCCTGTATAACGAGGTGCAAGAGGAGTCAGAGCTCAATCTGTTCAACACGTCTGAAGACGACGAGTTCTTGCTGGAAGCACTGCAGACAGTCGAGGCGGTGTACGAGCCACCGAATAAAAGATCTTGCCGTTAAAGAGGACGTTTCATAAATAAAGGTAATTTTCTAAATTAATATTATTAATCTTGTTTAAACTAGATTGAATTTGTTTGACGTTTTATACATATTTTATTTATTCTTTACAGAAACATATATTTACTTAAATATGGCGCAGCTGAACGCCGTTGGCAGCGGAAAATATCTCGGTAGAAGTAGACTCCAAGACCTCATCAAGGATCTTTTCTATATGGTAACCAAGTTTGTAACGCCTCATAAAATAAACACTTACACACGTAAAGGCACACCAATACGTTAGGTAACGGCATCTTTCAAAATTCCCTTTGTTGTTGTTCCCTCCCCTGCCCGCGGATAAGCGCCCCACGATGCAGCGATCGCCATCGCACCGCTCGGCGTCATTTTCCTCTCCTAAACAAGCGCGTATCCCTCCTTTCCGAAATTACCTTTATGAAACATGTACCCACTCTAGGCATATGACGTCACAACATGCAGCGCCGAAATTGTAAATTGTTGATCAAGAGAGGGAGAAGCCTGGTTTTAACTATAAAAGGAGGTGCTTTACAGAGCTCCAACACTCTTTTTCTTCACTCTTATCAAGATACTATCTTTAGACACTTGACCAGCATTCTCTAAAAGCCTCGAAGCTAAATAGCTATAAGCATACGTTTATCATGATGTATGCAAGCTAAAGCTGAGAGTAATTAATTAAAATTTGCAATTCCTGTCTTCATCACAAAACAAAAAAATTCTATCATTTTGTCAAATTTAATAAAAAATTCAAATAAAATCACTAAGAATCAAATCATTATTTATTTCAATCACAAGCAAAACTCATGCGTTTATCATAACGTATGTGGGCTAAAACCTATTATAAATAAATAAAATTCAAAAAATAAGAAATAACTGTTATGCTTGACAAGAATCATACGTTTATCATGACGTATGTGAGTCATAAAAAACAGTTTTCTCATCTATTAATTACTAAAACTCACTAGCAACATACACACGTTTGTCATGACGTGTGTAAGCTAAAAGTTTTTTGTAAAGAAAGAGAATGCTGACTATAATATAAGTCAAAAAACAATAAGATATTTAACTTAATAGCAAAACTCATACGTTTATCATAACGTATGTGAGCTAAAAGAGAATTAATTAAAATACGATCGAATAAAATAAAATTTAAATAGACACCTTTTTATTAGCGACATTCGTTCGTTTATCACGACAAACGTGAGCTACAAAAGGAACAATTTCATTCAAATATAAGCTTTAGGGTTCTCAAGAACTCTTGTAACGAAAATTATAGTGTTTTTCACAAGCAACGTCATCGAAAATCATGATAGAATTAGGTAGAGCTTTGTCTGGAGATACTACCACGGCATCTTCACTGAAAAGAAAATATTGTATCCCCTCTACAGATTCCAAGACTTTTTTTAAATATTTATATTTCGATTGCTTCAAAGACTTGGAGTAAGCTTATCGTTTTCAAACCTGAGCCCATTCGGATGTGTTATGAGTGCTAGCAAACTGTTTGTTTTTTGACGGGCCGCAAAAAAACAGCTCGGATGCTGCTCGGAAACAACTCACTGTGTTGTTTCGTTTTATTTTCATTCTCCACGATAGTGTCAAAATTAACTACCGGAAGCTTAACAGTCTGCTCCTTAAAATCCATGTGAACTCGTCAAAATCTCAGAAATGACTGACGACTAGAGTATAAATAGCGTGCTTTTATACGTTAGTCTCAGTCTTACACAAACCTTTGTTGAGTGATGATCATTTACTTGAAGAGCGGACACGGGATAGTCAACAAGATTCTTAACAAGCTTCCATTTGAACTTCACTTGCCAGGTTATCAATACTGTGGTCTAGGTACTAAATTAGTTAAGCGACTAGCGCGAGAAGATTCTGGAATTAATCCTCTTGACAAAGCTTATAAAGAGCACGATATCGTTTACTCAAAATTCGAGAGAACGTTCAGGTGCGAAACGCGGCTGACAAAGTCTTAGCAGAAACAGCTTGACGGAGAGTCTTATCTCCAGCGTCAACTGTCGGTGAAAAAACTGCTGCCTACACAGTTACCAACGTTATGAAATTAAAGTCCAAATTTGAAATGGGTTGGAAAATGGATACTAAAAAGAAGTCTAAACTTCGGACGCGTATGAAGAAAAAATCGAAACATGGAAAGGGAATGAAAAAAAAAGAAGATTGGAAGGGGAAAAAAGAAACTTGGAAAGGGAATGCTTACAACGTTTAAGGACATAGTAAATCAAGCTTCCAGCTCTATTGTTCCCAGCAGATGTGCCAAAAAAGTTATAAATGCTGCTTTAAAAGATGCACGTTTAGCGGTGAAAGAAGCAGGTGGTAAGCGAACTGAAAACGAAACGAACTTTTCTTGTACCAATTTTTGCTGGATTAAGCGCAGTTGGTGCTCTAGCTGGAGGAGCAGCGGGAGTAGCTAAAGCAAATTGGAGGAGAATAAAAGACATATCATAGCAATGGAAGACTTGGAATGGAAGACTTGGAATGGAAGACTTGGAATGGAAGACTTGGAATGGAAAACTTGGAATGGAAGACTTGGAATGGAAGCTGTAAGTAAAGGTTTGTTTCTAAAACCACACAAGAGTGGGTTAGGTATCAGCCTGAAAAAAAAATTAAAAAAATATATCTTCAAAGTGAGATTGCCACAGCGAGCGCTAATCGATTTGAACATTGTCCAGTATGCTAAAGTTCTAAATATTGCAAATTTTCGCGGGGTTTTTATGCGAAATGCTCTACCGCGTGGCGGACCACGATATTACGAATCAACTGTCGTTAATTTAGATGATGACAATGGACCTGGAACGTACTGGGTAGCATATCGCAAATGTGGAAATAACGTTGTATATTTTAACAGCTTTGGCGACCTTCAACCTCCATTGGATTTGTCATCATTGGTGAATCATTAACTCTGAGCCTCATCGGTACATGTAGCGTTCTGGAAACTCAATATTTTCCTCCAATTGAATTATCACTGCATGAAAACTACGTCCTTGGTCTTGTAGAACTTTTAACATTCAATTGAATACCCAATATTAACATTGGTAACAATAAGTTTTACGATGGACATCACGTAATCACTTTACCGACAGGTAGCTGGGAAGTACAGGACATTGAGCGCTATTTGAAACGCTTGCTTACAGATAAACGAATATCGTCGGTTATCAAACCAAATAATAATACTCTCCGCTGTACTATTCAGTGTAGTAAGTCAATAGATTTCCACTAGAAAATTCCATCGGAAGATTATTAGGCTTTACGAAACAGCTTCTTTCTCCTCACACCAATTACGACTCTGATTCACCTATAGCTATTTTAAAAGTAAACGCATTGCGAGTCGAGTACAACATCACCTCCGGAGCCTAAACGGTGAACTAGTTCACACTGTACAGGACTTCTTCCCAGCAGTACCTCCAGGATATAAGATAATTGAAGTTCTATCGCACGTCATTTACCTTCGTCGTGAAGAACATTTTCGTGGAGAAGTAATAAGCATCAGACTTCATTTAAAATCAATATAATGGAGATAGTCTTTGGTAGTGGGTATATAAGCAAGTCCAAATGGCAGTCACCTATCGGTTGTCGTCGGCAAACCAAACAGTTAACACGGCAGCGCCTGCAGTATCTAAAGAGTTTAGGACTAAAAATCGCCGCCCCTGGTGGAAAATAACTTGTGTATTATTTTGCTGCTTTGAACAAAATGGCCGAGATCCTAACATTTACTCCGGTGTAACTTTCGACGAGCCCGTAGCTCACTATGAGATACACGCTCATCAACCTTACACCTCGTCCAAGATCAACAACAGTGATGAAATCCGAATATACATTCAACATCAAGATTTGAATCTGCTACCGTCGCAAAGTTCGTTGCATATGGTAGATAAATTAACAAAAGCAGACGGAACAGCCCTCGTCAACACCAAGCTAGTAAACAACGGTATCTGTTCAAAATTTATTCACCTGATGGGTTAAATGTCTCGCAGAGGGCAATTAGAGATCAAATGAAAAGGTCTAATCTTGTCCTCCGTAACCTCCAGAGGGAAGTTTATACGTTCGCGTATTTCGTTACCCGGTTCGACCCCGTCATGCAGTTCATACGGGGTATACTCAGTCACGGTGTGCGTGGTCAAATTCAACAGCCCCTCCAGCGTTTCTAAGTGTTTCGCCCATGACGTATGGCGCTCACTGCAATAGATACAAAAGACTTTTCCAAGTTCGCGTATAGTCCTCTCGGCGGGATTAGACTGAGCGTGCCTAATGCAGCAGTAACTCCTGTCGACTCCCGATTCATCAAAGAACCGCGACCAGTTTTTAGACAGAAATTGTGTCCTGTGATTGCTTAGAATTCATTTCGGTTTTCCCACAGACGCAAAGTAATCATGTAGGCGATTTATGCAAGCCGTTGCAGTGGAAAAAACGTCCACCAACACGAAAACGTATTCAACCCCGCCTGTTGACCGCGGTAACGGTCCAAAGAAATCCACCTACACTAATTCTCCCGGTTCCTTGGCACAAACTTGAAAAATTTTCCCGCTATCGAATGATTTAACAGTTCAACACTTTGACGCGTATCGCTTAACACTTTATGTCCTTGCGCATAGCGGCCACCAAAAGCATTTTTTCACTTCCGCAATCGTTTTTTGCATGCATAAGTGCCCGATCCTATTACGCGTTTCAATTATTAGTTTAATTTTAATGCGCATGGGAACTACTATGCACCGAATATCCATATCACCAGCCATACTCGCGAAGATTTTTGTGGAATAATAGTCCCTCGTCCATTCGAAAATCGTCGCGTTTTCCTTTAGATAACTTATTTTTTATTAATAATTTTACTGTTTTGTCCGTCAATTGCATTTCTTTGATTTTATTCAAGTCGCTAAACCAGGTTTTTAATTTTTCCGTGGACGTGATCACAGTATTTGCAACCTGGATTTCGTCTTTCCCTTTAAAATTAATATCCCCCTGAAAATCTTTAGTCGTGCAGCGGCTGAAGTAATCAACGATTATATTTTCGTGTCCCTTACAATGAATATTTTCAAAAACGATTCTGTTGAGATTCGGTCTGATTCTATCCTCATTCAAAATAAATCCTAGAAAGGGTATTTATATATTAATTTTACCCCCGCCTTATTTAAACTTCTTAAAAATATTTTTAAATGTCAAATGTAATCTGTAAAGCTTGATAATTTTATAAAGGCGTCGTCTACATAAAACTCAATAAATTCCCTTTCTTCGGCTAAGAATAACCAATTTATTGCTCTAATAACCGCGCATACCACGGTTTTTATTCCGAACGCCACCCGCAAAAAACGGTAGCACCTGCCTGCGATCATGAAGGTAGTATACGGCTGCGACTCCTTGTCTAATTCCACCTGGTAGTATCCTTGGCTAAAATCAGTGCTCGTGAATAATTTTGTCCCGTTATGTCTTTGTAATATTTCGTCGATCTTCGGTGGTCTCTCGTTATCGCTCCCAATATTCGCGTAAAGATCTCTCGCGTTTAGACATAATCGTACACTTCCGTCTTTTTTTGTTATAACGTGAACCGGATTACAATAAGGACTGTTATATTTTTCAATAATCCCTTCCATTAGCAATTCTTTTATATCTTTCTCCGTGACAGCTGCTTATGCGCAATTCCCCTTCGTGACACGAGCCATGAATATCCACCGATGTAACCTCCTGAGAATCGATCGAAGAATAAGGACTTATCCTTGGTGATTCTAGAGAAAAACTAATTTGTGGCTCCGAGATAACTGTATCATTGAAGATTGATATTATATCATCTAGTCGATACTGAAAATTATGTTGAAGTTTAGTTTAGGCACTACTAACAGTATTGTTTTAAAAATATTTTTTTCTATTATTTTATCGATGAAAATTTGCTTTTTAATTTTGCATATCTTTTTTGAAAATGGTCCCGTTATTGTCATGTTTGTTACCGGCAAAGTATTGACGTTACTGTCGTTTTTTATTTGTTCGAATAATTTGTCTAAAATGCACGATATAGCGCTTCCCATATCTAGTAGGCATTCGCACTTTATATTGTTAATTACTGCTCCTATTCTCGGGCTGCGTCTCGGCGCGTTTTGGTTTTTTGCGTTTTCTGTATCCCCCATTACGTTGTAAATGAGGTCCTCTATTCGTACAAAACAACTCGGACCTGATTTATTCGAGTCGTATTTTAGTTTTCCAAGTTCGGTTCCGTAACCGCATTTCCGCTATTTTCTCCATCATCGTCTTTGCTACGTTCTTCGTTATTGTTTTCTCTTACGTCAATCGCGGCGACTGAATTACTTCGATTGTTGAAGGTTTTGTTGTTCAGGTGACTATTGTTCGTGTTAAAATTTATATTCTGATTATTACTTCTATTTACTTGACGCCAGCTTTGTTAGTAATTTGAATGGCCTTGATCGTGGTTATTTCTGACGTCTCTCTTATAATTACTTTCATTTTCAGCTAAGTTTCGCGACTCGTGTCCTATCGCGAATCTATTGTTGTGATTGTTTATATTCCGTGCACGGTCCATCAAATCTATACTTGATCGATCGCGACGAGTATCGATCGATTTGTTTATATCGGCTGTTTTTGTTTGGTTTTGCGTTTCATCAATACGAGTCAACGTTCGAATAATTTGATCCGTTTCATTTAAATCCGACGCGGCTATCATCTGAATATTTTCTGGGAATTGTTTTATGATTTCTTTATTGCGCTGATAATCCGTTAACGGAGGGTCAAATCTCGCTGCTTCTCAAACACGAGCGTAAAATTTTTTTAAAATTTCCGCCGTCATATCTCCATGCCCTCCACAAGTTTATTGCCCTTTCAAACATTTCCTCGGACATGAATTCATTTCTAAATTTAATACAGAAATCTTGGAAGCTTATTATTTGATATTTTACATATTCAAACCATATTCGCGCACGACCCCATAATGCGTTTGCAATTACCTTAGATTGGTAGAAATCCTGGTAAATTTCTCCTGAAAAATTTGGAAGAGCGATTTCGCGAGCTAGAATTTGGTTTGCATTGTCATTCTAATTCTGCTGCGTTATTAATTGATTAATACGAATTTTCATAGTGCGGTTTTCTAGTTTTAATGCTTCTATCCTTAATGTTAGTCTGCCGGGTTAATGGAGTCGCCTGTATCGGACGTGTGAACCTCCGAGGGCGAAGAGGAGAATAGAGCCGCGATGGAAGGAGAAGGGCTTACCGCGCTGTGGCGCAACCGGCGCGCCGTGGAGAGCGCGCGGAAGGAGGCGAAGGCGGCGCAAGAGGGGGCGCGAGCCGTTTGCGCGGCAAAGACGACAGCCGCCCCAACGCGAGAAGTGCGCAGGCCACCCGAGAGACCGACGCTACCCGACCGAGAAGAGAGGCTTGAATTCTGTTGTTCTGTAGATAAAATGATTAAACACTTTATTGTATAAAGGCTATTATTTATTAAAGAAAAAAGGAAGGATCGATAGATCGTTGTAAATCGATGTTGCTACAAGCCGCGCTCGGCCGAGACTAAATCATAGTTGCGCACGCCACCAACTCGCGGGAGGGCGTGCAAGTATTCATAGAGGACGCAAAAGATAAAAGATTATCTAAGCGTCCTTACGGCCATCTTAGGACACTGTGCGTGTAATTTCTATTACATTCAATACTCCCACTTAGAAATTAGACACTACGCCAATTTCATTTCTTAGACGCTCAAAAGATTCTTTCGGAAGCGCTTTAGTTAAAATATCAGCTTGTTGCTGTTTGGAACATATATACTTTATTTGATAAAAATTCTCGCGATATCTTTCTCTTATAAAATTATACTTTACATCAATATGTTTCGTGCGGCAATGAAATTGAGGATTATTTATTATTTTTATGGCGCTTTGATTGTCTACGTACAAGATAGGTGTGCTCAATTCGCAACTAATTCGCAAAGTAATCTTTTTAGCCATATCAGTTCTTGGACCGTGCTGCAAGCAGCTACAAACTCAGATATGGATTTTCTGGTATTGCAATCGCCTGCAAAATCGGCATCGCTATAAGCTAAAACTTCGACGTTTGTACTCAAATCATTTTTTCCATAGATCAATCCGTAATTTAGTGTCTTCTTTACATATTTTATAACGCGCTTAATACCGTTCCAGTGGGCTCGTTTTGGTTTGTCAGCGTATCTACTTAAGACTCCCACTGAATGCGCAAGGTCTGGTCTTGTGACCATGGCGAGAAACATTAGACTACCGACTGCTTCTTTATACGGAATATCAGTTAAAATATCGTCCTTTTCAAACAGTTCTAGTTACGTTTGGGAATCGAGTGGTGTGCAAACTTCATGCGCATTTGTCATATCAAATCTTTCAATAATTTTCTGAGCGTACTTTTTTTGATTTATAAATAAAAGACCATTTGACATAAAATTTATTTCAATTCCTAAGAAAACGTTTAAATTACAAGTAGTAATTTTTAAATTTGTATGTAAATAATTGATTAAACTGTTAATTTTTTGTAAATTTTTACTAGCGACTATACCATCATCAACGTAAATGATTAGAATTAATTTTTCATCAGGTTCTTTACTTATAAATACGCAAGGATCAGCCTGCGTTTTGAAAAGACCGAACGATTTTAAACATTTTACAAACTTGTCATTCCAACACTTTCCTGCTTGCTTTAACCCGTATAAACTTTTGTTCAATTTGCAAACTTCTCCCTTATTTTTTACAAAACCTTCCGGTTGATACATATAGATCGTTTCGTCTAATTCACCGTTGAGGTACGCGGCTTTCACATCAAATTGTTTTAAATGCATCTTTTCGCTGGCCGCTATTGATAAGACGGTTCTGATCGAATCGTAACGCGCAACAGGGCTAAAAGTTTCATTGAAATCTATTCCGGGGCGTTGCGAACAGCCTTTTATTACGAGCCTAGCTTTATAAATTTTAGAATTATTTTCTTTTCCATTTTTTACTTTATAAACCCATTTTATAATTAAAACATTCCACGTTTTTCACATTTCTGTTATTAGATACACGTTCACTTTTGAAACTTTCACATTTGTTACTCTTATAATTTTTTGGAGCAAAAAAACTTTTTCACTTTTTGTGACAGAAAAGCAATATCTTCATTTTTTTGTGCGCTTTTCGTCGTGATTCTTCCATCCCTAACCAGGCCGTAAAGTTGTCGATTGTTCTTTGAGCAGCTTCCGTTGACTCCCAGGCTGAGATGAAATAGGTATATTGCTCAGGAAGTGTCATGATAATTTTTGTTATCAGCATACTATCGGATATGTTTTCACCAAAAGCC
Organism: Sycophila sp. Sp_5; assembly: GCA_018906775.1. NCBI lineage: Eukaryota > Metazoa > Arthropoda > Insecta > Hymenoptera > Eurytomidae > Sycophila > Sycophila sp. Sp_5. The sequence goes on along the minus strand of JACCID010000111.1, from coordinate 285,001 downwards.
TTTAACTTGTGACATAAATCTTGCAATTTTGAGATATGTGTAGTTATGTCATCACTTGGGTCCTTAATATATTTGAACCACTTCTGCTGTAGCATATGCACACTGGTTTCACTTTTATTTTCATAAACTTTGTGCAGTTTTTCCCACATTTCTTGTGCACTATTACAGTTTATAATATGTAATATTCGAGCATTTTCGATTGACGTAACAATGTACTTCTGAGCAATGCCGTCATTTTTTGTCCATGCGCAGAGTTTCTTCTCATAGGCTGTCCTTCTCTCAGGATCCGCTTCGACTTCTGCGACACTTGGTGTTGTTGGTTTTATTGAGTCTCCTGTGACGATTTCGTATATTCCCTTCGATGTGAGAATTATTCGAAGTCGAAGTTGAAGTAATTTCCATCGACAATCGGTGTTTCGTCCGGGTGCGACTTAAGGGCGAAACTTACGACGCGCTCTTCGACCCCGGTGTCCGAAGATTGCCGAGAAGTTTAAGGACCTTAGACTTAGAGATCCTTAGAGCCGACCGGGGGTTTGGCGAGATAGGCGCTATAAGTGCAGCAGTGGGATTTTGAGATCGAGCACAGGAAAGGCGCGCTGCACCATTTCCCCAATGCGCTTTCACGCATGTTTGAGACAGAAGGCGGGATTTTCAGCATCCGACAATCCCGAATACGCGCGGCTGCGCGACGAAATACAGCAGGCGCCCTTGAAATTTAAGGATTGGAGAGTAGAGGAAGGAAGGATTTACCGCCTGCGGCGAGATCCCCTTTTAGTGGTGCCGGCGAGTGAAAGGGAGAGAGTGGTGAGAGAAGCCCATTCCATGCCTTCGGCGGAATGGGCTTCTCTCAACAAGACGTACGAAAGAGTGGCCCGCGAATATTATTGGAAAGGCTTTTATCACGATATCTTGGAGTTTGTGCGTGCATGCTATGAGTGTCAGAGGTACAGGCTTTGCAGAGTGGATCGCAGGGGTTGATGGGTAAGAGAATAATAGAGAGGCCGTGGGTAGTAGTCGCCGCTGACGTAATGGAGTACCCTCGGAGTAAGAGCGGGAACAAGTACCTCTTAGTTTTCCAGGACTTGTTATCGCGCTGGGTTTGAGGTGAAACCATTGCGTAAGGCGGACCGCAAATCAGTGGCGAGAGCCTTGGAGGAATTGGTGATCTTTAGGTGGAAGACGCCCGAGTATTTTTTTAGTGTCAATGGAAAAGAGTTTGACAATAAACTCCTAAAGAAAGTACTCGACGAGTATGGCATAAGGCACGTAACTTCGCCGCCTTACTGGCCGCAGGTGAACCCAGTCGAGAGGAGCAATCGCACTCTGAAGACGATGATCGCCTCATTTATCAAGAGCGACTACGGATCCTGGGACGTGCACGTGCACGAGTTCAGGCATGCGATGAACGCGGTAGTACAAGCGTCTATAAAGGTGTCGACTGCATTTTTAAATTACGGGCGACACCCGCGTCCCGTGAAGAGTTTGAGACGAGAGGTGGTGCGGGGTGAGGAGGTGCAGCAAATAGAGCCGAGAGGTTGGGAGGAGAGAATGGAGCTCTTGAAGTTGTTTCGAGATGTTGTAGGGAAGCACATTGATAAAGCGCGCGAGAGACAAGACGGCGCGTATATAATCGCGGGCAAAAGGAACGGTACGAAGGCCTGTATAAAATCGTCGAGATTAGATCTCCGACGGTGTGTATGTATTGGAGCGCGTAGAGGGAAAGGAGAGGCGGATCTTTCCGTTTACCGAAGGTTCCGGTAGCGGAGCTGAAAAGATACGTACCTCCCCGGAGTGTGAGAGTGTTGCGTGAGAATAGAGAGCGAGAGAGAGAATGGTGTGAGAGCGTGAGCCGGAGGAAAAATTGAGAAATTGTTAGCGAGCGAGTATTGGAGCGATAGTGACCAAGTAGTTGATTCTTTCAGGCGTGGGTCCGCGACCAGAAGGAAGAAAAACATGAAGAGCGAGAGGGAAAGGGAGATTCCGGCCCACAGGAGACCGCCCGACGGCAGCGAGGCCATCGACGAAGACCCCATGGTCGTGCAATCAGCCACCGACCTGCTAGATTTAGTCTGGTCAGGTGGCGAGTCGCCGACCACCGACGCAGCCTCGATGACTCGGGAGAGCCCAAGAGTTGGGCGAAGAGGGCCAAGGCCCCCAAGGCAGAAGAGGAGAGAGAAGAGGCCAGCGGAGTCCTACCGCCCGCATTGATCCCCGTGATCACTTTAAGCCCGGAGGCTCGAGTGAGCACTCCCGAGGCGAGACCGGGGGATTGTATCACTCTTAATGCGCTTATCGAGGCGAGGATGCGCGATGAGGCTGCCCGCCGGTAACCGTCATCTTGCCGCGTCGGGGAGAAGCGGAGCCAACGCTAACCTGCCCCTTGGCCGAAATTCCACTGCCAAGGAGTGGTGGAGAAATCATCCGTGAGAAGGGTAGAATAGAGCGAAAGGAGGCGCAAGCGTGTGGGTAGTGGTGCCAGCGGCGCTGAAAATCGCCGCGCTTAAAAATTGAAAGTTGCGAACGAGGAGAGTGAAAGGCTGCCCAGGGTTCGAGCGAGGTCTGGAGTTCGGTTCCGGGGACCCTCGACTTGAGGTCTGAGTTAGCTGGAGATCAAATCGAGGAAAACGAACGCGTGATTTTTTTTTATGGCCGCTCGACGCGACGAACGCGAGATAGAGTAACCGGCCGTGTTATTGGCTCTTCGCAATTACATAGATTTTCGGGGATCCATGACTGGCAGGGAAACGGCCGCGCCACAGATTGCGTTGAGTCCTCTTATGCGACCTCTCCACAACCAAGGCTTTTGTATTAGGGCTACTCCTGTCTGCACCCTGGCCATGCTCCTCTCTAGAACCGCTGAGGCGCTTTTGCAATAGTGCAAATTAATCTGAAAGAAACGTATTCCGGTGATAGCCATTTATTAGGTTACGCTAGGTGGTCTCTTCATGACCTAGTAATTTAAGAGTCACTGCGCCCGCGCTCACCACAAGCTTAAAGTTCCGACTCTTCAAAGTGGCCACGGATGGTTTATCCAGACCCAGAACGAGGTAACCACCAGTGGTACCTCGCAGAACCATCCATCCAAGAGAGAGAGAGAGAGAGAGAGAGAACGAGAGAAACAGCAATTCGCAACACTGACTCACGCCGAGTGACACCGAGGGGCCATTATCAGCGCTTAGAAGGGATACTGCTACCTGCTGCCGCTCATCGAAGCTTATACCCGTGAGATACCATTTAGACATTCTACTGTAGACTTGTAACCTTTTTGTAAACGCGTTTGAATGAGAAGTGTATTTTATTTGTAATTCCATTCAAAGATTTTATAATTAAAAGTGAATTTTAACAAGTGATATTTGAATGAGTCATTTTCGAAATCCCGATAATTTAACCTATTTTTCCTTACACCTGGACGTAACAGGTTAAGGTAATTATAAGTTAAAAACTGGTGCATCGGCCGGGAAATGAAAATGAGACATACAAGAGTAGAAAATAAATTTTATATATTTGGAAATGAGTAGTTATGTCGCAAAGGTCGGACGAATTTATGAATAAACGTAGGGGTACGAACTTTTCAAACGATTCTTTATTAACTGAATTACAAGAAAAAGAAGCAGAATTACCAGTAATATTAAACAATAAAAATCCCGATAAAAAGGAATTGACGTTAGAAAGAGTACGTGAAATAACAGAACTTACAAAAGAAATAAATTTATCTCTCGCGACACACGGCATCGGAGAAAGTATAAAATCAAAATTTTCAAAATGCGACGTTACACAAATATTTGCAGGACCTTACAGAGACATAGAGATTTCTGACGAATCATTAACCGACATTAACGTAGAAGATACTGAAAAATTTGATGAAATAAAATCAATAAATAAACGAACAAAAATTAATTTAAAACCAGCAACTTTAAAATTATCAACCAGCACTCCACTCGTTAAGAGCAATTTCATTTGGCGAAATATCAATCAACTTCTGGAAATTAAAGAAGAGCATATTAATATTATTAAAGAAATAACGACATCTTTGTGTCAGAATATTAAACCAGAACAAGTAAAAACATATTTTGAAAATAAATTACACTCGTCTATCTTAGAAGCACGAGTAAAAGCCGGATATTCAACCGAAGAATTAATAGATTTCTTTAAAACAGAATTAACTCAATACGCATCTGACAACGAAGAAAAAGAAATAAATTATCCAGAAGACATATTAAGAAGAGCGACACTATCCTACGGGACTTTATATCATTCGGCAGTCGAAACCAATAATGAATCGTATTCAAGTAAGAGGGTTATCTTTAAAAGATGCGTTAGATCTAATACCTCGATTTAACGGACAAAATGTATAATTATCACAATTTCTTGACGGATGTATAGAAACAAAAACAATATTACCAGAAAATTTAGAATCGGAACTTGCTAAATTAATTCGTATGAGGTTATACGAGGAAGCTTTAAATTATGCTCGCGTATAAATATTTACAAGTATAGAAGAAGTAGTTCAATATTTCGAAAAAATATTCGGATCAGGAAAAACATATCATGATTAGACGGGAGAACTAGCAAAAATAAACAAAAAAATAATGAGACAGTTATTTCCTATTTAAATAGATTACGCGAAATCGAACAAGTAATTCTTAAAACCGCATGTTCAGGATTGACTTATTTTATCCTATCCTTATAGTCTACATTCTCACGTACATACACATGTACACCTTGACTCGACCTAGGTACCGCCGGCGCTGTCGCAAATTCAAGATTTCGCGTACTGGCAGTTTGGTAATAACCTTCAAGTCGAAGAGTCGCGCCCGCAGACACAATTTTCATAAGTTTCGTGACATGCGATTTAATTAATAGAATATTTACCAGTTATTCTTAATTTTGTAATCTAAGTTATAATAAATTAGAATTAATCTCATTATTTATGAAGTGTTGTGTTTCCGATAATTTGCAACCCCGAACCTGACTGCAATCATTAATATTTTTTGGTCCTTCGAGCCGGATCCAGGAAGATTGGATGAGTCATCGGCGGATGCAGTGTAGTGCAGGTTTGGTTAATAGTCGCAAATTTCATTGTGCATTTATTGCAGCAAATTCTTCGCTGCAATTTCCCACACACTTCATGCGAGGTAATTCATCGATTTCTTGCAACTGCAACGAAAGTTGTTGCAAATAAAGTTCTCGTATTGCAGAATTTTATTTCTTCCTAGAAGGCATATCAATTTTCGAGTTGAAACTCGCTCAAACTCCAAATCAAAACATTGAGACTTGTGTGTGTCACGTTCGTGTGCCTCGCGGGTCAACAAGTAATCACACTGACCGCGCGACTCTATACTTTTGTGAGACGCGATTATTTTGATTCTTTCTCTCTCTCTCTCTCCACATTATCGTTACCGAACGGCAATCTTCGACCGCTCTCGGTTTCAAAACAGAGGCAGAGTAATTTTGTCCGCGCTCTTCTGCTACTTGACTGCCGCTGTTCTTGTCAAATTTTCTTATATGCATCGGAGCTCCTCTTGCTACTACGGCACATCGTTTAACTGTTCAATCTAATACAGCGATTAATTTCGTTCGACCATGACTACAATTGAAGCTCTTATTGCTCTTCAAGTTAAAGAGAGTGAACCCCTAGATTGTACCTTTGTTAATTTAAAGAAAAAGGCAGGTCACAAATCAAAAGGCACTATAAAGGCCTATCTTGCAAATTTAGAAGCGAAATGGGAAAAAATCATAACCCGACATCAAGAAATTCTTTCAAAAAAGGAGGAAAAGCATGATCGAATACCTTATTTTTGTAAACTTCTGAATGGAATAGACTCCCTTGAAGCAGCTGCGACATCAGTGCCTAATGATCAAGGTGAACCTTCTCGACTTAAGCACCGCTTACCGCCTATCAGTCTGCCTAAATTCGATGTTAAATACACTGACTAGCCTTCTTTCAAGGATTACTTTATATCACTCGTTGATTCGGATGCAGATTTGTCGCCCGTTAATAAACTTCATTATTTAAAATCAACTGTGCAAGGAGATGCAATGAACGTCATAAAAAACATTCCGGTCACAGCAGACAACTACCAACGGGCTTGGAGAACCCTTATGTCTTATTATTACAGTAAGCGCAAACTAATCCGCCAGTGCCTTGACACTTTGTTTCAGCTTTCACCTTTGACCTCTGAGTCTTCTGCCTCTTTAAAACAACTTCGTGATGGAGTCAACGAAGCTATAGAGTCTCTTGAAGCTCTCCAGTGTCCGGTTAATCAGATGGACGAATTACTCGTTTACATGACTGTGCAACGACTGGATCCAACTACTAAGCGAGATTGGGAGTTTTCTCTCGGCGACTCTGGTGACCCCATTACTTGGAAGGAGCTGGATACATTTTTTAAAACACGAATTCAGGCATTGGAAAGAATTGACCCTTCCAAGTCGTCTACAATGGCCTCAAACAAAAAGTCTTTTCAGTCAACCAAGGGTTCAATTCCTTCGAAATTAACTACCAATAATGTGACAAAACCAAAAACCAATTGTGCATTATGTCGAAAAGAGCATTCTTTAGGTCAATTTGATAGTTGCAAATCGTATTCAATTGATGCTCGGAATAAATTCGTTTCAGACAAACATCTTCGTTTTAACTGTTTAAGGGCACATTCAGAGAGTACCTCAGTGCCTTCTGCTCAGCCACCGACTACTTCGGAGACATCAGCTGTAGAGTCAAACCAAAGCAGACAAACACAGAATGTGAATGTGCACACTGCCAAGGCAACAGCTCACCGGTTTATCTTGCTTGCCACGGCTCAACAACAAATCAACATCAAGCGACGGTGCGAGCTCTCATTGATCCATCCACTCAACTTGGCGATTCATACCCTTCTGCTGTAAATATGATTCAACGTGTAATAGTGGTTATCGAAGGAATTTTTATGTCCAAATTATTAACATTTACTTCGAATTTAGCCCCTTGGCCAATCACTATTCCTATAACCGCTACCACAAAAAAACCGCGATCCTCTGATCGGCCGTGCTAGCAAAGTCGGCAGAGGGGAGCGGGTATGCGGGGCGAGGGAAAATCACTGATTCTACTTTTAATTTTAAAGTCGCGTAAGGCGACGTTTATTTAAAATGCTAATTTCTGATACAAATTATTGATTTGCTCTTTGCTTGATCTCGTTTTCGCGGATGGAACCGCTGTTCCTTAATTACTAAACCTGAGAGCGAGAGAGGAGAGGACAACTCTGCATGGCTGCTGCTGCTCGGCCGCGGAGATGGCCTTCCTGGACTGCAATCCTTTTTTCTCGTCTCTGGCTCGGACTTGGGTCACATGGAAGCGTCGGTGACGTCGCGCACCGATGCTGCCGGATCGGCCGTCCGCTCCGTCGTGCTTGTCGTCAGCCTTCAGTCACTGCGACGATAGAGAGCTATCGCCCCGCGAGCAATTAGTTTTGTTGCGTCGCGCCTCACGTTGCCCCCCACTCCTTCTAGGTACATGGCGGGAGGGCTTGCTTGGCTGTTAGCCGTGCTTGTCGCGAGCCCTATCGTTCTCTCTCTCTCTCTTTCTAACTTAACCTACGCGTGTGGCGTCTCCGGCGCCTTTATTTATTTGATGAGCTGTGACGTGCTCTTTCTCACGTTACAAACGAACTGAGAGAAGATTCCAACAGAATCCTCAGTTAAAATTCAAGTACGCCCAGTTCATGGAAGACATTACACATCGAAACACATGATACAAGCTCCTGCAATCTGCTCTTCGGTTCGAGCATTCTTTTTGCCTCATTACGGCGTTTTCAAGGCTTACGGAGACACCCAGAAATTACATGTTGTGTTCAATAATTTAATAGACGCATAATGGAGATAAAAATTCTGTTAAGATCGAAATACAAATCACAAAGATTTTAAATTAGGCAATTCGGTATGGTTATTAAGAGGTGGGAAACCTTATAAATTAGTCAATCAATATAAAAGTCGTTATATAGTTAAGGAAATTGTTAATGACAAAGGAAATATTAATAGTGCCTTATTGGCGCACACACCCGTGGTTTCCTCTGTATTAAAGTTTAGCAGTAACTGATATTTTGCCAATAGGTCGAGATTCTAAACTTCTGACTTCTATTTTCAGAAAAACATTAGCTCTGAAATTTACCCTGACGGCTGCAATATTATCACCGACGCGTTCACAAGAAAAGGATTTACAAATGAGGTAGCGCCAGTAATGCTAGAATCGGTTACAGAAAAAACCATACGACAATATGAAAAACACTTCGATTATGGTGGCATTATTGCCGGGAAAAAAGATTTCCGTTATATGAAGCAAACATCTCATGTGTTATCAATTTTATAACCTTACAGTTACATCTCGTTAAAACTTACAGTACTCTAAACAGTTACAGGACTGCTCTTTCATTTAACGCATCTAACAGGCTGGGAGAAAATCCAGAAATATCGCGTTTCTTTAAAGGTTTCGCTAATAAGAAACCAAAAATGGCAAAATATATTAGGACTTGGGATACAGATTTAGTAATAAATTTTTTAAACTCTTGGTATCCAAACAAAAATTTAGATTTAGAAAAATTAACTAAATAATTAGTCACGTTACTGGCACTCTGCGCGGCACAAAGAGTTCAAACTGTTATGATCTCGTCTGTTAACAAATTTCTTTAAATAATAACGTTACTTAATCATAAAAGGAACGAACATATAAATAAATAACTCGCTGTTAATTCTACATAGAATATAATTTATTTATTAGAATAAATACTAAGAAGTTAAGCCGATGAATATTTCTAATCTAATACGCAATAACATTAATCGCAAAATCGCATAAATTCAAACAATATGCGCGTCGGAGGCCTCCTCTCTCACACTCACCATTTACACCGCGCGCGCTCTTCGGGATGGCTGGGATGCTGAACGTATGAGGCCGGAATGATGCGTCGATCCTTCTCTTGTTTTGATTCGGCGACGGGGAGAATATCTCGATCACTCCGGCTTCTAACGCGGGGCAGCGTCGCAGAATGCGTCGGCATTGAGGCGTTGCAAGCCCACACGAAGGTGGGAATCGAGCGGCGACGACGGAGGATTCTTATTCCGATTTTCGCATGGTTACGTCCTGGCTTTGCTTGAGCGGCCATGGTTAGCGAGTCGTCGAACTTGACTTCGTAATTAATTAGCGATTCTCGTACAATAATTGTTTCTCTGATTTTGGAGCTCAAGCCCGCGGTTCTTATAGCCGCTGACTCGACCCCTCCCGAGCCACCAAGTCCCCGCTCTCCCGCTTCGCTCACCTTCAGGACTCCTCCCATAATGACCATTACAAAACCTTATCACTAAATTAAAATTTCAAATATAAATATAAGTGATAAAATTATTTGTATTGACATAACGAAAAGAATTAAGACCTCGAAATTTTTAAGAGAACAACCAATTTTAGAGATTCCTTTTATTTAAGCTAGAGATAAAATTTTTCCGCGAAAAACACAATTAGCTTATTTGGAGCAAACTCAAAAATTTAGATCCCCAGGAAGAGACAGGCTAATTCTTACTTACAAAAAAAACCTATAAAACAGCATCTACACAATCTATATCATGGTGGATAAAAAATATTTTAAAAGATAACGGTATCAATACTGGTATTTTTTCGGCACATAGCACGCGTCACGCGTCTACCTCGGCAGCAGCTAGAAAAGGGATAAATATTGAAGTAATTAAAAAAGCGGCAGGGTGGTCTGAAAGTTCAAATACTTTTTTGCTATACTACAATAGACCTTTACAAAAAGACACGTCGTTTGTTTTATCAGTTATTCAGAGTAAATAAATCTCTTACAAATAAAAACTAAATTATAAATTGCGGAAAATTCTTTAAACATCTACATAATTGATCTGGAGGCAGTGAAGTACAATTGTACAATATTTCTATTCTTAGCATTATAAAAAATGCTAAGAATGTATTATAAAGAATGCATTATAAAAAAAAAGATTATATCATTGAAATCAATGTTCTTTACTTTGTTTGACGGTGATTCTGACATGGAGGGGTATAAAATACCGGATTCGGATATAATAAGAATAAAAACAGTTGTGTTACTGGCTTATTCTTCCCTGCTACGTCCTCGACACGCTCAAGGGCTCGTGCACGTGAAGTTAAGAACGTGCGCACACTCCCTGACGTCGGGAAGTCTTGAGACATGCCAAGGGAGTGTTCCCAATTCTCCTTCATTGCGCGGTCCATATTGCGCCCCGTGAGATGAGCTAAGAGCATATCCCCAAGTTGCTCTGATGCATTGAGCGAAGCTAAGCCCTGTGTCACCTTACTAAGTGTCATCTCCAAAGCGTTGAGTCCCTGTGCTGACTTTGAGGTTAATGGCTTTTGGTCCAACAGTTGGTCGAGGAATGAGTAGAATGCGAGTCGTTTATTGTCGTACCGACAAGATAATTGAGCTCAAGCTGGATCTAGCGAGCTGTCTTCGACGGGGTAGCCTGAGATGATTTGAGCAGGCTCACCAGAAAAATAACTATTTAAATAGTGTAATTTTTCCACTGGCGCCAAACCTTCTTTGCTGAGTACGAAGCTTTTGAACAAATCTCTTAAGTGTGGCCAGAGTACTATCCACTAAAATGAGGCAAGCAGATGTCTGGGAGTTTTGGCCGTCGATGAGCTGAGCTGGACAAATTTTCGAGTTGAGCTGAAATAGATGAGATGAGATCAGAGACTTTACGTAATAATCGATGAGCAAGTTTAAAAATGAGCTCGAACTGACTTTCTTTGAAATAAGGAAGTTCAGCGGCTTCCGAGCTCCAGAGTACTTCAATGACCTCCTGATCCTGCATAGCTTTATCAAGAAGGCCTTGAACTTACACACGGCATTCACGCAGGAGTCCAGCCGACAATGTCTCCTCATTGAGCTGATCTTGTATTTCCATAAGCACGGTCAGTCGCAATGCCTGTGTCGAGCATCGCACTTCTAATTCTCGTGAAAGCCGGTAGGAGCGAGTGATGGGTGGCGTCGCAGGAGCAAGGTTAACATAATTGCGCACAGTGCGGTCCGCCTCGACGCTGCCGATGTTGGAGAGCGATGCAGATCGGGTGTGCTTAACCTTCTTGGCATCCTGCTCTGGCACCTTCAAACTGACGCCGCTGCACAACTGAGCCTTTTCAGATTCCATGTCGATAGACTGGGATGAGCAATTAATGATCGGTAGAATGAGCGGGCGTTTAGCTTCAGAGCGTTGCACACGTACACCTGTATCACCGTTGTGTTAGTGCATCGGTTATAATTTCACGCACGCACCCACTGTAAACTACCAAATCCGGCTCGAAGGACCAAATATTTGAGAATTTGCGCTATTAAATTTAGGACGAAGGTAGTTACAGAGGGCGGGGAATTTAATAAGCTGAGTTGAGTTGAAAAAGAGCTTTATTGATGAGTTCAGCAACTTTCATACCTTCAACAGTCAAATACTTGTATTAATGAGCAAAGATTTGTAGAGCTGCAGAAGTGTACAAGCGTCCTTTTCCTTGCAAGAGTTGTTTGAGAGAGAGAGAGATAGCAAGAGCGCCAGCGCGGCAACGCTATCTTTTGGCGCTAAGACGCCTGAGCATGCGCGCGCTTGCATGCACGTCTGTTCACGAATGGAAAGGTAGCTGTTTGTGCAATGTCAAATGCATTCGCAATAGCCAGGTGGCTAATACATCAACACCTAGTGGATCCCCTTCAAAATTCAATGTTCAATTAAAATAAAAGTAATTATAAAAAAAAACAATAAAAAGTACAAAAAAAAAACCAATCAGCCCTTTTCAGGGCTACCAAATATATACAAACGCTGAACCAATTATGTATTTTATGTATAAAATAAATACAAATAATCACTTAACCCGTTAACTAAGCGTCTAGTGTATTTTTTCCGTTTTTACTAAGCAAATTTTCTTCACCAAAGAGTTAAAAATTTTTTAAGAGGATAGTGTATTTTTTTCTGATACTAATAAACGAATAGTATCATGAGAAAAAATTTCAGCTCTCTATCTTCATAAGTTTAAAGGATATAATTTTTTCAAATTTTGATTTCTATGGACTGCGATGAGCCAAATTTTTACATTTTCAAATTTTCTTCATCGAAGAGATTGAAATATATTTAAGATGCTAGTTAATTTTTTTTTTATTACAATTTTTATATTAATCGAGTTTATCTTTATTATTATTATTAAAATATTGAATAATTATCACAAACGTTTAAATTAAATGATGGCCCTGAAAAGGGCCGTTTGTAGTCCTCAAAAGGACCGATTACCGCTTACAGCGCCGTAGCTGCTGCATAGAGCGCCTTCTACTTTTGCTTCGGCTCCTTAATTGAATACAGACGGGAATATTTTCGAGTATTCGTAATCGCCTGTTCTGTGGTCTTTCGACCACAGAAATCTTTTTCGTCACTTCTTCAAGTGGCGGTACTTTGACAGTTTACCTTGTATTCAATAAAGACACCTCGGCTAGAGGAGGACGCTGTGGTGGCGACAAAAAGTGTTGGCCGCGTAGGCTGCCTCATATGGACCCTATTGAGAAATCTTACGTAAGATGTTTCAATAAGGGACGGCCTACAAGGGATTCTGAATATCTCTTGGAGATACAGCAAGCCTTTTCTTATCGACATCTAAGGTCTGGAGTTCGACTATAGGCTCCGACTGCGAAGCTACTACATTTTCACAATGCAAAGCCTCTGCAGCTCCATTGAAAAATCTTACGAAAGTTCTTACGTGAAATCTTATGCCAAAATCTGATCTGAAATTATTTTTTTATAAAGGACTACACACCGTGCAAAATGTAGATAAACTCGTTATTAAAGATTTTTTTTTCGATGGAAATTTTTTCACATCGAAAAAAAAATCTTTAATAACGGTTTATCCACATTTTGCACGATGTTTAGTCCTCTATAAATAAAACAATATTAGATCAGTTTTTGGCATAAGACCTCTGGTAAGAAATTACGTAAATCTTACGTAAGATTTTTCAATAGGGAGCTTTAATCAAACACCTTTTATATATGTCGAGGAGCTGAATGGCCGCTTCCTGTTTCGCTTTAACTTTAGCGCCGCGTTAGCGCCGCTGTATGCGCAACTGTTCGACCAAATTTTGTTGAACGTCGAGACAGACTGGCAGACTAGTTGGGAAGCGTCTGGGAAAAAACCCCGGGCGACCCGTTCCAGTGGTCTAGACGGACTGGCGAAATAGTCTGGAAGCGTCGGGGGGGGGGGGGGGGGAACACCCGGGCAACCGCTTACCGCCGTCTAGACGGACTAGCGTTATTTATGTGTACAATCCCCGCACATACGTAGAACCTTACTGTTTGAGATTTTGCGCTATTAAATTTAGGATGAAGGTAGTTACAGAGGGCGGGGAATTTAATAAACTGAGTTGAATTGAAAAAGAGCTTTATTGACGAGTTCAGCAACTTTCATACCTTCAAGAGTCAAATACTTGTATTAACGAGCAAAGATTTGTAGAGCTGAAGAAGTGTAGAGTTGAGCAGGAAGTAAGCAGTTAAGCCTTGCGGTGATAAGCACTTCAAGAGAAAAATCCAAACGTCCTTTTCCTTGCAAGAGTTGTTTGAGAGAGAGAGAGATATCAAGAGCGCGAGCGCCGCAACGCTATCTTTTGGCGCGAAGACGCCTGAGCATGCGCGCGCTTGCATGCAGCGCCAGTCGACTCTACAGAGTAGCGACGCACGCATGAGCGCGGTCGATAATCACGAGGGCGCGCGATTCAAACATGTAAATGCGAACACCATTTAATCTTTATAGGAGCCAAAGCCTGCAAAATGGGATTGAGCACACGCTATATTACGATTCAGTGCATACCATACACTCACCGTGAGTGTATTACTTGGAGAGAGGCAAAGTTGGTTAACGGGCTCTTGCAAAGGTTTCATGATATTTGAGGTGCCAGTCGCTGGGATAGTTTTTCATTGCCAAGGCTTCAAAGTTGTAATGAGGGAGAACACAATACTAACCGCTCCACGTCAATTATTGGAGGCCAGAACGAGTATTTGTTATTGTGATATCTTCCAGAGATCGTTTCAATCAACAGGTCTAGAAGAATTTGGACATAAAATTTGTTACTCTTTCAGAATCTGAGGCCAAAAAATGATAAATTGTTAGTGCTAGTGATTTGTCATTTGAATCGTGCACGTCTCCAAGGTTTTCAGCCGAGCTCGTGTGCGCGTCGGTACTTAGCCACGCCGACTGTCGCTGCATTCATCCACGCGTATGCTCTGGTGACTTTGCGCGCCTATCGTAGCGTCCCGGCTTAGGTTCCACCTCTTACATCACCAGCCCGCGCTGCAAGTAATCGCATCACCTGCTCAGCACTTTTCTTTTACACCTCTACTCATCATTGAAAAAATACGAAGCTTCCATTTTGAGGTTAAGGTACGTCGGAAAGCACGGAACTCATTCACGTAAAGCTTAGTTCGTGCAACTAGTCGTTCGTTTCTTTCCTTGCCCACTGTAACTACCATAATTATAAATTAATTCAACAAAAATCTCAAACAGTTACATTTGAGGGTTTTGTGTAACGTTACGGAATTAAAAATTTTATTCGATTAAATATTTTAGACGAAGGAATTTTCCTTTTGTCTGTTACTAACCGAAAATCAGTGAGCAAGAGTCGTTGCCGAGCGCAAGGTGTCCGATGTCACGCCGCATGTGCGGTGCTGACACAGCAATATACTTATTCAAACCATATAGCTAAACAGCCCAACACTTAGAAAAAAGATGAAAGAAAGACTTTCCTGATCATGCATTTCTTATCGCTAGGCGAGAAATGCACGGTCTCCCCCCAATCTTTTTGAAGCAGCCCTCGGAGACACCAGTTCGCTCCGTGACTCCCCGAAATTTTTTGTTTAAGTTAAATATTTTAAATTTATTTTTATAAAATCATAATACTGTTATCCGCGCGTTTATTATTATAACCACCGATTTTTCGACAACGAAAATAGTGTTCGCGAGATGAATCCGTGAGCACGTTGGGTGACTAGATCCACCTAGCAACCAGCCCAGGCACTTCCCCTTGAAGGAGCTCGCCGACTTCGTGGCAACTACCCATATTTACAGTAAGTCGCTTTTATTATAACTAAAATATACATACATATATTTATGTATACATACAATAATTTTATAATAGCTATATATATATAGAATATATATATTCTATAAATATTGTAACGGGGTCGCCCCTGGACCGCAGCTACGTCCCTCGATGCGGCTGTGTGCAGCAGCGTGCTGCACACGTGCGATGCCGTCCGCTACAAACGCCGGGAGATTCGAACTCCCGGCTTTCTCGAGCTCAGCTGAGCTCGAACGCGTGCTGAAAAAGGATCGCGAAGATCACCCGCGCCGACTAGCTCTCGGTCGCGGTTCACGGGAAGGTTGGACGTGACCGGGAAAATAACAGAAAGATCGAAATAAATATTAGAGAGATTTATTTCCCTTTCGTCAACCAAATCAACAGACAAAACAAATCACGCGTCGTTGTCGCGCAGGTCGAGGTCGATAGCGAACGCGCGCGCTGTTTAGGCAGATGCCCTCACACACACACACGCTTGCGCACGTTGCGCCACACAAGTACACGCGAGGAATGCTCCTGGACGCGGCTGTCCAGGACACGCGCACTCCTCCTACCTTGGTCGGCCGACCCGCTCTCGCTCTCCCACGCTCTCGTTCCCAGGAACTTCCGCGGCTCGGAGCAGCTCGATGGCACTCGCATTGCTCTGCTCCTGGATCTCTTCTCCTGGAGTCGTCCTTCACGCCACCCTGGTCGGTTGACGGCTCGACACCTCGTAGGCGAACGCCAACGGCACTTCTCGTTTTGGAGATCGACCGACGCGGTCGATCACCCAGATCAATCTGACCTTTGTCTCATAACTCGCAAATGAGCGTCTCTAATTTTCCCCCCGCCTGCCTCATGTGTCGCTCCTATCCTCGCACCTTCGCGGCGCTAGTCTTTAGATCGAGCCGTGACACCCCCCCCCCAGACGTCGCTAGACTCCGATCTGCGCTCGTCTGAACTACAGCGAGGATGGGAAGGTCAGGTGGTAAACTGGCTACTCCATATTCTGTTGGGAAAACTCGTCGTGATCATCAACTCCGCCAACTTCTCCTTCAGAGACATACTTCCAGAAGCCTCGTCGGATTCTTCCTGGGAGTTTTCGGCTGTCCTCGGCTCTTTGCATGCCGGCATTTTTAGCCTTCTCTTTTCTTGAAGGAGTTCTCTCTTCCTCAACGTGAGGTTGAGAGGTTATCGTTGTTGAGCCGCAGGTCCTCTCTTCTCGGTAATCTCCGGCAATTGCCGAAGATTCCGAAAGAGGGCTTGACCTCGACTCGCCCTGATCCACAGCACCTAGGCTTTATGGCATCAGCGATTGGTGGAGTTATTCCGGACCTACAGGCAGAGAAAAGTCTCAATATCCGCCCTTTTCCCGTTTCCCGAACAATCTGGACAGTATTTCTTAATCCAGCCTGGTTTGGCGCAACCGTCACAGACTAGACACTTTGACAAGTCTAGCCTTCTGCGCTCTTTAGGGGAATTTTGAGATTCTTTGCCCTTCTTGTCAGAGATATCTGATTTCCCCTTACCGGGCTGGTTTCTTCTGCTCTTGTCTCCTTTCTTTGAAGAAGACGCGTTCTCGCTTGCGTTCTTCTTCAGGAGCCCTTGCAGCATTTGGCTAATCTTATCCAGCAAGTCTGTCCCTCGGCTTGTCTGTTCGGCCGAGATAGATGCTGCTGCTGGTGCGTCCTGAGTCGATTCTCTTTTTGGAGACGGCTTCTTTCTGTTATAAGCCATCTCCGGCAGTAGGGTTGACTCTGGAGCTGGGGGAGGTCTATACTTCCGTTCCCCTTCTTCGGTCAGCTCCGCTTCTACTGCCAATTCGAGCAGCATTTCGATCGACGAACAATCGGATCTTTTGACCTGTTTCTGCAGGCGTGGCAGCATATTCCGGTGCAATAGATCAATTTGCGCTGAAATGGAGGGGATCGGTTGCTGTTTTCGCATGATCCCGATGAGACAAGGCATATATTCTCTTACGGCCTCATCTTCTCCTTGGGTACGGGCATTTGCCTCTGCAATCAACCTTTGGTGGAAACGTTGATTGGTTCCGTACCACCTTTCTGCTGCCACAACGAAGTCGCTCCAGCACTGCCACTTGTGTTTCTCATTCTGATACCAAGTGGCGGCCGTACCTGTGAGCAACTCTGCCAGAGATGCTAACATTTGGTCATCCGAAAGATTTGCTGTTGCCCGGTAATCTTCTACTCTGGTGAGGAATACTTCTATACTTTGGCTCCTCTCCCCAGAGAACCGGACTTGCCACTTCCTCACAATGCTTCCTACGTCGCAAAGGGAATGCCCTAGTCGATCGCTTTGCCAGCTCGAACAATTGGGACAAGTCGCCCTAGTTTCGTTCATACTAGGTCTAGGCATCTGCCTAGACCGTTCTGGTTCCAACTCTCTCTGGTTAGAGTTTGAGGTAAATCTTCTTCGAGAAGTGCTCGTTCTCGCCGTGGTCTCTGATGATGTCTGATGGCATGTAAATGTATCCCGGTGTCCTACGTGCGTTCTTCGTTCGTCATCTTCTATCCTCGTGCTAGACGCTGGATCTGCCCTCGATGTGACTAGGTTCGTCAGGTCCTCTACCTTCTTTATGAGGTGAGCCAGCATGCTGGAGAACTCACCGGGGATTCTGAATTTTTCCCCGGATACTGCAACTAGTTCCACCCAGTTGGTCCGTCTGTCCGGTTGTTCTTCTGCATGATCTAACCTCTGCCTGCAGTCAGACTCCACTGTGGTCCTTTCGTCATTGTCTCCAGATTCACTTTCTGGTGACCTCACCAACCTGGCAATTGCCTCTGATACTGCCTCGTCACTTACTAGGGCCAGCAAGGCCTGCTGTTCCAGGTTGCCCTCTGTCGGCTGATCCTCGCCTGGTGGGATCGTTCTATTGATCCACTGTTCTCGCTGTCTAATGCGGTAGGCTAGTGGATCACCACATTCCTGAGGAGCTGGCACAAAGTCGGCTTCTTTATACTGGCCCAGAAGCCATTGGTATAACCGACCTTGTCGGGAGAAACTGTCTCCCTCCGTGCGCAGTTTGAGGTCTTGTAGGACAATACTTAGGCAATTGCCTGACATGCTGGCTACCATGTCTTTAACTGCCGTGGCAGTCTCTTCCGAGGGTTCTTCTGTTCTCTGTTGGTTTGACCGTGCCATCTTTAATTCTTTTCTCAAGCACGAGAGTATTTATACCATAAAACCTGGGCTCGCGTTATAAGCTACTCTGCTTTGTTGCGAAAAACTGTAGTCACCGTTCTCTTAAAAAAAAACCGTGCACTGCCCTGGTACTTTTGAAATTCTTTGATATGGCACTATACGCCAATACCAACACTTCTTATAAATTTCGGTCGTGAAATTTCTGTATGCTTGCCGAAATTGCTTGGCAAATCTATAAAAATACTCCGAGCAAGCTTTCTTTATTCAAAAAGACGACAAAAAAAATCCCAAAATCGCGAAAAATTTCGGTGGCGGCCGACCTTAAATCCCACGCGAACAAGTTGTAATTTTACCGATGAAAGCCGTCCCGAATTTATATAGGCGAATAAATTCGGTGGCGAACCTCCCTTTACTTTAACTTTTCGCGCGGCGAAATCTAGTCGGTGGCCGCCGACCTTAAATTCGACTTTAAATTTGTAAAAATTTAATTTACCGCGATTCCTGAGTGGGAAAAGGTTCCTGAGCTAATTCTACTCGCGGCAAAAATACAAAACCCGAGTTTTGTCAATAAATAATTTTTAAATAACAACAAAAAAAAATTAAATAAATAAAATTTTCGCCGCTCGACCTGTTACAGCAGATTTCGCTCCTATATTACAAAATATAATACAATTTTCCCCACTCAGGGTACTCTTTCTTGCTCGGACTATCTTAAATTAAAAGAAAATAAATACAAAGAATATCAAAACACCTACTCGTGCTTGATCATACATGCACACTTGTCAACACACAACGAACAGCGTACACGCGCGACTTGGGCAGCTCGAGCGCTTGACTCGCCTTGGCTCTCAAGTAAACAAACGAATTCGCGACTCGACCTGCGATCGCGCCTACAGCTGATTTTGAGCTGTAATTTGATTTTTCATTCCCGGTCTAATCCTCCCCTGCCCCACGTTGGGCGCCAATTGTAACGGGGTCGCCCCTGGACCGTAGCTACGTCCCTCGATGCGGCTGTGTGCAGCAGCGTGCTGCACACGTGCGATGCCGTCCGCTACAAACGCCGGGAGATTCGAACTCCCGGCTTTCTCGAGCTCAGCTGAGCTCGAACGCGTGCTGAAAAAGGATCGCGAAGATCACCCGCGCCGACTAGCTCTCGGTCGCGGTTCACGGGAAGGTTGGACGTGACCGGGAAAATAACAGAAAGATCGAAATAAATATTAGAGAGATTTATTTCCCTTTCGTCAACCAAATCAACAGACAAAACAAATCACGCGTCGTTGTCGCGCAGGTCGAGGTCGATAGCGAACGCGCGCGCTGTTTAGGCAGATGCCCTCACACACACACACGCTTGCGCACGTTGCGCCACACAAGTACACGCGAGGAATGCTCCTGGACGCGGCTGTCCAGGACACGCGCACTCCTCCTACCTTGGTCGGCCGACCCGCTCTCGCTCTCCCACGCTCTCGTTCCCAGGAACTTCCGCGGCTCGGAGCAGCTCGATGGCACTCGGACAGCTCTGCTCCTGGATCTCTTCTCCTGGAGTCGTCCTTCACGCCACCCTGGTCGGTTGACGGCTCGACACCTCGTAGGCGAACGCCAACGGCACTTCTCGTTTTGGAGATCGACCGACGCGGTCGATCACCCAGATCAATCTGACCTTTGTCTCATAACTCGCAAATGAGCGTCTCTAATTTTCCCCCCGCCTGCCTCATGTGTCGCTCCTATCCTCGCACCTTCGCGGCGCTAGTCTTTAGATCGAGCCGTGACAATATATATATATATATATATATATATATATAATTATTCTCATTATAAGGCGGAAAAAATAAATTAATTTCTTTAGTCTAAACAATAGTTCAAAAAAATTTACGAGGTCAACAATAAAATTTGATAAATGTTTGTATTAATAATAAACAGTGCAGTGAAACAGAATTCCGTTTGATATCTAAATTAACTTCACAATATTCAGCTCTATTCTACAAGAAATTTTCTTTTTTAAATTACGGATACTATCAATCTATTTTATTCTTTGATAAAAACTTTCAATTTTCATTCAACCTTGCACGAACACACTCAAACAAAATATTCTAAATCCCAATAAATTCATTTACTACATTTTTAAATAATAAACTAAATTCAAGAACTCGTGCACAGTTATATATAAATAAAATCTTTACAACATTCGAAAAGGGAGATCAGATTCACAATCTACATTTTGACAATTCAACATTGTAACATAAGTAGATTTACCTAGATCTAACTAAGAAGTAAGATTAATGTAGATGTAATTTAACGTCCAAACTCTTTTCAAAGAACCGCACAAAATTCATAGACTACACTGATTGCATTAAACCCAAATGCGGTCCAAAAAGCACACATAAGGTTTCTATATTTAAAATTTATATGCCTACAATAACTAAAAGTAACACTAGCTCCGAACACTTACTTAAGCAGCAAACAAGCAAGCCCAGGTGTCAAAGATTTCAATTGACCCAGTCAAATAGTGTAATATATTTTTAGACAGGACTCGAATCCCTATATCCTGTTCCCTTCTCGAACACTGATCACACAGCATCATCCACTATCGCACTTGACCAAAGAAACTTAAAATCCCGCTGGAAACTTCTGCGCTAAATCTGGAGTTTGCATCAGAGGATATAGTCTAGCACTTTATAACCATCTTCCTGGCGACTAGTCACACTGAGGTGGCACAACGAGTCCAGCTTCCAACTTTCTTCTTGGCGACGAGTCTCACACAGGTGTCGAGCCTCATAGAAGAGGCACGACAAGTGTTGTGTAGCAGCCAGGATTGATCAGGCTTGGATGCGAAGCTTCTTCGTCGAAGCAACCACTTTCTCTGCAGCTCTTGTTTACTCCTATTTACTTTTCTGTTTTCAAGAGTTAAGTGAAGTTCTCTTACTTCGAAATTCGGATAATTGTATTAATTTTCAATAATTGTACTTTTAATCGTAGTGAAAAATGGCACATCTTACTGAACGAGAAAGAATATCTTTGTTGATGATGGGGGGGGGGGGGGGAAATGATAAATAAAAAAATGTCTAATCAAAATGAGCCTTATTGCTCAGGCACGGGAGGTACAACTAATTAAGGTAACATCATGGGTGATCCAGCCAACTAAGGCAAGACCATCGGCGGCCCAGCCTACTAAGACAAGAACACTAGCGGCTCAGTCAGCTAAGGCAGGACTATTGGCGGCCCAGCTAACTAAATCAAGACAGTGGACTATTCGCCCAAACTGAATTTTTTTAAAATGTCGTTGACAGGAACTTTTTACAACAACTGTTCAAATTGTTGCCCATTAACAGTTTGGCAATGTGCTAACCGATTGTAAAAGGCTGCAACAACATTTCGCAAGATTTGCTGAGGTATCAAGTCTATTTCATCAGTGATTCTTTGGCGTAATTCATCCAAGTCACGTGGTTTTATAACATAAACTTTATCCTTCAAGTATCCCCAAAGGAAGTAATCAAGAGGCGTTAGGTCTGGGGACCGAGGTGGCCATTCAATTGTACCTCTCCGCCCAATCCATATATCATGAAATGTTGCATCTAAATATCGGCGAACATGAATACCGTAGTGTGCAGGAGCACCATCCTGTTGGAAGTAAATTTCGTCCAGATTTCCACCCGTTAAATTCCGTATAGCAGGTATAATTTGGTCTCGAAGCATGTTTTCATACAATCCAGCATTTAAATTACCTTCAATAAAGAAAGGGCCAAGTACTCTTCCATTAAATATGCCAGCCCAAACATTTACTTTTTCAGGATGTTGCGTGTGGTCCGCTCTCATCCAATGTGGATTGATGTTACTCCAGTATCGACAATTATGTCTGTTCACTGTTCCGCTTAACTCAAACGTGGCTTCATCAGAGAAAACAATGTTATTGAGGAGCAAAGGATCATCAGATATCATTTGCATCATTACATCACAAAACTCTACCCTTCTATCAAAATCATCTTCAGATAATTCCTGTACCAACTTTAATTTGAAAGGATGCCATTTGTTGAGTTTCAAAATTTTGTGCACAGATGCAGCTCCCATTTCATGCTGTTGTGCACAACGTCTGATGCTGCAATGGGGGTCCTCAATAAATAATTGTAATACGTCTAAGCTCTTTTCATCATTAGACGATGATTTGGATCTACCTGATTTAGGACGATCTTTAATACCACCTGTCTCTTCAAAACGTCTAATTGTACGAATTACGGTACTTTTTGAAATAGGGTTGTTTTCTTCAACTCTGAATGTTTCATTGAATAAACGCTGTACCTGTTTGTAACCTCGCTCTTGATCACCCCACCCTCGCATCATCAACAAAGATATTCTTTCTCGTTCAGTAAGATGTGCCATTTTTCACTACGATTAAAAGTACAATTATTGAAAATTAATACAATTATCTGAATTTCGAAGTAAGAGAACTTCACTTAACTCTTGAAAACAGAAAAGTAAATAGGAGTAAACAATTGTTAATTAACAATTATAAATGAACTGATTCCTAAAAAGAATAGTGAGCAAAATCTTCTAAGGTACAAGTAACGATCCTGAAAATGCTATGAATCATGCGTAGAAACTCGTAACCCTTGCAAAAAATTATTGCAATAAAAACTGTTCATGTAAAACGGTTAGATTATTTTGCTTTTGAAATTAATAACCCCCAAGTGTCCTATGTAGATCATTTCGAGCCATGACATGGATATTGTACATATCTCCAGACCTAAAATTTAATGCTCCTCCAGAATCCGGAATACAAAATGAGTCCCTTTTTAATAAGCTGAAGATAACTTTCAAATGACCTTAAAAATGAAGGCCAATTTTAAAGTGACCATAAAGTTCGTCCTAGAAAATCAAATTATGTACTTTAGTATTAAAGTACGAAATTTTTTTTTTCTTTTCGTCAAATACACCCAAAGTTCTTAATAATCGGGATTTCTTGGCTTTCTGCTACTAAATAATCATTTAACCACTAAATGACCTCTGTAGGTCATTTTGAGCCATAACGTGGATACATATCCAGATGTAAAATTTTGTGCTCTTTCAGAATCTGAAATAAAAAATAGGGGTCCCTATTTAAAAAACTGAAGATGACCTTTAAATGACCTTGAAAATGATAACCAATAACAAATCCAAGGTCATCATTTAGTTCAACCTTCAAAACTTAACAACTTTTGTATTTAACATTTTTTTCCAAAATGCTTACTTTATGTTATAAGTGGGGGGTCCGGAACATTTCGAACACCCTGTATATTAGCATATACAGTTACGCGCTTTTGCACGTAACAAATGGTAGCAGAGCGTGGTTTTAAAGGCACTGCTTGCTAGATGGTAATGAAAATTGGTGGTTAATTATTTGTTTTTCCTCTTGAAACAAATAATTTTAACCAAACAAAATCTCCCCAATTAAAATAAATAAAATTAAAAGTTTCCTGGTAAACGGATAAATAAATAAAATTTTACTCCTACGTTATCTAACCCGAATGCACAACTGTAACCCATTTTTATATATATACATACATCTACTCAGGTACTTATTTAAATATTTATATTCTATATATACATTATATATATATATATATATATATTGTGACGCGAGGTACTATCGTGTACCTGCGCGCCGTCGCGAGCCTTCGCGGCGAGAGGGAGAGTTAGGTCGTCATCGACGACGGACGCGTGCGCGAGCGGAACCGCAAACCCGGCAAGTTCACCAGGAGGCGAGGCGTAGGACGAGCGAACGTGGTAGCAGCCTTGCACGAGCCAAAGCTCCGATACCGTAAGTACCGCCCGACTAAAATTGTGAGTGCCGCCGCGTACTGGCGAGGAGTCAAGGAGCGCCTTGACTCCCTGGCGTCGAATTCTGTTAAGTGAACGTGGGGAGCCGTCCCCAGTTCACCGCTTCTCTCTCTCTCTCTCCTTAGTTCGCGGACGCGGACTCTCGTGTGGCGAGAGTCTCGGCTCTCGGATACGAGCCGCCGCGTGGTGCAACGTCGGTACCTCGAGCACGGGCTCGAGGTCGTGTTCGCGGTACATCGCGTGGAACGGGTAAGCGACCCATTCCTTCTATTGCGTTTGTTTACGTGGAGCGAAGTCGTGCTCCGCGTAAACATCGCCGATCGCAGACCGCGCGATCGGCCGGTGAATTCTCGGCCGAGAGTTCGTAGGAGCGCGCGGCTCCGCTCGGTGACACTCGGGCGTGTTCGGGGCAGTCGGCCCATACGCCCGACATCTACTAACCCTCGCGATCGAAACATCTGTAATTTTCTTTTACGGAGTCAATAAAGGCCTCCGAATTGCATTTTACTTGTCCGCGTTATTCTTCCGAGTAGTCCGCGGGACCACTCGTCAAACCTTTCACATCCGTAACCTCCCGGACACCGCCACTCTGTCGTAGAGCTGAGCGGCCGGCATCAGCTGTCGTCGAGGAGGACGACGGCCACGCGAACGCAAGAAGTGCGTTCGCGCATCAGCACGCGAGTACAAAAAGCGAGAGTACAGGCGTACTCTCGCGTTGTACACAGGCCGCGGCGACGTGTGTTCGCCGTCGGGTGCTCTCGCGCACCCCGAGGTAAGGACCTCGAGGGGCACTCGCACGTGCCCCATTGCACCAATCCTGCGGAGGAAGGTCTCCTCCGCGAGATAATCGGTCATAGGCAACCCCGTTACAATATATACATTTTTACTATTTTAACCATTTTTCCCTACAGAATCCGGGCTTCTTCCTTGAAGTAAGTAGTTACGGGGATTGGTGAGGACCAATCGTCGTCTCTACCTAAGATAGGTTGTACGGCCCGTCAAACAAGTTGTAGGGAAGGGAGGAAAACTTAACCTAACAATATCTACTTATCAACATTATCATCTCAAGAATTTGTCAACTTTAACCTCAAGAACATTTTCAAAAACTTTTACCAAGATTTTCGACACAGTATAACCAGCGGATTCAGATAATAAATTTTTGAAGATCAAAGGAAAATTTTCAAGAAGAACAAATCAAAATCCCCTTTTTAGAAATTCAGTTGTGCATAGGCAGGCCCCTTTTAATTGCAACATTTATTAAATCATAACAGAATCACAAACAATTAATAACCTAACGTTCCCAAATTCTAAAAGAAATTTTTCTTCGTAAATAAATACTAATACAAAATTTAATGATCATAATAATAATAAATTTTTCTCTTTCTCTAAAATTTTTTTTTTGCATTAATTTAGAATACTACAATCATCTGATTATAACTTATTACTCAACCTTCTTAAAATATTAACCATATTTAAACAAATTTTTACGTTTTCTCTTCTCCCTTTATGAGTAAGAGAGAAGAGGACGTTCACAACAGTCTACCTGTTTATCCTGATCACAAGCCAGAAAATAAGAATCCTTACATACACAACTTGTTTCCACGGACATTAAACACCCGCGAGATTCAAACTATTTTAACCAACATCTTCACGGAAGTAGAGAAAATTTTATGACGACCTAATATTATACGCACCCGTTAACAAACCCAAGTAAAACAAGACAAATCATGGCTCACAACAACAAGCAGGAGCGTCAACCAGCAGACGCTACGGCCGCTATGATAGCCAGTTTCGCAAAAATGAGCGCCAGCTTCGCGCTCCAAAATGTCTTAATCGGACTGAGCGAGTTCGATGGCAAAAATATGCCACTGAAGGACTTCCTGCAGGATATCCGGGACGGCATGGTTTATATTGCCGCCGGACAAGAGGGCCAGTATGTCAGAGCCGTCATAACCAAGTTGAAGGAAGCAGCCCGCGATTGTACATATGGAAAAACGATACGGAAAATTGACGACCTGGTAAAACACTAAAGGAACGCTTTGCGCCAGGGAAAGATTTCGCATACTATTGCGGAAAAATCCACCAAATCCACATGCACTAAGGGGAGAAAATTGGTGATTTCTACGATCATCTTAATATACTCTTGGCAGGTACAGCCAACGCACTAGAATTAGAAGTTGGAGCGGAAAACATAGAAGTAGCCATGAAGGGTACCGGACTGACAGCCTTAACCCAATTCATTTGAAAATTACCACCACCAATTGACATATGTATGGCCATTCACACCCGGAATCCTAACAACCTAGAAGCCGCCTACAAGAAAGCGGTCCGTCTCGAAGCCTTAAGGGATGCAGGATCCGCTCGTGACTTTAGATTTTCCTATAACAACCGCTTCGAACGTCGTCCAGAGGACTTCAGGCCGAACCAAACCTCTCAACCAATGCGCAACCATCCCAACGCTCACGTCGGAGTCGTCATGCCAGGTTGCCTCGAGGATTTTTCATACGAGGTTCTACGGGAAAGACTACCTCGACAACCTGAACCAGGTCTGGCAGATGGGTACGACTCAAACCTTCATTTCCCGAATAACGAAGAACCCAACCCAATGATGGCACCTTATGGTCATTTACTAACGACGGTGCCGTATTCTGAAGCAGTGTACGAACCCGCCGAAGTCAATGTTGTTAGACCAGATTATCTACATAACCAACAGTATCAACCTTACAATCAATATGCACAACAGCAAAATAATAACCTCAGATATCCGGTAGGATATTCAGGGTATTATTCGCCATCATGTAACCAAAGCTATGGATACCAGGGATATCCGATGGGGACTACAAAACAAGACCAAGGGAATTATCAGGGTTATGCCAACCAACGTAACTATGGTCAAAGCCGATGGTCCGCTCCAGGATAGAGCAACGAAAACCAATATACCAAATGGCCACCAACGCAAGAATATAGTGGCCCTAATCAAAACAATCAAAATGGCCGACTTTTCAACCCTCAAACGGGCGGGTACCAAGACAACCGACCCATGCAAGGCAATTGGAGAGCACTAGCTCAGTAAAACCTCTTCCAAAACCAACAAAAAGCAGAGCCTTTAAACTACCAACTAGCTCGCCCCATAACCTCCTCGGCGAGCCAAAACAAGACAATCGAAACAACGAACCAGAAGATAGAGGGTACTCCAAAGATCATGCGCATAATGATCAGGGACGAAAGTGCCTCACCATTTCTTTGAGGAATCAATATTAAAAGAAGGCTATTTATCCAGGATCAACGTCAATAACCCAGATATTTTCCTAGGAAAAGGAATTGTTGTTAATGATGAAAATACTACTAGACTACTGGAGCGCCGATGGACTCCATGACTTAGATAGGTTACTGGAAGACTACAGTGATTTATTTCTGCTTCCTGGAGACCCTCTACCTTGCACCGACAAGGTTACGCATTCAATCCCCACAGAGGATAATCAACCAGTAAACACCAAACAATACCGTTATCCACCAATCCACAAGGAATATATCCAGGAGCAGATTTCTAAATATCTCCGAGATGGAGTTATCAAGGAATCTGATTCGCCATCAAAATCGCCACGGTGGATTGTACCTAAACGACCTGATAGTCAAGGTCGACCTAGGTATCGGATGGTAATAGACTTCCGCGACCTAAATACGAAAACCGTGGGAGATGCCTATCCCCTTCCGAACATCATCGACATTTTAGACCAGCTAGGTAATACCGCATATTTCTCGATATTCGACCTGGCATGGGGTTTTCACCAAATACTTATGGATCCAAAGGATTCATGGAAAACCGCATTTTCGACGCCAAATGGGCATTTTGAATACGTTCGTATGTCATTCGGTCTCAAAAATGCCCCGCAACCTTTCAACGACTTATGGATCAGATTTTGCGAGGCCATCAAAACGTCGAGATGCTAATGTATTTAGATGATATAATTATCTATGCTAGGGACCTAGAAGAGCACGATAGGAAAACCCGCAAACTGTTCGATCGACTCCGCCAAGCTAATCTCACCTTGCAACCAGATAAGGTAGGGTTTCTTCGTACGGAAGTCTCATTCTTGAGTCACGTGGTTAGCAGCAAAGGGTTAGAACCCAATCCAGACAAGATCTCAGCAATCAAAGATTATCATAAACCTAAAGACGCGAAGAACATCTGCCAGTTCTTAGGCCTGGTTGGTTACTACCGCCGATTTGTAGAAAACTTTTCTAAGAAAGCCAAACCATTAACTGACTTACTTCAAAAAGATCAAGCATTTCACTGGGGCCCAGAGCAGGAAGAGAGTTTTACTCTTTTAAGGGACGCTCTGTGTATGGCACCCATTCTAAAGTTTCCCGACTTTAACCAACCTTTCTCCTTAACCACAGAAGCCTCCGACTATGGCATTGGAGCTGTGCTTAGCCGAGAAAAGGATGGATTTGATCACCCGGTAGTCTATCTCACTCGACTTCTTCAAAAAGCCGAGAGAAATTACACCACAACCAAAAAAGAGTGCTTAGCTGCCCTCTATGCTATAAAGGTGTTCGAACCATATCTGCTGTGCAGAAGGTTTACCCTTGTAGCAGATCACGAACCATTAACCTGGATGCATAGACGTAAATATCCAGGTCAACGACTCATGAAGTGGATGTTCAAATTCATCAATTATAATTACACCTTCAAATACAAACCCGGAAAACTGAACTGTAATGCCGATGCGTTGTCCAGAAACCCCCTCCCCCCCCCCTCGAATCTAAACCCTCCGAGGAAGAAATAAATAAAACCTTACCGGTTGTCCGAGTCTTTATGATGAGGTCAACCAAAACAAAAACAAGCAAAAGAACCAAGAAAAGGGGACAATGAACCGGATCTGTTAGTACCTTCTACGCGCGCAAGAGCACACACGACGGGTGAAGTAACCGAAAAACGCAAACCAGGAAGACCAATCGGGTCAAAGTCTAAGAAGGAAGCCCCTCCTATCGACCACAGTCTGATGGCCAGAAGAACTAGAGCACGAATAAACGAGTACATGGACAAGCAAACTCGTCCCTCTACTTCACTGATCTCGCAAGCGCCAAACTCTAAAAATCAAGGTCGTCTAGATACAATAGAACCTAAAGAAAAATCTATTCCACAAATCGTAGTGGAGGGAATCGATCAACCCGCCGCGGATACAAGAGCGCTACCCCCTCTTTTATCTCGTAAATCAATGCTTTTCTCCGTCCTAATAAAGGAATCAGACGCCGAAGTGACTCCAATCCATGACCCCCAAACTAGCGGTCTTAGTATACAACCTACGGAATGTGAACAAAGTTCCGAACCCTTATCCTCTCAAGGAAGCAGCGAGCAAGGCGAAGAACTTGACAAAGAGATTGAAATTACCTCAGTCGGAAGTGAAGGAGACGACAGCGTATTTACCCACTCGTCGGCAGAATCCTCAGTGGCACCTTCGCGTAGCGAGACCCCTACAACCGATTGTAAAAACGCCAAAGAAACCTAGCATTCCTCCAAGCTGAGACAGAGCCTGAAAAAAGAAGCTGAATGGGCGGATGCCCAACTTGTTGGGAAACCTTCCTCATCTCCTTTATTGCCTTTTGTATTCTTTTTACATTTTCTACCTCTTTACGGATTTTGGTATGTCGTAAAAAGAATCGTGTTTACTATTTTTATTCATTATTGTCTTTCTATTATTCTGAACTTTTGCCCTCATTCCTCTACTTATTATTATTCTACGCTTAATTTCATTTTACGACGTAACATCTCCCCACCCATAGCAGAACGAGCGATCTTAGAAAGACTGTCGTTCGTACATGTAAACAGTGGTTTTTCACACCCTTCTAATTTAATCCGTATGGTAAATATGAAATATAATGCTGTTTTTGACTAGGTTATACTCATCTTGATTTGTACATGGTTTCTTGCGTTTCTTATTCGGAAAAACCTGTAACAATCTGGTTTTCTATGAGGTTAGGAGGAGGTGTCCCGTTTATTCCTGAACTCAATACGTTCAGGAATACTGTTCGAGAACAGGCTCAATACGCCTGTTACAACCCAAACTGTCACGCTCAATACGCGCACAGTTCTAATACGGCGCGAGCTCAATGCGCTCGCAAACCCCCTTTACGCGGTTCTATTTTAAATAATACGGAGTTTCCGTTGTACGAGGATAAATGATTGACTAAATAATAAACTACACTCGTTTTCGATTTGAAACTTAACACTATTTTTAAGGTTTATTAAAAGAAAAAAAAAAAAAAAAAAAGAATACAAAATCACACACACTGCACTAATTTTAATTGCTGAGCGCGCTCATTATGACATTCAATAGGGCTTCGCTCTGCCCTCCGCTTCGGTGATTCTACAATATATGATAAAGAAATATTTATATTAAACGGATTTATATTAACAGATGCTTATGGCACGGATCGCACGCAGGTTATAATTATCGCGGTTTCAGCCCAATCGCTCGCGCTCATTACGCGCGGCGACCTCTCCTCTACGGTTAGAGCTCGGCTCAGTGCGCCGAGTGGACTGACTCCGGTAATCGGCTCTCGCGCGCTCCGAGCCGCTCGACTCAAGGCGCGCTCGGTGGGAGAGTCCGGTTGTCATGACGACGTCTTCCCTCGGGTGGGAAGGCGTCGCGTAGTGGGGACGCTCGGGAGCACACTTGCTCTCCGGCCGTCGCGATCGCGCTAACGCAAGTATATGTAAAATATACGCGCGTTGCGTATCGTCTTGAATTTTGTAATAAAGCTATTGCTCGCGCTGTCGAGCAATACCTTTGTTACAAACCTATACATATATTATTATTTTCTTTTTCTTTTTAATAATTTTGTCCCTTTCTTCAAATTTTGTCCTTCACCGTCTTTTTATTAATTTTATACTTCTATTTCCCTAATATCAAACTCTTTCTCCTCTATATTGTAGTCATACATATATAAGGGTGTTAAATTTTCTCTAATGATAATAATAATCGAATTTGTTTCTCTGTAAAATAAGGTTTAATTTATTAACTATTATTTACAAGGGCTATTTACAATAATTACAAAGTTACCTGTAAAATAAGGAAACGACAATTGAAGTTTATTATTATTACTTTCGTTAACACTCTTAAAACAAACTCTATATCTATCGACACTTTAAATTCTCTCTCCAGTGTTGTGGGTCTTCCAACGTATTTTCTTAGTCTGCTCTCAATCTCTAAATTTATATATTATTATTCCGCCTATTGCTCCATCTAATGAGAGTTGATTTTAGAGGGCGTGCGCGGTGTGTAAAGCGCGGCAGATTGAATTGAAGGAGTCTACTTTCTTTACACATATTTAGGAATTCAAATAAATCTCCCAGTTCCTCTTCCTTTATAAATTTACCTATATCCTCCCAGGCCTGCTCTTCTTCTATCTGCTCGTCCGTATGTTGTATGGCCTTGTCTATTAATATTTTCTCTTCATTTTTTGTATGGTGCGAAGGTTCTAGACTCATTGATACTTGAGTGCCTTTATCTTCCATCGACACTATCTCATTATCTTCTATTAAGTCCTCTTCAATTTCCTTAATTTGACTTTCTTGTGTGTGCTCTTCTTCTTATTATCTCTTCTGCCTTACTTTTCCCTCCTTTGTACGTTTCTTTTGCTGTCCTTATTTTCTTTATAGTTCTAATTGATCTTAATCTTACTTCTTTACGATCTTCAGGTAATAGTAACTGTTTATATGGTCTTTTTTGACTTGGTGACATTTTCCTAGACATTAAAGCATTGCACCCTCTACATTTTAAACTATATTATGCAATATTCAGTGTAACAAAATACGTAGTTTTTTTTTTTTTTTTTTTTTTAAATGTGAGAATCTCCTGCAGCCTCATGGGCTTAGCAGTACCTGCCGACTCTTTATTTTTGCCTACTACCGAGGGGAGGACACAGCACTGACCCCCCCCGCTTAGGTGTGATGGGAGGACACGGCTCTATCCCCACCCACCCTGTAGCCCAGCTTTTTCCCTCTACCTTCTCTGCCGGCAGATCTCCTCCTCCCGTCCCTACTCCCACTCCGCATTCGCTCAGGGTTATGCCTGTGGAACGGGGAAAACCTGTGGCCAAACCTATAACTAGGGTAAATGCCAATTAGGAAAACCCGTTCCGGAGTGGGTCGGTATATTGAGAATGCTCAAATTAGATGCCCAAGTCACATTTCATAGGCCTGAGCACCGAATTTGTCATTCTCATACCTCCCGCTCACTTTGTTGAGTGTGGAGAAAAACACCTAAGAGATCGAGGAAGCATCGCAACTTCCAGCGCGGTCACCCATCCGAGTAGTGTCCACGCTGAAAGTTGCTTAACTTTCCCGAACGCCCGAGGTGCATCTCCACCACTCAGCCAAAGCGTCGGTGTAAAATACGTAGTTATTTTATATACATATCTTGTTCTTGGTTCTCGTAAAATACACCTCCTACATCCTTCCCTTCTTGTTTCCAATTCTCGATATATTGTTCTTTTTAATATTTGCATATTTTTTCTTTTTCATTTTTTTTTTTTCATATTCTTGTAGCTATTTCTAATAAGAATTCTGTGCAGCTACTGCACTCAATTACTGGGCTTGTAATCTGTATATCTTTTTTACATAAGTTACAGTATAAAGGTGGTGTATCTATTGTTCCAACATTGTGTAAATTCTCGTGTCATGAAAAACTGGGAGATACTTCAAATTGGTATTTTGTCATATAGCCATTACAAATTACTAATTCGAATTTATTGACGTCATAAAAATATGTTATCTCTGCTCTCTGTTTAAAACAGCGATGTTTTAGAAATTCGCTGTATGCTTCTGGATGATTCCCTGGTATTTCTCCGTCAAATGGTGTATCCTTTTCTATTTCCATGGGCGAGTAATGTACCATGTGATAGGTTTTGTTCGCTTCTTTTTGTTGTAATTATAAAGAGGTGGTACTAATATTTAAATCGGGGTAAATTTTTGATTTTTTATTATTTACTTCGTTTTTTTGTATTTTTTCTTCCGCTACTTTATTCTCTTGTGTTTCTTCCGCTTGTTGTATCTCCCTTTGTACTCTATTTTGTTCTTTTTGTCCCAAATGTAATAATAATTGCGTAATCGAATTCCATATTGCCCCTACGAGGTGTAATGAGAATCCCTATAGGCTATATAATGCATATCCATGGATTACCGTATCTATTATTAACTTAATAAATCGGCAGGCTATGGTTATTCCTATTATTCCTGCACTAACTGTTCCAAATGTTAAAAATTTTGTCCACATTTTTTCCCAAGCAGATTCAGCGATTTCTGCTAAAGTTTCTTGATTAAATAAATTTCCAATAGTCATGACTTCGGAGTTGATCGCATATCCTGTCATTCCCAACGCTATTTTATTAACAACCGCATTTCTTTCAATAGGAAATAAAATTCTGTCTCGTAGTTTGTTTAAATCATTTTGTGTATAAATTTCACTGATTGTTAGTATTTCTGGGCTTACGTATTTCCATGTAGGTCGAGTTTGGGGCGTCAAAACTTCGGGCATTTTGACTTCTACAGGATCAGGCAATAATTTATACCAGTATTCATTGATTTTATACATAATTGGTAACCTTTTATCGCAGGAAACTTGTCTTCCGGTTTGAATTAGTATATGTGTTCGGGGTGATAAAAAATAATTTTCTCCGTCCCTTGATACTGGCAATTGTTCGAAGCATTCTCCTTCGGTGTCTCGTCTCTTTACTTCAACTCGTATGCATTTTAATAAATGTATAACTTCTCCTGCGGTGACTGCAATGTATCCAGGTTCTCCCATGATTTTATAAGCCACTTCTTCCGGTGCAATGGTGGCTAATGCTAAGGTTTGATCCATGATTTTCCTTTCAAGTTCGCATTTATGTCTCAAGATATCGTAATACATTTGCGTGACTTGTTTTCTCACATATTTAAACTTGTTTTCGAACATATCTAAATTGGTGGCTGATGTAGGTGTTTTTTCTACAAATCCGTCTTCTTTTGCATCTTCTACAATAAATAATTTTGGATGCTCTGTGCGTGATAAGAGGACTCCACATACTTTTAATTGGCCCGTTTTCCATAATGCAAATGTTACTTCATTTGATTCCAGTGAATATAAAATTTTCTTGTCTCCTATTTCTTGAATTTTGCCTATGTGTCCTTCATATAATAATGAATATTTCTTTTTCCCGCATATTTCGTCGGGTGCAGTGGACCAAAATACGTCTGCCCCATCGTGATCAGTGCATTTTCCATCCGAAAATTTGCAAGTTGCTCCACTGTCTAATCGAACAATATTAGTATCTAAATTTACTTCTGCATAGTAATGTTATAATAAAATTTTTACCCATCCGGCCCCGTAAACATTCTGATAATCGCCGTAAAGATCTGAGTAAAATCCTCCTTCGCATTTTCCCCCGTCTGAAATTGTTCCCGCAAAAATTAAGGACCTTGTAATCGTGCTATTTTGTGGTAGTTGCATAACTGTAGTTCCGGCTATTGATAAAAATTCCGTGAGATGCATTTTTCGGCATTCGTCTTGACTTATTTCTTTATAGTAACGTATTTCCCCTTTTGGCATGCGTGAGACATGGGAGTGCATTCCGCAATGGGTAACGATTCGATTTATCATTATCGAGCATTTATATATAGGTACCGTTCCAAAGTCATGTAATTGTAATAATTGTCCGAATATAGGCGTTGCATTAACGGGTGCTTCTTTTATATCGCATTCCCCGATATCTATTAAAGAAATCGTTGTAATATTTGTAATATGACTGCCACAATCAAATCCTACTAATCCATGTACTGCGAAAGGGCTGAGGATAACTCCCAGAAAGAGGCTTATTATGAGTATCGCCATCTGTAATTATTAAAAAAAAATTTCTAACTGTATACCCTTTTTTTTGCGTATATAGTTTTTATTGATTATTTATAAGATACATAGATTTTTTTTTATATAAGATGTAAGATACCGCGAGTTTTTGGTTCATTTGTTAAAACTTCGCATTCTGTGTGTACGCTTAATTCTATTACATCCGGTGTATTTTGTACAATAATTTTTATTTAATATAAGAATCCTAACACAATCCTGGCTGCTAATAAGGTTACAACGGTAATTGTAGTTAAAATTCCCATTCCTGTCATCAAATTTTCTTTCCCTTTGTATAGATTTACAATTTGTTCGATCTCCCAGAAATCCTTCTCTGTTTGTCCTTTATTTAATATATCTATTATTGGTTGTTTATTTTCCGCGAATGATTTTGTTAATGTTTCTATGTGCAAATCTTTTTTTGGTATAGTGGTCGTGAATTGTTCGTAATTTGGATAATCTTTCGCTATAATTTGATTATTTTCGTAAATTATAAATGAATTTCTTGGTAGTGTAAAAGTTCCTTTGCCTTCGAGTATTCCTGTACTTGAGAATATCCATTTGTTATTCCATAAATTTTTTCGAAGGATGCTAGAATTCTCTCGTTTATACATTATTTTGCAAAGTTCAAAATTCTCTTTTTCTGGATAAATAAACAAATTATATTCGCAAGTTGAATCGTTTTGATACATAAACCATTCTTGTTCGCAGATTATTGTGTATTCTATAATTTTACATTGACTAAGCTCTATTTGTTGCATATAATGATATCCTTTGTTATTTAATAATAAGTATTGAGTAACTGGTTCAATATATAATTTGTATCCGAACGATTGAAGTGACGGTAAAGATTGCATTTTATAAATAAAAGTATGTTGTGATCGTACTACTGGCAATATGATTTTTATTGCTACTTTCCTATTCTCTACTCCGAATTCTATTTTTGATATTTCTACTGTGTTTTTCATGTTTAATAAATCCTTATAAAATGCAACCTTATCGTCGCTTGTTTTTTCTATCATTTCTCGTACCATTATCAAATCCTCCGGGCTTAATAATGTTTCATAACCTCTATTGCTTTTTAAAGCTTCTATAATTTGGTACATAATTCTTCCTTTTACAACATTCTGTTCCAAGAATTTTTTTGTTTCTACTATGGTCCTGTCTAATGAAGTTATGGCAGAACTTGTCCTTCTATTTAATACCATTTGTACGTTGATTATCTTGTTTAATAACCCCATCCATTCGTTCTCATGTGTTTCTGTTTGTTTGCTAATGGAGCTTTCGAAGGACATTTTCTTTGCAGAGGGCCTTATTAATACACTTTCTTCTTGTGATGGTAAATATCTTAGCATGTTTTCGCTGGTCATTGTACCGTTTCAAAATTCACTTCTCGATCTACTTGATGAAAAATGTCGTATATATCTTGAAATTTTTCTTCTGCTGCGATAAAATGATCAATCATTGAGGGGTGTTCATTCAAAATTTCTTTCTTTAGGTGTTGTACTTCTACCTCAATTTTCCTTATATGAAACTTTTCCCAAGCTGTATACATATAACAAGTTATCTCCCATCTTCCTGATATAAATCGCATATCATATACATGTTCAAAGTTCATTCCGGGCTGTTGACTTTGTCGAATATTCAATGGATCGGCGTCTATTGGGATCCCCTCTCATGGATGTACTAATAGCAAAAATGCCAAGGAAAACGGGGTTTTTATATCCATTCTGTAAAATAAATAATATGTTGTTTGATGTCAATAATCTAAAAGTATTCTTTTCTTCCTCCTTTCTTATATGTAAAAACCAAAATGCTATATTATATGAGTGTTTATTAAAGTCTATGCCAATTACAATATCGATGAGTACTTAATTGTAGCATATGGTTAGGATCTTTACACTCTAAACATGTGGCATACGTTATTCCTTCCAAATCATGTGCTGCAATTCTTTCGCAGTGTTTGCACTCTCGCCATGCTTTAAGTTTGGTTTTGCAATCGCCTGCTTCACATACACCTACGTGACGTAGATGACTGAATCCGACTTCGCCTCCTATGTTTAATTCGAAAAATTGTCCGAACGTGTATGGGCACGGTGCAGGAAAATATTTGCTTACCCAGATATATCCCATATCCTTATCGCAAGTTACGTACCATGTGACTTCAACGGGGTACCAATGTTTCTTTGTTCTTCTGTTGTGTCGTAAAAGAGAAATCATTTTCTTGCTGTCCCCCAATGATTCAAACATATAGCGAAAATCTCTCCTGGCTTGATTCGCAACCTTTTCTATTTCTTCATTTTTCTCCTCTATTAAGTAGGGTAATTCTTCCGGTAAACCCATTTTATCCCTTATAACATGGTAAATTCGGCTCGCTTTTCAGGTGCCATTAGATACCGTGCCACAAAAATTATTTTCCGCGTTCGGATCCGCGATTAGATCTCCGGCTAGCTACTCTCGGGCGCGAGTCCCCGGGATCGAGGTTCGGACCTCGCTCTAACTCGATTCTCCCCGAACAATCCCGACTCGACTCTTTAACACCCACGATGCCCGACTCTCTGGGTGGCGCTTCTTCAGTACCTAAAGATCACCACTATCCACATTCACTCTCTGCGCTCTAACTCTGACTTCCTATCCTTTATCACTCGGGTCGCACTCACCCTACGTCTGATCGCCACAGATTCATACTCTTTGCATTCACTCTCGTCTCAATCACGCCTCCTAACCTCTGTCACTAACGCCGTGCGTCTCACTATTGCTGGCAGACGGCGTGATGCTCGAGCCGCGGGAGCACGCGCCATTCAGCGCTCGCTTACCTCTTACTCACTCTCGCTCTCTCTCTTTCCCTCTCTTACTCTATTACAAGTACAGCACCCACCTCGTCTCCTCGACGACACACAGTCTCTCTCTAGGGAAGTAGCCGAAGCTCAGGCTGCCTTTATCGCTGCTCCTGGTCTCACGGGCGCTGATATGGCGGCGGACTTCGTTTTCCTGGTAGCTGCTGGCTCTCAATCGATCAGCGGAGTGTGCTCTCTCGCGTCTCTCTCTATAGTCTCCAAGCGATCTCGATCCACTCGTTACTGCGCACTGCCAAGGGCAGAACGGGACTGCCAGTCCGCGGAGCGCGGCCGGTTCCCTCTCCTCCGCTTCTCCCAGCGCGGAGCGGCGGCCAATCAGGCCCTCTTCGAGCCGCCGCCTTAGCTCCGCTGCCCGCGAGCCTCTACGGCTCGCCCGGCCACTACGATTCTCTTTCCCCCCCTCTGACCTCGCGGCTCCGTCTCCCGTCCTTCGGTCTATTCTGCTTACTCCAATCCTTCTCTCTCTCCTACCCGCGGTCTTAAGTGACTACTTCGTCACACTGCCCCCCCCCCCCCTAGGCTGGGGGTACCCCTTGGGTACGGCCAACTACTCCTCCAGATCTCCAATTTTCGCCTCCATTCCTTCACTCTTCTTTCTCCTCCTCCCCTTTCTTTCCCCCCCCCCCTTTTTTTTCCTTCTTTTACAATTTTTTTCTCTCTCTTTTTTTTTCTCTCTTTTATTTTTTTCTTTAAACCTTCGGTTTCTCCTTCGCCTTCTCTTCACTCAACAACTTCTCCAGCACCCTCCTTGTCACTTCTGGCTCCAACCGCCTCAGGAGCTCGGCCGTCCTCGTCGCCTCTAACTCGGCTCAATCCGTTGGTCTCGGCCCGCTCGGTAACACCGTCGCGACGTCCCCGATGGCAGACGGAAGCCCTGCTACCTCGTTGTTACCAGCCACCGGCGACTCCGAGGGAGCTGGTCGGTCGGTTGTTGCTCAGCCCACCGATGAAATGGGGTGTAGCTTCCACGGAATTTGGGCCGTTGACGTCCTCATCGCCTTCTCGTCATCCGTAAGCGGGGGCTGGACCCTTCCAGGCAGCTCTCCAACCGGAGACAGCGTAGGAATGGGCTCGTTCGGGCCGCCAGGAAGATTGGCCAATGTCCTACTCATCCAAGCCCTTAACTCTGCATCCCGCCGTTGATACTCGGCCCTAGCCCTCGCTGTCTCTTCAATTTTCCTCGATACCTCCTGATATACCTGCGTTCTCTCCATCGCCTTCTGTGCTTCCACGATGGCCTCCTTAGTTTCGGGTAAATCAGGGTGGGTTTTTCAGGCTTGGTGTCCGGCGGGCGCCAAGCATTTCGGGGCAAAGATCCCCGGGGCGCTTTTCCCTCCACCATGCCTTGGCTCTTCCTCCACTTCCATCACACTTACGCCTCTCCTTCGCTCCAATTCTTCTCTCTTGGCTTCCTCAGCTATTTCCCTCGATTCTTCCTTCTTCTGCTCCTCCTCC
Source organism: Sycophila sp. Sp_5 (assembly GCA_018906775.1). Taxonomy (NCBI): domain Eukaryota; kingdom Metazoa; phylum Arthropoda; class Insecta; order Hymenoptera; family Eurytomidae; genus Sycophila; species Sycophila sp. Sp_5. The sequence continues at coordinate 245,740 of JACCID010000111.1, read as the reverse complement.
GCTTCTCTTCTCATTTCTTCTTTCTTCCGCTCTTCTCTCCTCGCTTCCTCAGCATCTGGTTTTGCTCTCTCTCTTCTCTCGACTCCATATTGCGCCTCTACAAACTCCAGGTGCGCTCTCGCGCAACGGGGGCAAGAACTTAAATCTTCGCCTCGCTGCCCGCAGTTCCGGCAGAACCTTTGCCTCTGTGGCCTGTGGCACTGTGGAAGCGTGTGCCCCCTTTGCCAGCAGTTAAAACATGCAAAAGGGGGCGGGTCTACAGTGGGGTTGACAGGCACAGAAGCGAGTCCGCCAAATATCATTCCCCGCTTCAACATTTTCTTCTCTCTCTCCTCGGCTTCTCCTCTCCTCCTTCACCTTCTTCCTGCCCTCGTCTCCTCTCGTCACCAACGTCCTCCTCGCCCGGGCGTTTAATCTCCTCGCTGCAAGAGCCTTTCGCGACTCAGGCCGGTCTGCCTCTCGTCGACCCTCCCTAAGACGTCTCTTGCTTGGCTTCGCTCCGCTGCTGCGGCTAACCTCTGTGCATGCGATTTCCCTCCGAGGTGCTGCAGGAACCGCTCGGAAAGTTTCCCGACACGAGCGTCTAGCACGCTCCCTTTCGTCCTCAAGCTCTCTCCTCCTTGCCCTTTTGCTCTCTAACTCCTTCCTCCATCCTTCTGCCTCCACCCTCGCCCTCTCAGCGTCGGTTTCCTCTAGCATGCGCCTCCGGTATCTCTCTTCGCTCTCCCTTATCTCTAGGTGGTGCTCCGCAATGCGTCGTCGGAGAGTTTCTTGCTGCCTACTTCGCTCGCGGAAGTATTGCACCTCTCTTCTGAGTCTCTCGAGCTGGGAAGCTCGGCGGGACCCGGCGGCGGCGAATCAACGCGTCGCCTATCCGGCGTGGGCAATCCCGACTCATAGTCATCAATTGATAATTGGCGATTAGGATTGTACCCTCGACGGCGATTTCGGCGTCTTCGATTCGCCGGACCTGTCGTCTCCGCAGGAATCGCTGGAGCGCTGAATAAGCGATCCTCCGCCTCGTTGAGTAGATACAGGCTTTCAATCTCGCGCATTTGCTCTTCGGGGAGCGGCATCTCTATCCATGTTGACTCCTCTTCTTCACCATCAGCCGGCCCCTCTCTTCCCCTCCTCTCCGGAGGGTCTGATGAACTTGGTCCATCCGCCTACCTCTGCGTCGGCAGGACTACTGCTCCTCCCGAATCCTCTGTTATCTCCATTGGTACTGGCCCCTCTTCGACGTCCATGGGCTCTCCATCGCGGCGGTTGCTCGCGCTAGCCACCTCTTCGGTGGCCACTGGGCTCGGAGCATCTGCCGATCTTTCAGGCGCGCGATCATTCCCTTCGAGTCTAGCGGTCTCTATAAATCCGTGCGGAATTGTCTCCTCGCGCATTCTGGCTTCGACAAGAGCGTCCAGGGTGATGCTGCTCTCCGTCGTTGCCTCCAACGCAGTTAGCTGTGGCTCTCCGCTCAAGTCGATTAAGGGAATCGCCTCGAGTACCTCGACTTCACCCTCTCCTCCGCCTCTTTCCTCGGTGCTGGGGGCGTGCGTCTTCTTTGACCAACTCCGAGGCTCGCCATGGTCGTCGAGGCTATCGTCCGTATTCGGCGATTCAGCTCCAGACCACACCAAGTCGAGTAGGTCCGTGGCCGACTGAACAATCACGGGCGCCTCTTCGGTCGCTTCGCCGCCATCCGGTGGACTTCGGCGGGCCGGCACCTCCTGACTCTCAAACTCCTCCATAATTTCCTCCTACTGCTCTCGAACCCACGCCTGATACAAAAACACTTCGTTTATTGTCACTCAACGCTCTCACTCATCCCTGTCATTCCGGCTACCCTCGCTCTCCCCGCTCACACATTCCTCCTTCAATCTCGCTCTTAATTTTCCAGCGCCGCCTTCGCGCCCCTCGGCGGCACAAACTTCTTCAGCTCGGCCACCGGCACCTTCATAATGCGCCTCTCCTGCCCTTCCACGCTTTCCAGCACGTATACGGTTGGAGAACGAATCTCCACGATTTTATACGGCCATTCATAGCGCGGAGCTAATTTCGCCGCGAAGGACTTGGCGGCGTTGGAGAGAAAGTGCGTTCTCCGCATGACTTTGTCCCCAACGGCGAACATAACATCCTTGCGGCCTCGGTTGTATGCCTTCCCCCGTCTTTCTCGCGCTTTATCCACGTATTTCCCTACTAGGTCTCTAATCAATTCTAACCTCTCCATCCTTGCCTCCCAATCTCTTGGCTTTATTCTCTTTACACCTTCCCTCTGCTCCACTACTCGTCTCAACCCTTTCACGGGATTCGGGTGCCGCCTATAGTTTAAAAACGCCGTTGACACCCTAGTACTCGCCTGCACAGGAGTGATGATCATTCTTAAGAAACGAAGCTATCATCATTGTGACATCTACTAAATTTTCATGTTTTCTTTTTTCCTCTTCTCTTCTGTCTGTAAATATTTTGCCCCGCGCGGTAAACATTTTCACGTCCCTTACCCTTCGACTTTCCAGGCCCAATCCCACTAAGTCCCTCTAACGCTACTCCCAGTAACCTAAAAGGGACTCGTACTTTGTTTTGCACTAAGATTTCTCAAAACTTTCCTACATTAAAATCATAAATTAAATAATAAATTACAAAAGAGAAAGTGCGCGTTTAGTCACGTTCGCAATGCGTCAACCGAGAAAAACACGTTACCAAGTTTATGACGAACCGACCCTTGCGCGCCGACCGCCTGACCCCTAATTACTGACCCCTAATACCCTGAAAATTTTCCACCGATTTATAAACAGACTCCGTTAATAAACAATAAATTGTTTCAACCGTCTTTTAAATTAATAGATATTTAAATTACAAATCAAACAATACAAGTCTGAAGGAAATCGAACAAAGCCTTCCTAGCGAAAATAAAGAAAATAGAATTATTTATTTTTAAGTTTAAAATTATAATAACTTTTTTCCTATTAACTTTTAACATAATATTATTTTTGGATTAAGTTTGTAATCACTTTGTGAATAGAACGGCACATTTTAATAATAAATTTTTGTAAAATTTCCTAGTAAAAATAGCAAAAAATATAAAATTCATAAAAATGAATTTAATCATTTCAAACATAAAATTATTGTAACTTTTTCCCTAAAAACATTTTATGCAATATTCTTTTTCCAGTGAATTAGTAAACCTTTTATAAATAAAATAACCCACTTAAATAATAAATTCTTACAAAATTTTACATAAAAAAAGGGCGAAAACACAAAAATTAAAAATGTTGAATTGATTATTTTCGAGTTTGAAATTGTTATAAGTTTCTTTCTATAAACATTTAACACAGTTTTATTTTTGCAACAGATTTGTAATCTTCTAACGAATATTATAGTATATTGTAATAAGGATTTCCTATAAAATTTCTTATAAAAAAAGGGGCAACAAACAAAAAATCCGAGAACTCAAAAATTCCAAGTTTACGATTTCCACACATAAATTCACTATAACTTTTTCTCTATAAACATTTAACACACTTTTAAAATTGCAATGAATTTGTTGTCTTCTCAGAAACATTGTGATATATTTTAATAAAAGAAATTATAAAGTTTCAAGTCGATAAAGCCGAAAAATGCAGAAATCAAAAAAATTCAAATTGTTTATTTCTAAACTTAAAATCGTTATAACTTCTTCTCTATGAACATTTAACATAAAATTCTTTTTGAATCAAGTTTGTAATGCATTATTGAATAATGTGATATACAGGGTGTTCGAAATGTTCCGGACCCCCCACTTATAACATAAAGTAAGCATTTTGGAAAAAAATGTTAAATACAAAAGTTGTTAAGTTTTGAAGGTTGAACTAAATGATGACCTTGGATTTGTTATTGGTTATCATTTTCAAGGTCATTTAAAGGTCATCTTCAGTTTTTTAAATAGGGACCCCTATTTTTTATTTCAGATTCTGAAAGAGCACAAAATTTTACATCTGGATATGTACCCACGTTATGGCTCAAAATGACCTACAGAGGTCATTTAGTGGTTAAATGATTATTTAGTAGCAGAAAGCCAAGAAATCCCGATTATTAAGAACTTTGGGTGTATTTGACAAAAAGAAAAAAAAAATTTCGTACTTTAATACTAAAGTACATAATTTGATTTTCTAGGACGAACTTTATGGTCACTTTAAAATTGGCCTTCATTTTTAAGGTCATTTGAAAGTTATCTTCAGCTTATTAAAAAGGGACTCATTTTGTATTCCGGATTCTGGAGGAGCATTAAATTTTAGGTCTGGAGATATGTACAATATCCACGTCATAGCTCGAAATGATCTACATAGGACACTTGGGGGTTATTAATTTCAAAAGCAAAATAATCTAACCGTTTTACATGAACAGTTTTTATTGCAATAATTTTTTGCAAGGGTTACGATTTTCTACGCATGATTCACAGCATTTTCAGGATCGTTACTTGTACCTTAGAAGATTTTGCTCACTATTCTTTTTAGGAATCAGTTCATTTATAATTGTTAATTAACAATTGTTTACTCCTATTTACTTTTCTGTTTTCAAGAGTTAAGTGAAGTTCTCTTACTTCGAAATTCAGATAATTGTATTAATTTTCAATAATTGTACTTTTAATCGTAGTGAAAAATGGCACATCTTACTGAACGAGAAAGAATATCTTTGTTGATGATGCGAGGGTGGGGTGATCAAGAGAGAGGTTACAAACAGGTACAGCGTTTATTCAATGAAACATTCAGAGTTGAAGAAAACAAACCTATTTCAAAAAGTACCGTAATTCGTACAATTAGACGTTTTGAAGAGACAGGTGGTATTAAAGATCGTCCTAAATCAGGTAGATCCAAATCATCGTCTAATGATGAAAAGAGCTTAGACGTATTACAATCATTTATTGAGGACCCCCATTGCAGCATCAGACGTTGTGCACAACAGCATGAAATGGGATCTGCACCTGTGCACAAAATTTTGAAACTCAACAAATGGCATCCTTTCAAATTAAAGTTGGTACAGGAATTATCTGAAGATGATTTTGATAGAAGGGTAGAATTGATAGAAGGGTGATTGAACAGTTGTTGTAAAAAGTTCCTGTCAACGACATTTTAAAAAAATACAGTTTGGGCGAATAGTCCACTGTCTTGATTTAGTTAGCTGGGCCGCCGATATTCCTGCCTTAGCTGACTGGGCCGCTAGTGTTCTTGTCTTAGTAGGCTGGGCCGCCGATGGTCTTGCCTTAGTTGGCTGGATCACCCATGATGTTACCTTAATTAGTTGTACCTCCCGTGCCTGAGCAATAAGGCTCATTTTGATTAGACATTTTTTTATTTATCATTTTCCCCCCCGAGGTATGTAGTTGTTGGGCCTAAGGCTTATTTTGATTAGACATTTTTTTATTTATCATTTTCTCCCCCGAGGTATGTAGTTGTTGGGCCTAAGGCTTATTTTGATTAGACATTTTTTTATTTATCATTTTCTCGCCCGAGTTATGTGGTTGTCTGGCCTAAGGCTTATTTTACGCCAGTGTCAATTACACCTTCTACAATCCTAATGCAGAATTTAGCGCTGGTGCAAAATGGAGAATTACAACTAGGAGGCTTAATTTGGAAAACTAAAGTTAACCGTCAAATGACCTTGAAAATCAAGGGCAATGTCAATTTAACGCCACCATAAAGTTTGTCTTGCAAAATCAAATTACTTTAGTATTGGTCAGATACGCTCAAAGTTCTTAATAATCGGGATTTCTTGGCTTTCTGCTACTAAATAATCATTTAACCACTAAATAACCTCTGTAGGTCATTTTGAGCCATAACGTTGGTACATATCCAGATGTAAAATTTTGTGCTCTTTCAGAATCTGAAATAAAAAATAGGGGTCCCTATTTAAAAAACTGAAGATGACCTTTAAATGACCTTGAAAATGATAACCAATAACAAATCCAAGGTCATCATTTAGTTCAACCTTCAAAACTTAACAACTTTTGTATTTAACATTTTTTTCCAAAATGCTTACTTTATGTTATAAGTGGGGGGTCCGGAACATTTCGAACACCCTGTATTTTAATAATAATTTTTCAAAATACTTCATACCTGAAAATACGAAAAACCAATTTTTGTAAACACAATTTTCGAAGAAAATAAGATCTTTAACACAATAAATTAATACATTTAATTATTATTACATACATCCCAATATAGGTAAAAACAAATAACTTAAACAAGCTGTTCCCACAATAACAAACAATCAAAAACAAACCATAGATAATTCATCAGTCTTCAAGTTAAAATGAGTAGTTTTTAATTAGAATAACTATTCCTTTTCATTAGCATTTAAATATCTTAAGTTACTTATAATTATAAGAAATTCATAACAAAGGATATAGATAGGAGATAATGTAAATAAATGTTTATATTTCAACTATTTAAACATAAATAAATATAGATCTCCCTTTTTCTCATTATATAAATGATATCAACAAATTTCAATTATATTCTTTATAAATGGCCTATTAATTATTCAACCAATTAATAAAATAATGTTACAATTTAATAAATAATAAATTATTAAACAATTCTTGTTAACTTCTTTAATATTACAACTAGAACTTCAAATCTTTTTTATATCAACATTAAATTTCATTTGCATTATTTCTTATGTAAATGTTTATTTATAAATCCTGCGCAACACATAAATAAATAAGAACTATGAAAAATATGTAATGAACTTGAAGTGAGAGAGAAGATCAGAGAGAGAAAATGAGTCGGCGAACTTTGCCCTCCGCCGCCTCAGCTCGGGTCACCAAGCTACCCCGAATTTTCGCGCAGCTCCAACAATCAGCACTGACGCCATCCTCATCGAGCAGATAACCGAGGTATGTCAGCCGCTTCACGCAAAATTCGCTCTTCTCTTCGTTCACCACTAGCCATGCGTCCATCATGCGCTCCAACAATCTCTCCAAAACCTCCAAATGCTCTTCAAACGTTTCAGTGAATATGATGGCGTCATCAAAATGTCTTCCCACTCTGGGCCGAACAAGGCATCCATCAGCCGCTGCAACGTTTTACCTGCATTCATCAACCCAAAGGCCATTCTTTTAAAGTGGAAAAGACCAACTCCAGGGACGGCAATAGCCGTATACTTCCTGCTGCTCCTCTCCATCTTTATCTGAAAGTACGCCTGTTTGAGGTCGATTTTGGTGATAAATCGAGCCTTTCTCAGCAAGTCAAGCACTGTGTCCATATTACGCGGTGGATACGCATCCGGCTTGGTCACTTTGTTCACCGGACGGTAATCAACGCAGAAACGCCATTCTCCATTAGCCTCCTTAACGAAGACGGGCGCGCAACACCAGTCGCTCGCCGAGCGCTCCATTATTCCTTCCTTCTCCATCCTCTCAACCTCCTTACGCGCCACCTCTAGCATAGCCGGGGACATCAGCCGGTATCCTTCCCGCACAGGCTCTGCGCCCTGCACGTCAATCTGATGCTCAATCAGAGACGTCAGGCCCGTCCCCGGTGGCTTCTCACTCAACACCCGCTCCAATAACTCTTTTACCATCGTCCTCTGTTCTTCGGTAATCGCCGAAATTCCGGCGCACTCGGCCCGGATTTCCACCGGCTCGTTCAGCCCTCCGCCCTCCTCGAACGGCCTCCACTCCCTTCCTCTTACTCGCCACGTTCTAGCCCCTAATCTGAGATCGCACTCGAACATCTGGCAAAAATCCATCCCCAAGAAGAGATCATGCCCTAAATGTCCGACAGCATGCAAGGCTATCGTCCCTAATTCACCTTGCACCTCTACGGCCAGCTTCAATATGCTGAGCACTTTTTCAGTGCTTCGCGTAACGCTCTTGATCTCCAAGTCTATTGGGGCTAAGCGATCTTTAAACCTCTCGGCGACCTTCGGCCCTGCTATGCTCAGCGTAGCGCCCGGGACAAAAAGTTTGGCCCTCAAGGCGTACCTTGACAATACACCTATTGTCCACGGACGCCCCTTCTGCTTGTGGCAGGCCCCCTGCGCTCTTTACTTCATTCCCCTCCCTTACCTCTTCTAGACACCAACTTTTGTTCCGCTTCCTAATCGCGGCTTTCGACGGCACGCTCCGTTTCAGCGCCTTATACCGCCGCGCGCGCCTTCGATTATTGACAGCTTTCCGCAGAGTCGATCGGCGCTGGATCCGCGGCTCGTATCGTATTGGAGCGCGCTCCGTCGAAGCCTCGAATAGGTGCGATTTGTCCGTCTCCCGGCTTGCTCCACCAAGCTTTCCACCGCTCTCACCCTGCAATAGACTCTTCTCTACTTCTACCCGCCCTACTTCGCCTTTTTCCTTCTGCTCGCCCTCTTCCTCTATCCCTTGCACGTTTCTCGACGCCAACTCCTCAAAACCCGGTTTTGGGGACACCCGCTTACTGCTGGTCCCCGGCCTTCGAGTTTTCCGACTGGAATAGTCGGCTGCACTTGTCGCAATCTATTGGGGCAAGCCCTTGAAAGGTGTCCGCGCTTCCGGCACAAAAAACACTCAACCTCAGGGCATTTGGCGGCTCGGTGCCCCACCGCGTGGCAGGTGTAGCAAGGGCCTATAAATGGCATGCCCCGCTGATCCCCGCCTTCGCGGCGGGGACCTGGCGCGTAACCCTGCGAGCGCGGGATTGCGCCTGCAGCTCCGCCGTTCCGCCCGCCCGCGCCACTACTCTGTCTCCGCGTCCTGTCGCTCCAGTATCCTTCCCTGCGCTCGCCGTCGCTCTCCCTCCCTGTCCTTGCTCGATCTTCCTCCTCCCGCCCATTTAAATCCGCAGCCGGCGCTCGCTTCGATTCGCCTTCGGCCGAAGGGCCCGTTGGCCTCGCCGCCTGGCGTGGAGGAGCCTGTTTCGGAGGCGTTTGTCGCGTATTCGCTTTAGATGCGAGTGCCGCCTTCTCCTCGCTGCTACTCCCCGTGTCGCTCTTCGCCTTCTTCCCTTTTCTCCTATTCCTCTTTGCGCTACCTCCCCTTCCTCCGCCGCCCTTCTGCTCCCTCACCCCATCAGCCTCTGCGGCCTCGGGCTCCGTCGTCGCGGCCTTCGCGCGGGGCGCGGTCGGCTTGTTGTAAGCCGCCCCGGGAACAAACATCTTTTCCGGCGGGGGTGGGGGCGCGTAGCGGCTGTCTAGCTCGCGCTGCCGCTCTCACCGCCTACCCAGGCGCTCGATGTCAGCGAAGTAATCGACCACCTTCTAGGCCATCGCTCTCCTGTATTCGGGCAATAGGTTCTGGTAAGTCATTTCAACGACTAGCCCGTCCCTGGGCGACCGCTTAAACCACGGCACTATATACCGGTCGCACGGGAGGAAGGCAGCCACCTTTTCTCCCTTAGCTTACGTCCGGCGGCGATGGTCCTCCATCAAGTCCTCGTGGTCATACTCCGGTATGAAGTACACACGAAACTCCTCCTCAAATTCCCTCCACGTTCGCAATTCTTTTCTCCGCAGTCTAAACCAGCGTGCCGCGCGCTTGCTCAGCACGCAAGGCAACGTGCACAATAGCTGTGCGTCGGTTAGGCCCCCCGCCTCGCAGCAATCTTTCAACTGCTCCAATACCTCTTCCGGGTCCTCTCCCTTCTCCTCCTCGGAGAATCGTATATTCCAGCTCTTAAGGAGCTTAACTGTCCCCGCACTGCTGCAGTGCGAACGGTTGCTTCCTCTCGACCGCAGCGATTCCGCGGTGCTCTTCGCTCCGCTTTGTCGCCCCGATCGCTCGCCACTCCGATCCCTTCCGCTCTCAATCGCTTGCTTCTCGCGACGTAGCCTCTTCGGCAACTCACGACTCCCATCCCTGCCCCCCCCCCACTCCTCTCCCCCTATCAAACTCCGTATCTCTCCATTTTCCTCGCCGCTCGCTTAACCGGTCGAGCGCGGGCGGTCGCCGCGCGCCAGTCGAGTCGCGCAGGCGTCTGAGTCCACTATAATCGTGGACTCGCGGCTCCTTTGAACCTACCACCTCCGTATACGTCCGGCCTTTGCGCGACTCATTGCACTCTCTTCCATTCCCTGGTTCCGCTGGCCTTTCAGTTGGCTTATGCATCAGTCGCCTCGACGCGGCTTCGACTCTTCTATCTGCCGCCACGCTATCCCACGCAGCCTTAACTTCTAACCGCGCGCGATCCGCGTCGCGTTGACGGCGCCGCAGTGCGGCGTCTCCATATCTCTTCTTCGTGGCTCCGATCCTCTCCTCAATTTCAAAGGTCTTCTCTACCCTCGCAGGCGACTCTACCAGCCGGGCGGTCGGAGTATAGTACCGTTGGCTAACCTCCGTCTCGCTACCCGAGGAGTCGCCCGCTCTCTTCGTTTCTTCATCGTTCAAACTATCGCCGCTCGCGCGCTCGTCTCCACTCGAGGGGAGCGGTGCCCTTTGGGCATCCCCCCCCCCACCCGCTACATGCGAGTGGCCGATCTGCTATCCATACGGATGAGCCAGCGACGTGTACGTGACGGCCCACGGATCGAGCGACCCCGCCGCGGTTGTAATAACCGAGACGGTGCTGGCCACCGGCGCGGCCACGCAAACCACGTTCGCCTCGCACCTTTGCTGCGCCACTTCGTGCTCGCTATGTCGCTCGTCGCCTCTCGGCGCTCCGCCCTCCGCGTCCTCCGCGCCAACTCTAAACCTCAACCTTTCTTCGCTTGACCCCCTCGCCTATGGCTCGATTACTTTCCTCCCTTCGGCCTTAGCCTTCGTCCGTCGGCCACGCGGCCTCTTCGCCGCGACTTGCGGCACCGAGCCCGCAGGTATGGTGGGGACCGCTGCCAAACCGGCGTCATCCCACACATACCACGGGACGAGGGAGCCCGAGGGCTCGACCTCATTTTCTCCTCGTGCTCTTCCATACTCCCCTTTTTTTTCATCTATTCTAACTCTCTCGGTCGCCCGCCCCTCTCGCGTGACTTGATGACACAAAAATTATTTTCCGCGTTCGGATCCACGATTAGATCTCCGGCTAGCTACTCTCGGGCGCGAGTCCCCGGGCCCGAGGTCCGGACCTCGCTCTAACTCGATTCTCCCCGAACAATCTCGACTCGACTCTTTAACACCCACGATGCCCGACTCCCTGGGTGGCACTTCAGCACCTAAAGACCACCACTATCCACATTCACTCTCTGCGCTCTAACTCTGACTTCCTATCCTTTATCACTCGGGTCGCGCTCACCGTACATCTGATCGCCACAGATTCACTCTCTTCGCATTCACTCTCGTCTCAATCACGTCTCCTAACCCCTGTCACTAACGCCGTGCGTCTCACTATTGCTGGCCGACGGCGAGATGCTCGAGCCGCGGCTGCACGCGCCTTTCAGCGCTCGCTTACCTCTTACTCACTCTCGCTCTCTCTCTTTCCCTCTCTTAATCTATTACAAGTAGAGCACCCACTTCGTCTCCTCGACGCCACGCAGTCTCTCTCTAGGGAAGTAGCCAAAGCTCAGGCTGCTTTATCGCTGCTCCGGGTCTCACGGGCGCTGATATGGCGGCGGACTTCGTTTTCCTGGTAGCTGCTGGCTCTCGATCGATCAGCGGAGTGTGCTCTCTCACGTCTCTCTCTTTAGTCTCCAAGCGCTCTCGATCCACTCGTGACTGCACACGGCCAAGGGCAGAACGGGACTGCCAGGCCGCGGAGCGCGGCCTGTTCACTCGCCCCGCCACTGCAATTCTCTTCCCCCCCCCTCTGCCCTCGCGGCTCCGTCTCACATCCTTCGGTCTACTCTGCTTACTTCAATCCTTCTCTCTCTCCTACCCGCGGTCTTAAGTGACTACTTCGTCACACCCTTCCTGCGCCTTCCATATTTCTACCAACTGAAGAATGTATTGTATTCCCCATCTTTCGGCTATTGCAAGTAAATGTTTCTTCTGTTTCTTGACTTTCTCTCTCCTCTCGGCCCGGCTAATCTCAAGATTCATTGTTAAATCTCGTTCGTACCTAATAAATTCCAAGGCAGCCCCAAAGAAGATCAGTTGTGCGAGAAACAACATTTTTCTTTTGTTTTTCTAGTGCAGACTGAAAATATATTTTTGTATTCTATTTTTTTCATTATGTTAATAGGCTTATTTAATATATATTCCTACTGTACATAGGATATTCGTAGTCTATTCGCATGTACTATTGTATCTCGATTATTTCGTGTTATTTTTATATTTCCTTTATCATTAATAATTTCCTTGATATTATAAGGGCCTTCATATTGATTCGGTAATTTATAAGGTTTTCCGCCCTTTAATAACCATACCGAATCACCTACTTGAAAATCTTTATGATTTGAATTTCGATCATAATAAAATTTTGATCTCTATTTTGCGTCTATTAAATTGTTGCGAGCAATATTTTGTATATCGAAGAGTTTTTCGCTTAATTGTCTTACATAATCATCATAAGTTAATAATCGATCTTCATATGCTATCTCATATGATGGTAATCTTGCAATTTTTCCAAAAATCAATTTATATGGTGTAAAACGATGTCCTTCGTGTTGTGCTGTATTATAACTTAATATTGCTAACTCAATATATTTGTCCCATTCATTATCTTTGTCAATAAACATTTTCATATATTCGCTTAAGGAATGATGCGATGTTAATTCTTTAATTATTTTATTTTCGTCCTCTTTACACTGTCCCTGGAATATATAAGTCCCTTTTTCCTCGGACCTTTCTTCTTTTACCTGCGCATTACCAACAAGCGTGTCTTTCCCTTGATACCTAATTTTCTTAATTGTATTTTTTTCTTCGTTACTTTTATTAACTTTTTCTTGTTTTCTATATTTATTTTCATTACAAACTTCTTCCACATATATCCCTTTATTCTCTTCATTGACGTAATTATTGCAAATTTTTTTTCTTCATAGTTTTTGCTAATTTCCTTTATAACATCATTATTTTCATTAATAATCTCTTCTTTATTTCTTGATAAATCTTCTTCATAAGATACATATTTTTCATAATTTCCTTTCCAACGATATTTTCTTTCAAAGTCCATAAAATAATTAATCAACATTTCTTCATTATTCTGACATAATTCCGTGAAAGGAATAATAAGTCCATTTAAGTCCAAATAATTTTCTTTATAGTTTATTTGTGCATTGTTTTATTTAAAGAAATCCGTACCCAATATCCCTGATTCGTATATCGGAAAATCGTTAATTACGACATGAAAATCTATTTGTTTATTTTGAAAATCAACTCTAATTTTACCTAAGGTATTTATAGATTGTTTAGTTATTCCTTTTAATATTAATACTTCGGCCCTGTCGATAGGTGTATACGGCGACACTTCGCTCTGTCTAATTATATTCACAGACGCTCCTGTGTCTAACATAAAGTTTAAAGGACGATTAAACGCTTCGATATTTAATTCTATTTTGGGAGAACAACTGTTTGTGGTTAAGTTTATTTTCTCGACTCTTGTGAGGTGCCAACCTTCTCGACGGGTGGGCGCGTGACCGCTGGGGTCTCCCTCTGCGCGCCGGTAAGAGGAAGATCGCTTCCATTTCCTGAGTTTTGTACATGACCGCGTGAATCTCTTTGATATTAGAAGCAGTCTCGTTGTATGTGTCCGGACTTTCCACAGTAAAAGCATTCGGTAGAGCCTCCTCTATTATTATTATTTTGTCGTGCATAATTATATGGAATCGGTCCCCCCATGTTTCTAACATCTTGACTATTTTGTCTTCCAGTTCCGGAAAAATTTCTATTATTCGAAAAATTATTCACATAATTATTGTTACTTGAAAAGTTATTATTGTTTAAACTATTATTGTTGTCTCTAATATTATTATTTCTATTGGGTAAAAAGGGTATTTTACCTCTATTCTCGGAGTTCCAACCTCCAAAATTTTGTTGATTGAGCTGGTTAAAGTTTCTATTTCCAGCAAAATTATCATAATTTGTGTTAGGTCGTAAATAATAATTAAACCGATTGTTGTACGTATTTCAAATTGTCCATGCATTTCGGCTTGTTCCAAACTGTAAGTGGGCTAGTGTCAGACAGTTTGTCGCCACATGTCCGACTCTCTTACAATATGCGCATACTAATTTTTCCCCACTACTCTCCATTAAATGTACTTTTCGTGTGTCTCGAGGTATCCGCTCACGGGTCCCCCCTTGATCTTCCGCTTCTAAAACACTGCACGCAAATTTTTTCTCTATTTCTAACGCTTGTTACCCAGCTACTTTAAAATCATTCTGCATTCCCATGCGCGCCCTAATTTCCCACTTTAAACATTTTAAAAAGAATTTTAGACAATCATTTTTTAAACTTCTCTCAAATGTCTCTTTTCTATCAATGCATTTTTCATAAGAAGCAGTTTTTAAAATTTCTTGTTCTATTTTGCGCAATCTATTTAAATAACAGATTACCGTTTCGTTGCTTTTTTGCTTTATTTTTGCGAGTTCACCTGTCCAATCATGATAAGTTTTTCCCGCCCCGAATATCATTTCAAAATATTGAATTATTTCTTCTACACTCGTAAAAATTTGTCCTCTTGCGCAATTCAAAGCTTCTCCATATAACCTCATTCGAATTAATTTGGCGAGTTCTGCTTCTAAATTTTCGGGTAGTATAGTTTTTGCCTCCATACAACCGTCCAAAAACTGTGATAAAGGCACATTTTGTCCGATATATCTTGGTATTAAGTCTAATGCGTCTTTTAAAAATAGTCCTCTTACGTGTATAGTATTCATTATTTCTGTGTCTGTTTCAATTGCCGAGTGATATAGGGTTTTATCGCCTGTTGAAGATTTCTTCGAGTGCTTAGTTATATTATCTGCTCTTTTAGTATCGTTTTGTGCTTCTATAATCTGTTTGTTAGTGTAGGATATTACGTCGCAACAAATAATCAACAAGTTCCTCTACTGGAAATCCGGCTCATACGTGTGCCTCTAAAGCTGACGCGTGTTCTTTCTCCTCGAAATAAGTAGTTACGTGTTCTGCCTTAACTGTCGGAAAATCAATATTTTGACGCACCCCCGGACTGCCGGAAAATCAATATTTTGACGCACCCCCTGATTGACACTTTGTGTATGATCAATCGTTGATATAAGATACCTTATATACCAGTTTTCTGAGGGCGATATGCTCTTTCAAATCCCGGCAGTCTAAAGGTTAATGTCCTTGTGTAGAGATGTTTTAATTTCGTGGATCGTTTTTAAGTATTCCTCTTTTATTTCGGGTAGTTTATTCAAGTGTTGCCACTGTTTTTGACCTGTCCCAATGGGAGTGCTAGTCGTCAACCTAAGGGTCGGTGTTTTTAGAGTAATTTTTGTGTTTCTTTGTTTTTGTTCGTGTTGATTACTTTCTTCAATTTTTTCCTCTGTTTCTTCTTCAAAAGATTCGTTAAAAGTGTTATTTTCCCTATATGGCCCTGCGAATACTTGTGTTACTTCTAGCTCGGAAAATTTTGATTTTATCGGTTCCCCAATCCCTTGTACCGCGAGAGATAAATTTATTTCTTTAGTTAAATCAGTTAATTCACGTACTTTATTTATTGCTAAGTTTTTATCTTCAGGTTTCTTATTATTTATAGTTGCTGTTAATTCTGCCTCTTTCTCTCGAAATTGATTTAATAAAGATCTGCTCGAAAGGATTATATATCTCCGTTTATTTACGTTTTCATTCGGTTGCTCTGACATTCTTACTCATTTTTATAGTTCTTCTAATTGAATTTATTTATTTGTTGTGACTCATATTCTTTATTTCCCGGCCGATGCACCAGTTTTTAACTTATAGCCCTTAATACCTGTGACGTCCAGGATAAGGAATATAGGTCAAATTCATTCGGAAAAATAAATAAACATGATTCATACAATTTCAAAGATTATAAATTTTAATGGTTAAAAACCTTAAGTGGAATTGCAATGATTATACAATTTTCAAACGCAAGCCGCAATTTTCTAAAGTTAATTCTTTTTTAAAATTAATTCATGTACCTCGCAATAAAAGAGATGCATAACTTCTTGTATACGGTGAGGTGGGTCTGCTGGTCACGGTAGGTAGCGGCGGGTCCCGCTTTCCCTCGTTACTCCGAGCTGAAGGTGTCGATGCTCGCTCGTTCCCTCAGCTCCTCTCTCTCTCTCTCTCTCTCTTTGTGTTGACGGTGGACAGCAGCTTTCCTTGGTTGCATCGGTGGGTCAGTCGCCTAGCCCGGTGTTGGAGTCTCTGCTGCTATCCTCGTCCCTCCAATGTTAAAGAATAGGCCGTTGCC
Source organism: Sycophila sp. Sp_5 (assembly GCA_018906775.1). Classification (NCBI taxonomy): domain Eukaryota; kingdom Metazoa; phylum Arthropoda; class Insecta; order Hymenoptera; family Eurytomidae; genus Sycophila; species Sycophila sp. Sp_5. Next base: position 229,528 of record JACCID010000111.1, on the reverse strand, counting down.
CTGGCCCTGCGCTTTACCGGCAGGCTAATCGGCGTGTCTGATCTCAAGTCCGCAGCGGGCTGTCTCTCGTACTCTTGTCGATGCTCAGAGAGGCTCGTCCCTGTGCAGACTGGTAGCCTCGTAGATCTGACCGGCGTGGACGATAATTACGTGCTGAATAGACTCAATAATACTGAACGGTGTTCTCCCTTAGATTCGGGTTTTTATACTATTTTTTCCCCTCCATTGATTTCCAATGGGGTGCACTCTTTTGCTCAATTCTTGGAAAACTTCGGCTACCTAATTCACGATCATTTCTTGTCAGAAATCCGGATGTGACTAATCTTTTGATTTTGCGCTGGTGTGTGATCTGCTCTTAGGACTTATTCCCCTAGGCAGAGTGTGGGTCTTCATTGTTTTTTTCTTTTTTACGTCTTGAATATTGATTAGAATTCGAATATAAATTATTTTTATGGGCTGAAACTTGACTGTTCGGCGTAATAACATTCCTCCGAGATCCACTTTTGAGGTCTTATTTTGAGAGAAAAATGGGTCCGCGCGGTACGTTTGATTTCTTGCTCTGAATATTGATTAGTTTCCGTTTACGAATTGTCTTCAATATCTTAATATATCGACGTATTGTTGGGAAACATTCCTCATTTCCTTTATTGCCTTTTCTATTCTTTTTACATTTTCTACCACTTTACGGATTTTGGTATGTCGTAAAAAGAATCGTGTTTACTATTTTTATTCATTATTGTCTTTCTATTATTCTGTACTTTTGCTCTTATTCCTCTACTTATTATTATTCTACGCTTAATATCTTTTTACGACGTAACAATAACCACCGACTCGCCAATCGAAGCGTTCGATAAGGTATCTATAGACACTGTAGGGAAGCTAAGGTTAACGCCCGATGGCAACCAGCATATCCTAACAATGCAGTGTAACCTAACAAAATACCTCATCGCTATACTTATACCCAATCTACGAGCTTCTACGGTTGCAGACGCATTGGTTAGACATTTATCTGATTGGTTAGCAATTTTATCCGATCAAGGAACCAGTTTCTTGTCAGAAGTGGTCGAGAGTATGATGAGGCTATTTAAGGTCCATCACCTCACAACATCGGCATACCATCCACAAACCAATGGGTCATTGGAGAGAAACCATGCTCCCCTTATGGACTTCATTCGAAGCTATTCGGAGGCATACAGCGACTGGGATCATTTGGTGCCTTCACCTATAAAACTAGCGTTCACAGCACCACAAACTTGACCCCCTTCGAATTAATCTTTGGACGAATCGCCCGTTTTCCTATGAAAATTCCCCCGGAGGAAAAACTAAGAACCTACAACCTTTATCTACAAGATCTAATAACTCGCCTCTCGGAGATGAAGGTAATGGCCGGAGAAAGGCAAATCGAAACTAAAACCGAGAGTAAAGAAAGATACGATAAAACCGCTAAAAACTTTAATGGCCAACCAGGCGACTATGCCTGGGTATTAAATGAACCACATATTAGCAAATTTGATATCGTTTACAAAACTCCTCTAAAAATCTTCGAAATCCTAACCTAAAATAACGTAATACTAGAACTGCCAAACGGCAAGCGTATTCGCATACATAGAGATAAACTAAAACTAGCTCGGGTTAATCAAACCTAACCGTCTCACCTTGTCACCTTTCTCTTCTAGGAAACATGCTTCTTAGAATCCTACTTGTCGCCCTTATCATCAATCAATCAATCGCTATTAAATGTACTAATCGAGCTTAGACAAGGGAAAATCCACTCCTCACTACTAACCCCAAAAATGGTGAACCAAATTAAGGCCGATATTAACCGAGGGGCGGGAAATCTGGAACTCCCCATCCCCATCGAACATCTTAAACCAGAAGAGCTCATTCTAATTTCCGGTGTTGATGGAATGCGTAAAGGTGGCAGGGTTTTCGCTGTATTCCATGTCCCCTTGGTATATAAAACCACTTACCACTTGTATAAATTACACCCCTTTGGTTTATCCAAAATATACCAAACCTCACTAATAGCGTCGTCTATGTCCAACCCTCACACCAATACCTAAGCATTAGCACAGCTCATCAACAATTCGTAAAAATGGATCAAGATGATGGCGACAGGTGCCAGTCAACCTATTACGCCCATCTCTGTTCATTCGAGCAACCATTGTTTGATGTCGCAGAAACCAAACAATGCGAAGTAACCATGTTGCTCCACCCTTCTACTAAAAACCTAGCCTCATGCGACATACACCTGAAACCTGGGGTAGAAATGCAATGGACGTTTTTGAGCAGTAAAGAAGCCTGGCTATTCTCCATTGTAAAACCATCCAACTAACCGGATTGGGACTTTTGCGTCTAGCCGCCGATTGTGTTGGGATAACCGAAAAAATGACCTTAATGCATAACCAAGTAAAACGCGATGGGGTATATTACCTTTATCGACCGGAAATACAAATAAAACTCTCTGAGGCTGTCCCCGAGTTTGAAAAACATAAGGAAATGTTATCTGAAGTCTCGGACAGCTTCACAATAAGCTTAAACTTATGGGCTAAAAAGGGCGAATACTTGAAGAAAATAATTGGGAAGATGGACGAAATTCGTAACTATGAAAGGGAGAATATGTACACCCACTCCATCATATATGGCGGGTAATTGTTGGAATTGTTTTGTTTTTCATTAAGCGCTCTCTCCCTACTATATTCGAACCAAATTTTATATATATATAGAGGAGGCCTTCAACCGACTATTCTGCCTCATACCTTACAAAGGCAGACCGGAGTTAAGAGAAGATAGACTACTTTTGCATGTCTCTCAGTTTGGCGCCATCAACTACCACCAAATTGTGAGAGACAAGTTTAGCCAACCCAGCGTGGCATACATTTGCTATTACAACCAGATAGACACCACCAGGGCCTTAGAGAAATGTCATCCAAGTTATAAAGCGAGACGCGCTACTCCCAGGAAATAATACATTCTCGACCGAGACAAGGCCTCACATAAGAGACTAACCTACCACGCAGACTGCAACACCTTAGTAGAAAGAAGCATTTACGACCTCCATACTGAAACATGCAGGAAAATTAAAGCCTGACAAAGGCAACGGACAGTGATTATGCCGCCGGATCAACCAAAAACAATTTTCCAAGGTCCAATCAAGTATCGTCACCGAAGAGAATTGAGAACAATAGAAACCAGCTACAAACCAAGTAATGCCTAACAAACACCATCTAACCGGTGACATCAGGAGATCATAGTCATGGGCATCTATCACTCATCAATATACACGCCTCGCGCGTACACTAAGCTTTGAACTCATGATCCATCATAACCACACTTCTAATATATCTCCCTATATTATATAGTTATAAGGTCAAAACCTAAGATTATCCCCATCCTCCCCTCCTCCTCCCCCCTCCTCCCCCCTCCTCCACCCCTCCTCATTCTTCTTTTCCTCTCCTCATTTTTTTCATTAATTTATGTTATATTTATCATTTTAATGATGTCTTATATATATTTAAAATCTGTCTTTATATACAGGGTGACTCATTTTAATTGCCCTAGGCAAATATATCGAAAAGTACGGGAGATGGAAAAAAACGTTAAATGTAAAAGTTGTAGGGTTCAGAGGGGGAAATTGGTATTTAAAGTTTTTCTCAACCTTGCTTTTTTCAAGATATTGGCCTACGAATTGTGTAGATAGCTTGATTTGACCTTGATGCGACTGCAGAGGTCAACTTGACCCCATGACATAACATCATGTTTGAATGTAAAATTTTCCGCTCTTTTAATTTCCGAGGTCAAAAGTTGGTGTTCCTAATTAAAAAAACTACTTTGACTTTGAAATGACTTTGAAACTTGACCCCAAGGTCATGGTCAAGGTCACCATTGTATTTCCCCCTCTGAACCCTACAACTTTTACATTTAACGTTTTTTTCCATCTCCCGTACTTTTCGAGATATTTGCCTGGGGCAATTAAAATGAATCACCCTGTATATTTAAAAAATATTTTTGCTCCTCTTCAACTATCCTCCCCTCTCCTCCCCCCTTCTACCCCCTCCTCCCCCTCCTCAGTGATATTCCTCAACTCATCCTCAGTAACATCCTCATCATTGAACCCTTCCCTAGCCTCTCCTCAATTTGTATGAAATTGTAATTTTAGTTCCAAAAAATGTGGATAAAAAATTTACAATAAATTTCTCAATCGTATAGCGATACAGTCTACGGTATATTGTATCATTGATATAGCAAAAAAAGAATAACGAAAATAAAATCAATTATATCGCTAAAGCAAATGGCTAAATGAAGTGTTGTACCGTATATACAGGTAAAGAAAAGGTGAAAAATTATTTTCTAGAAATCGACTCAAAAATAAATAAATTCAACGATATTGGTAAAGTAAAAGAGTAGTTTAATGAGGAAAAGTGAAAATTGAAAAATGACTCAAATATAAAAACATTTAATTGCATCGCTAAAGCAAAGGTGTATAAACAAAGTGAGGAAAATAAAAAAAAGCATAATGGAAAATAGCAGAAAGGAATAGCATAATAATAAAAATTATAAAGAAATTTAAAATGCTGTAGAATAGTGTTTAATTAATTTATCTGATTATAATGAAATATTTGGAGCAGAAGAAGATCTTGCACCAAGAGATTTTCGACATATGTTACTAATTGTTCCATCTGGGAATCGAGTTACTGAGAGTTAATGAAAATTATAAAAAATAGGTATACTGTGATAAAATTTTAAATGTATGAAAATGATATCGAATTTAAATTTTGGCCTTTAAATGTAGGCAATGGAAGATTTTTTACCAAAACATGATCGAGAAAGTAAAGTAACAAAAATCCCAAAAACAATTATACAAACGAAAATATTATAGATGAAATTTTTGGATTCTTAAAATATGAAAATCGACATTTTTAAAAAAGTGTAATTTTAACTTCAAAATCGTATAACGGTACAATCGTATACTGATGCAGTCTATGAAATATTTAATCATTGACATAGCAGAAAACGATAATAATTGAAATAATAAGTTTTAAAATAAAATAATGGTTATAAAAAATTATTTTCTGGAATTTGACTGTAAAAATAAATATATTCAATTATATCGCTAAAGCAATTGGGTAAATAAAATTTCATATCGTAGACAGGTACAAAAAAATGAGAAAAATGCAACAATTATTTTCTAGATTTCGTCTGTATCGCAGAATGGGGGGTGGACGAGCGGAGCGAGTAGGGGGGTACCCCCCTAGTATATATATCGATCATATACTTTTAGTTTTCCATACGCTGGTTTACCAGCACCCTCGAAAATCACGTCACACAAAAGATTTTAGTAAGATAGCATATCCTGACGATCCCATCTTTCTGTTTCAGAAGCAACCTAACCTAACGTTTAATGAACATCTCCAGTGTTGAGCGAATCAACGACAGGAGCATCGAGGTGGAATGCCACCACCCATTTGACCTGGATGGCCTCAAGAAGTGCCTGGGCAAGGATCTCCAATCCTTCAGGGAGATTCAAACCATCCGAAAGAAGGTGTGGTGGGTTGAACTCAAGTATTCCAGCCGAAAGTACGCAGACCTTGCATTTAGGAAGGCGTTCCAACTCGCCCAGTCCTTTGAGGACGGCGATAAGGTTGGGGAAAAGGCCCGGAACCATCAAAAACCAGGTGCCCTCTTCCCGAAGAAGAATCTTCAACCCAAGCCGAGTCGTCGCCACTAATCCCGCCGCGTTTAGAACAAACAACCTTGAGTCAGGAGCGCAGAATCGATCCATCCACCTCATCCATAGCTCCATCTGCGCAACCAACCGTCGGAAGTAACCAGAGAGCTTCCGTACAACAACCTCCACACCACGCGGCACCCAGCAACAATGTGCGAGATGACTACATAATCGTCACTAGCATCCCAGCTGACTGGTCCCGCCGTGACGTCACCATGGCAATGAATTCATATGGCCCCATCGAATTTATCCATTTTGTGTACAGTAAAATCCCAACCGTCGAAAAAAAATATCCACTTCTGGCCTACGTACGATATTTTTCTAAAAACCACGACCAAACGGCACGAAATGTTGCAACCATTCTACAACCGCGGTCAGCTGGACCGTTCTTCGCCGCAACCAATGAAGAGCCCGAAAATCACTGGGCTACGTGAGAGTATTGCAAATCGTAGTAACCCGCGTCTACTCCAGGGACCACGAGCGTAACTGCCTGACGCTGAACGGGCATCTAACAAAACCTCACGCTGTCTGTGGCAGGGAGATACTGCTCAGGGACTGGCAGATTCATACAACCCGCTTCCAACCAACCAAAAGCAAGGAGGAGAAAGCCCAACCAACCATGGTCCTTCCCCCCAGCCAACGCAAAATAATGCCGCCTAGGATGGTGAAAGGACCATTAGCAGCATGGCGGCCCAAACCAGGATTCATCCTATGCTACACGCACCAGGAGAAGATCCTCATTATTTAAGATGAAGGGCGCCTGTTAGCCCCGAGTACCAAAAACCTCCGAGAGCAGCTCGAGGACGTGTATGGCACAACTAACGTAGATCTGTCACAGTAACAACCATAAAAATAACCTTAAACCACAACCTAAATAAACCAGAAAATGTAGCCTTATGTATTCATGCATTATTTTGTAACCTCATTAAATAAACCCGTAAAATTGGACCAACTTGTTACAGCTCTCTTGTAAAACCCAGATATCACCGAGGACGGCAACACTTTAAGAGGGGGAGGATGTTACTAACCGAAAATCAGCGCGCAAGAGTCATCGCCGAGCGCAAAGGGTCCGATGTTACGCCGCACGTACGATGTTGACACAAAAATATACTTATTCAAACTATATAGCTAAACAGCCCAACAATTAGAAAAACCATCAAAGAAAGACTTTCCTGATCATGCATTTCTTATCGATAGGCAAGAAATGCACGGTCTCGCCTCAGATCTTTCGAAGCAGCCCACGGAGACACCAGTTTGCTCCGTTTACTCCTCGAAATTTTTCGTTTAAGTTAAATATTTCAAATTCATTTTTATAAAATGATAATACTATTATCCGCGCGTTTATTATTATAACCACCGATTTTACGACAAAGAAAATCGAGTTCGCGAGATCAATCCGTGAGCACGTTGGGTGACCAGGTCCACCCAGCAACCAGCCCAGGCACATCCCCTCTTGAAGGAGCTCGCCAACATCGTGGCAACTACTCATATTTAATGTAAGTCGCTTTTCTTATAACTAAAATATTCATACTGTGACGCGTGGTATTATTGGGTACCTGCGCGCCGTCGCGAGCCTTCGCGGCGAGAGGGAGAGTTAGGCCGTGGCGCGCGGGAGCGGCGGCAATCTTGGAAGCTCGAGAGATTCTCTCGAGCCGCCGGTGACGACGGACGCGGGCGCGAGCGAGACCGTGAAATCGACGAGTTCCCCAGGAGGCGAGGAGTTAGGACGAGCGTGCGAACGTGCTAGCAGCTTCGTACGAGCCAAAGCTGCAACTCTGTAAGTACCGCCCGACTAAGATTACGAGTGCGGGCGTGTACCGGCGTGGAGTCAAGGAGCGCCTTGACTCCTTGGCGTCGAGTCTTGTTTAGTAAACGTGGGGAGCCGTCCCCAGTTCATCGCTTCTCTTTCTCTCTCTCCTTAGTTCGCGGACGCGGGCTCTCGTACGGCGAGAGTCGCGGCTCTCGGGTACGAGCCGCCGCGTGGTGCAACGTCGGTACCTCGAGCACGGGCTCCAGGTCGAGTCCGCGGTACATCGTGTGGAACGGGTAAGCGGCCCGTTCCTTCATGCGCGTGTGTACGTGTGTGTACACGCAGAGCAGGCAAGCGGCCTGCTCTCGAACGTTGCGTTTGTTTACGTGGAGCAAAGTCGCGCTCCGCGTAAACATCGCCGATCGCGGACCGCTCGATCGGCCGGTGAATTCTCGGCGCAGCCGAGTATTCGTAGGGTCACGCGTGCTTGCGTTCGCGCGCGGCTCCGCTCGGCAATACTCGGGCATGTTCGGGGCAGTCGGCCCGCTTGCCCGACGTCTACTAACCCTCGCGGTCGCTTATCTTGTAACTTTCTTTTACGGAGGCAATAAAGGCCTCCGAATTGCAGTTTTAGTTGTCCGCGTTATTCTTCCGAGTAGTTCGCGGGACTACTCGGCAAACCCTTTTCATCCATAACCTCCCGGATACCGCCACTCTGTCGCAGAGCTGAGCGACCGGCATCAGCTGTCGTCGAGGAGGACGACGGCCACGCGGACGCGAGGAGCGCGTTCGCTCAACAGCACGCGAGTACGAAAAGCGGGAGTACAGGCGTACTCTCGCGTTGTACACGGGCCGCGGCGACGTGCTTTCGCCGTCGGGTGCTCGCGCGCACACCGAGGTAAGGACCTCGAGGGGCACTCGCACGTGCCCCATTGCACCAATCTTGCGGAGGAAGGTCTCCTCCGCGAGATAATAGGTCATAGGCAACCCCGTTACAACTGGCGCCCAACTTCACGTGCATTCGGAGGTTAGGAGTACACCGCAGCGATTTATGAGTTTTTATTTTCGAAAGACTTTGAATTTTCAGATCGGATTACCAACCGAGTCGGTAATCTAGAAGCAGGAGAAGCTCCGGGAATCAGGGAGTGAAAAAGCCGCGAAATTCAAATTTGAAATTAAATTCTCGAGTTCGCGTGCGTTCGTGTAGAGGGATTAGAATAAAATTTTCTTTAGGAAAATGAAGGGGGAAAAATCAGGAGATTTTTCCGTTAGTAGATTTAGGTGGAGAGAATGAATCTCGCGTGGCGGCGAACTTTCCTTCAGGCGGAAGGAACGTGCGAAAAGGCGATTTCTCTTGTTTTTGCATACGGATTTAGGAGGAAATTAAATTTTTCGATTTTCATTCGTGTTCGGAAAACTAATTCGTTCAGACAGTTGCAGCCGTAACCTGCTCCGGTCAAAATTTTTTTTTTACTTTGGTTGAAATTCCTGGAGTACATTCGCAAAGTGAACAGTCGCAGCCGTGCCCTGCTCCTGTTCGGAGACTTTGCGATATTGGAACTCACGGAGAGTTCCAAGTTCTGATTAAATAAGCGAACGGTCGCAGCCGTGCCCTGCTTTCATTCAAAAGCTTTTAATCACTGAACACGCGGGGTGTTCAGAAATCATTCAACAGCATACAATTGCAGCCGTGACCTGCTTCTGTATCGGGCAGCATTTGAGTGAAAACTCGGAATTTTAACAACCCGGAAGCAAAAACAAAACGAGAATTCGCACTTTCGACTGGGAACCTCTCGTGTTAGCTAGTTAGCAAACATACGTAATTTACAAAGATTGTAATTTACTAACACTAGAAATACGTCTGGGAGAAAATTCTAAGGAGAATTTTTCCCGTTCAAATTGACCTCGAAAATCGAAAGTTTTCGAGGAAAATTCGTTTTCTCGCTGAATTTGTCAGCGAGAATTTCATATAGAGACGCGTTAAATAAATAGAGTTTTTTTACGCAGTTCAAACGCGACTGTGTTACAAAAGGTAGGCAGTCGTGAAGAAATTCTCTAAGACGTGTTTCAGAGAGAATCTCACACTACACGTCAGGGGTAGTTGCGTCGCCAACCGAAAGGGCCGTCCCATTAATTTTTTCGTGCTTTTGGGATAGAGGGCAGGTCTGTACTCAATCAGGTGAAGATGGAGTACAAACAAGAACCAACGGAAAGGGACGTCCAGCAGTGGCTGATGGCGATCCCAGTCGAGGAGCTGGAAGAGACGATCCAGTAACTCGGACTAAGAACAGACGGCGACTGCTTCGTGCAGCGTTACCGTCTGTACAATTGGCTGCAGGGTAATTATACCGCAGCCGATTTCCAGGCGTGTAACTCCTCAAACGAGGAGGAGTTACGCACAGTCCGCAAATCACTGAGGAAGTCGTTCATCGAAGACATTTGCATGGACAAGACTTCTACGACCATTCAGGATGAGAATTATGAGAAGGGCCGTCCTCACCCTCTCTCAATTTATCAGAATAGCATAATCTGCCATTCTGAAAGCGACAAAGTAGTTGGCAACAGGGATCCAAGTCGCAAACCGCCATCAAGGCTAGATCATGAAAAGAGCCAAGATAGCGAGACTGACGACGACAGTCAGTCATCTCAAGATCAGACATCGAGAGTGAAATCTCTGCTACGAGAGATCCAGCAAGCCGTTCGAGCAATCGAACGGAAATACGACAACCTGTTGAACACAAGTGTCACACAGGCGAGGACATTGTCGGCTCTTACGTTGAAAGTCGATCAGCTGGCCCACTAAAGGGACCAGCAACGGCCGACAATGTCAAGCACGAGAATCAACGAAACACTGAATGGCGCGCACACCATTCAGAACGCGCAACGGCGAATCCCGCCACGTGAAATCAGAACGTGGACTGATTTCACGAACGGAAGGACGAGAGAGCACATCGTTCCTTCCACAAGCGAATTACATCGCACAGGCAGAGGTCACGAGGACCCAAGCCGCCGGTGGTTGCGGACAACACAATAACACTAATACACAAAAATAAATAATTAAACCAGACTTAAATCTAGATGTGCCTTTATTTAGCCAGCGACATAAGGCGCGTGGCTTTCCAAATAGGCGATTACAAATTATAAACGATTAATTCAGAATTTAACAAAATAAGATTTGCAATTTAGATTATTCAATGATTTTTAGAATTTAACTAATCAAATTAACAGTTGAGATTTCAGATTTACTTAGTAAGATTTTCAATATTTGAATTCAACAATAAAATTTAGAATTAAATTAACTCCACCAAAAATATAGGCGGACGCTAATTAATCATGTAAAAGGCGCATAAAGGCACAGCAAAAGAATACAAATGCCTTATTAAAAACGCGTTATCAAGGGCGAGGCACGAGCACCCTGGCGTAAAATTTAATTGCCTCAACGTAGGCGAACAAAACCAGTTATCTTTCGCCAAATGGATTGCCACCTTGTCCTGCTGGTTTGAAGCTGCCGAGTGTATCAGGAGATGTTGCTCGGCCACAAGGCCTGAACGAAGGCACGCAAGCCGCAAAAGAGTAAAGGACTTTAAAGTCGACAACGCGGCGCGGAAGTTGCTCCAGGCGATCCTCCTTGTAGGCCAGTCAGTTGCGAAGTCGCAGAGCGCTGCTTCTCTCGGTGAGGTCAAGGCACCGACGCTCATCGTCCCGTCGGCGTCACCGCTGCTGATTGGTCGCTTTAGCTCGGGTGATTCTGGAGGTCCAGTGTGAAGGTGAAAACACTTCGCCTCTTACGTCCTCATGCCTCGCTTGTCCTCCTGCAAAATAGGGGAGGTAAGTGCTGGTTCAAGTAAACATTATACCGAGCCGCAGCGAGTTTAGCTCGCTGATGGAATTTTCTTATTTTCGTGCGGTTCGGCAGCACTGCCTTCAGGCAATATTCCACAGGCTTAAATCGAGGAAATTAAATGGGAGGCAATACTCATCTTTTTGAACAAACTGGACCCTCCATTGCCCTTGGCTGTTATCGCAGCAATTGCGCGCCTCATATGACGACGGCGATCGGTACCTGGTGTACCTCGGTGTGCATCTGCATGAATCTTGGCCGAGGCATCTTATTCTGGAATCTCAAAACGCTTCTGCGGAAAAAGACTATTTCTAACGCAATTTAGGCAGTGGTGGAGGGACTTCCCATCTGGCTGCTAGTTTACCAATAAAACTGGCACGCGGAGTAACGGGCAAAAAAGCGCCACGTTACAAGTCGAAGCAATAGTTCAAAAGAATTTACAAAGTCAACAATAAAATTTGATAAATGTTTGTATTAAAAATAAACAGTGTAGTGAAACCGAATTCCGTTTGATATCTAAATTAACTTCACAATATTCAGCTCTATTCTACAAGAAATTTTCCTTTTTGAATTACAGATACTATTAATCTATTTTATTCTTTGATAAAAATTTAGAAACTTTCAATTTTCATTCAACCTTCACACTCAAACAAAATATTCTATATCCCAATAAATTCATTTACTACATCTTTAAATAATAAACTAAATTCAAGAACTCGTGCACAGTTATATATAAATAAAATCTATACAACATTCGATAAGGGGGATCAGATTCACAATCTACATTTTGACAATTCAACATTGTAACAAAAGTAGATTTACCTAGATCTAGCTAAGAAGTAAGATTAATGCAAATGTAATTTAACGTCCAAACTCTTTTCAAAGAACCGCACAAAATTCATAGACTACACTGATTGCATTAAACCCAAATGCAGTCCAAAAAGCACACATAAGGCTTCTATATTTAAAATTTATATATCTACAATAACTAAAAGTAACACTAGCACCGAACACTTACTGAAGCAGCAAACGAGCGAGCCCAGGTGCAATCAGCTGTGTGTCTGATTGCGTAAAGGTGGCCCTACACTAGGGAACCCTTCACCGAGTATAAGGGTCCGTCTACAACGATCCTACCCAGTCTGTTCACGCCATTCCGCGTGTTCGTAAACAACGAGCCTGGCGTATCCAGTAAAGACTTTAAAATCAACCTTTACCATACAAATTTCCTCATTTTTGCAAACCCTTAAACCCTTTTCAGAGCCAAATAGCAACTTCTAATAAGAGGCGGGCCCGTACGGGACGCGCAGTGCCGACACGGGTTTCCACTAACCCAATCGCCTTTGGAAATAATTTTCCAAAGGAACGTAACGGCTAAAGCAAGTGGCTGTATATATTAGCATATACAGTTACGCGCTTTTGCAGGTAACTCTTTGACCTTCATTTGACCGTGATTTTTACGCGATGACTCGAAAAACGTAGATCAACTGTTTAAAGGATCTGAATTCCAATCCACAGCAAATACATAGATTAAAAGCTAGAAAAGGAGAGCCTTATTAAACCACAGAGGTACATAATAAAAACAAGTCAACACATATTTAAAGTTGAAATTTTACGTTCTTTCAAATTCCGGGGTCAAAAGTATCATTGTTAGATTTTACGGATTTGACCTTTGTTTGACCTTCACCTTGATGAGTTGGGGTCGAAAGAAGCCCGGATTCGGATTTAGCGATGTCAAAAACATGTACATGTAGGTTTTTAGATTTTTCAAGGATTATTTCACAATTTAACCTTTAATTGCCTTATCTGATGAGGTCAAACAGATCCCATATTTGAAATCAGCGACCCAAAAAACATATAAGGCACATGATTTTATCTAAAGGTCCCTGTTGAAAATATCCAGCTGGAAATCCATGCATGTACTGGATTCCAGCTAGATTTCCATCTGGAAAATCCATCCGGGTATCCATTAAATCCACCTAGATTGATTCGAAATCGAGGTAAAAATTACACCTGCATTCCCTAGAAATCCAACTAGATAAATTCGACCAAGGTTCCCCAGAAATCCACCTGGAATTTCCACCTGGAAATCCTGCTGGAATCCAGTCAATGCATGGATTTCCAGCTGGATATTTTCAACAGGGGTTAGAGGACTTGTTAGAGAGCTGGTAGTAATAAAAAATTTTACTATATTTTCTATTTCTATTTAGTATTTCTCTCAGTGTATTTTTATGTTATATAAATTACTAACCTGCCAGTAAATGCCGCCGTTGGTTTCTTTTTCTGTTTTGACGAGCACGTCGGTTTAACGGCACGGCAGATACACGTGAATGCATTGGCATTGCCAGTGTTGATGAAAGAGATGTGACTTCCGGTGTCGTTGCCTTTCTGTTGGCGATGGCACAAATGCTCTACGAGAGATCAGCAATCACATTGTATAAGTCTACGACGAGGCGATCTTACGGGCAACTTAGAATGCTATATTTCTGGCGATCCAGGATGCAATTTTACGGGCGACTCAGGAGACTATCTTACGGGTGACTCAGGAGGCGATATTACGGGCGACCTAGGACGACGACGACTTTCTTGTACAAGCAAATCTAATTAACGATAAATAATAGATTGTTATTGTTATCACAGATAGGAATTTTATAGACACCCATTATAAACAACCTGCTAAATGAATAAAAAATTATTCAGCTAACTACGTTTGTCCTTAGTGAGTCACTGACATTAAAAATAAAAACTTTTTTCAAACTGCGTGCGAGAAGCTGAATTCTCATGCTTCCATGGCGTTTGAGAAGTATACGATTCTTGTACTCGTGTGAGAGGAAAATGTTACAGGCTATGCGTGCGAAAGGAAAAATCCCCTACAGTATTATAGCACGTGACTCATAACCAACGCCATCTATGAATCCCAGAGTGTGCTGCTAGAATTTATATTTATTATTTGTATGAGGTATATTTGTATATGTATATGAGGTTGATTTTAGTGTACACACTGAGAGAAAAAATCTTTTTATTTATAAGTAAAGAAAGCTTTACGTTCTTTTTAATCATTTGGGTATCTTCGAAAACACCTGCGGTTTGTTCTTTAATTTATTTTTTATTTAGTACTATAATAAAATAAAGTACGCTGAGAAAAAAACTTAATAAAAATTGCTAGTGTGGTTAAGAAAGGAGTGACAGTCTTAACAGGCGAGAATTTTTTGTATAAAAAATAATAATTTTTACTGTGTAAATGTGAAAATGTGCAATTCACTGGGAAAATGTGAATGATGACATTCAATAAGTGAAAAATCGTTCACATGCTGAATACGTAAACGAGTTTTCACATAAAATATGTCACTATTCACATTTTCAGATTTAGAGAGTAGTACGAAAATTAGAGATTAGTACGAAATTGCCGGTAGTCGAAAGGTTAAAGTAGATCTTACTCTTCAGAAAAAGTAAAATTTATGTGAATATTAGTAGAGTCAAAAGGGGATAACTTCGAGCTTCTCCCACTCGTTTGAAAAAATAGTATATGCAACACGTGCGAGAAAGATTATCGCACTCATGGGGAGGCGGGGCACTCGCCTCGCTCGTGCCCGCTCCCCATTTGATAATACTATTCCTCTCGCACTAGTTGCATAATGTACTATTATTACCATTAGCATTTTCATCACCATCATCACTAGATACATCTGAAAAATAAATGTTTAGCAACGCTTTTATTAAATTATTTTTCAGAATAATTGTATAGCATTATTAAAAACATTACTGGAACGCACACTTAATATACGTCACAAATTGTTTTGAATAAAAATAAATGAAATCGTTTTTATCTGTCACATCCACTCCAACTCGTCGTGCCTTGTGCGCCCTAATCAATGTAAAAAATCCACTATTATATTAAGGAGCTTAATTCCAGGGTTTTTTTCCGACCACTTTTCACGTCTTTGACCGACGATACTTGTAGATGATGTAACTTGGTCCAGGAACATTTTTTCCGCTTCGATTTTTTTCTCAATGACCAAGTGCGGGGTGGGCTGCCTTGTAGACGACGTCCCGTCGTCCTGAGGGTGTTCCTGGACATCTGGACATCGTCTACACAAGCAGCGCCCGATTTTTTTCTCAATGACCAAGATCATGGTGGGCTTCCCTGTAGACGACGTCCCGTCGTCCTAAGGGTGTTCTTGGACACCTGGACATCGTCTACAAAAGCAACGCCCGATTTTTTTCTCAATGACCAAGTGCGGGGTGGGCACACGTGTTTAATTTTATGTCTATAAATTTCCCTTTTATCATTCTGTTAACATAAGCATCCAAACACATGCCAAAAAGTATAATTGTCTTATTAGATATCAGGTCTAGCACACACTAAAAGAATTAGAGCAGAAGAATAACAAAAGACATAGTATAGGACCTTTGCCGGACACTTGCGGTAAGGAGTAGGAATATGTAAATAAGGGGGGCGGAATAAGGAAATAAGTAGAACTACAGCGAAAATAAAAAAATAAGACATCTTATTCTCGTAACATATTATTTACGTATTTACGTAATTATCTGTTACTGTAACTAAAACTATTCCTTATTTTTTATCTACTGTAAAGTCTAATTTATAAAAAAAATCATCTATTATTTATAATATTTTAGAAAATTTGTATTAAATTTATTTATATTAAATAAAATGTAATTCACTATAATCTGTGACGCGGGGTACTGAGGGTTCCCTCGCGTCGTCGCGAGCTGGCGCGAGCGAGCGCGAGCGCGACTTAGGTTAGGCTAAGCCGGCGCGCGGAAGAGAGATTGCCAGGTGGGCAATCTAGAGAGATTCTCTCAAGCCGTCAGCGAGGACGGACGCGTGTGCGTGCGTGTGCGAACGGGGTACGAATAAGAGAGTCGAGAGGAAGCCGTCCACGTGAAGGAAGCACGAGGTAGCAGCCGAGAACGAGCGTAGGCTGATACGGTTGTAAGTACCGCCCGTAGACTGTGTTGCGAGTGCGGGCGTGTACGCGGCGAGGAGTCGAGGAGCGCCTCGACTCTAGAGCGGAAGTTTTCGTTCGTCGAACGCGGGGAACGTTTCCCCCGTTCTTTCTCTCTCTCTCTCCGTAGATCGCGATCGCGGACTCTCGTGCGGCGAGAGTCGCGGCTCTCGTAGAAGAGCCGCCGCGTAATTCGACATTGGAACCTCGAGCGCGGGCTCGAGGCCGAATTCGTTGTACATTGCGTGGAACGGGTAAGCGACCCGTTCCCTTGTATGCGTGCGTACGTGTGTGTACGTGTAGAGTAGGCAAGCGGCCTGCTCTCGGACGCAAACGATTGTTTACGTGGAGCAAAGTCGTGCTCCGCGTAAACACCACCGATCGCGGACCGCGCGATCGGCCGGCGAATTCTCGACGCGGCCGAGAATTCGTAGGAGCGCGCGCTTGCGTTTGCGCGCGGCTCCGTTCGGCTTTACTCGGGCGCGTTCGGAGCATTCGGCTCGCGCGCCCGACATCTACTAACTTCTCCGGGACGCGACTATTGTAATTTACTTTGCAGAGGCAATAAAGGCCTCCGATCTATATTTTACTTGCTCGCGTCATTCTTTCGGGTAGTCCGCGGGACTACTCGACAAACCTTCCTCGTCCCCAACCTCCCGGATACCGCCACTCTATCGTAGAGCTGAGCGGCCGGCATCGGCGATAGTCCAGGTGGACGACAGCCACGCGAACGCGAGGAGCGCGTTCGCGCAACAGCACGCGAGTACAAGAAGTGAGAGCACAGGCGTACTCTCACGTTGTATACGGGCCGCGGCGACGTGTATTCGCCGTCGGGTGCTCGCGCGCACCCCGAGGTAAGGACCTCACGGGGCACTCGTGCGTGCCCCATTGCACCCATCTCGCGGAGGCAGGTCTCCTCCGCGAGGTGAATCGGTCAAGGATAACCCCGTTACAACTGGCGCCCATTAACGTGTGCACTGGAGGGAAGGACCGCGGCGCGACGAAACTTAGATTTTTTTTTTGCGAATTCTTCCAGAAGCAGGAGAAGCTTCGTGAGTCAGCCACTAGGTGGCGACGCGCTTTTTCACAGGGAGTGAAAAAGCGCGTCCCTTAAATTGTTTCGCGTTTTTGGGACAGAGGGCAGACCTGTACACAATCAGGTGAAGATGGAGTACAGAGCGGAACCCACGGAACGGGACGTCCAGCAACGGCTGCTGGCGATCCCGACTGCTGAACAAGACGACAGGAGATCGTCCTTGCACGCAGACTCTGTAGTAAGGGATACTACAGAGGAACAGGTCGCTGACCTACAAACACTGCTGGAAAGGATTCAGCAGGCGGTCGAAAAACACAACGTCAGATACAGAGATCTGACGTACACGGTGACGACCCAGGCGAAGACCATCGCGACCCTTACGAGCAGGGTAGACCAGCTAACTCGAGAGGTTGAGCAGCTGAGGTCTCCGATGTCAAACACGAGGTTCGACATTCGGCAAAACGACTGGCAACGGGAATGTACACACCCAATGCAGTCATCGCCAAGGGTCGAATCCCAGGAGACGTTCACGAGGAACTATCCCACATTCGACTGCAATTTGGACGACACGCCGGCCGTCCAGAACACACAAAGGAGATTTCCGTCACGTGAGATAAGGACGTGGGCGGATTTCACCAACGGGAGGACCAATGGATATCAGATTGGCCCACCCAACAGCGATAGGAATCGCACAGGCAGGGGTCACGAGGATCCTAGCCACACAGCCAAAGCGGTGATGCCAGAGACGGCAGACAAACCACAGGACAGAAGGACAGGGGTGTCTTTCACGGAGGTAGCGGCAACGGTCGTACCGACATCAGCAGAACAGAAGAACCCCGAAGCTCCAATAACTGGCGTCGGACTTCAAAACGTCCTGAATTTGATAGCGAGACAGTTCAGCTCGCTATCAAAACAAAACGAGGAAATCGCGAAGGCGCTTCGCGAAAAGAACGCGAAAAGGCAGAGGGGGGAAAGCAAGGGTGCTTCCTCCTCGACGAGCAAAGACGGTCGATCCGGAAAAGGTAGCAAAACTTATAGAGGCTGCAGCGGGAAGGATGGCCCGAAAAGCGGACAGGCGAAGGAGCCCCTTCGTTGCTACGGATGCAAAAAGAAAGGGGTGATTCGTGCGAAATGTCCAAATTGCTCGCCGGAAAACGGACAGCGGGGGGAGTAGGGCACTCAACTGCTCCCCCAGACGCAACCGAAGCTTGTCAGGAAGCTTCGGAGATAACCTCCCAGGGAGTCAGCGGTGCGGCACAACCGGACGTCCCTACGGAGGAATTCCTGGAAACCAGAGGGTGGTTACAGGTGGAAGTGGAGGGTTCCCACTTCCGCGCTCTGTACGACACAGGCGCATCGGTCATGATGACGAGACCGACCGGCCTGCAGTTGAGAACTGCATGCGGCCAAACATTTATGCCAAGCGAGCACGCAGGGGCTAAGCATGCTGACGGTAGCACAAGCTTGACGATGAGTTGTGTTCACCGTCCCTTTAAGATAGGTGGCATAAGTAGGAAGATCAAGGTGTTGATCATCCCTACACAAGACGTAGATTGTTACTTGGGCACGAATTTCACGACTGAATTTGGCTCGAGACACAATCCGCGGTCCAACCAACTGACGTTGGTAGACGACAACGTCAGGGTCGACCTCCAGCTGACATCGGTCAGGGAGGTTGACACTGTTCCAGTCGGTGCAGTAGGCATAGGCCGTACGACCGAGGAACAGCTGGCACAAGTGGAGGCACTTGTGCAGCAGCTGGTCGGCGAGGAGCCGACCACATTTGGGTGCACCACGAGGGTGACCCATATAATTGATGTGGGAGATGCTCGCCCCATCAAGAAGCGCTATTACTCGGAGTCGCCGGTAATAGAGGCTAAGATGCACGCGCAGGTCCGAAAGGTACTGGACGCTGGCGTCATCACACCATCCACGAGCCCATGGCCAAGCTCGGTCGCGATGGTAAAGCAATCCGGTGGAGGATACCGGATATACATCGACACGAGGTCGAAAACGTTCGAGGAGCATCTCGAACACCTTCGCAAGATATTAGGCCGTCTAAGAGAGGCGGGCCTAATTATCAACCGGCAGAAAAGCCACTTCTGCCAATGCGAAGTCAAGTACCTGGGTGCGGTGCTGAACCAAGAAAGGTTCCGCCCCGATCCAAAGAAAATAAGGCCGGTACTGGAGTACCCGGCGCCGAAGGACGTGAAGCAGCTAACACAGTTCTTAGGCAAGGCATCGTGGCATAGGAGGTTCCTGAACAGCCTCGCCACGATGGCCAATCCGCTTACGCAACTTACGGAGAAGGAGCGTAAGTTTGAGGAGCGTCCTCACACCTGCCGAGAGGACCTACAGCGTGACAGAACGAGAGTGTCTCGCTGTAGTATGGGCGATAAGGTTTCGCACATCAAAGGCTACACTGTCTGAGTAGTCTTGGACCACATCTGTTGGCGATGGCTGCGCACACTGAGTGGTCCAACAGGTCGATTAGCATGGTGGACCTTGGAGCTGCAAGGTCACCAGTGCTTGTTGAGCACAGGAAAGGTGCGCTCAACAACGTCCCAGATGCCCTTTCTCGTATGGACGAGGAGGAACGCGGGGAGACTCCAGTGGCTGGTGTCTTATGGACAAAGGACTCAAAGATCCAAAGATGGAATGGGTCCGGGGTAGACGGTTCTACTCCAACGACGAGATGTTCCTGAAGAAGACGAGGACATCGAGACCAACGCCCGACCTCCGGGGGAAGGCGGGAGTCGTGTGGATGCGCCCACGACTCCATCAGCAGGCGCTGATGAAGAGAAGAGCGTTGCCAGCGGGCAAGCGTCTCAGACTGGGAGCGCCCAGTCTAGAGAAGGAAATGTGAAGCGACAACGCGGAAGACCGCGAAAGGCGTCGTATACGTCGGGGACCGGGTCGTCTACCGAGTTCTACAGACAGGATTGACTTAGGGAGCCATTCCTTACAATTCCTTTCTTCTTTCCATCCTTTCCCCAAACGGAGTAGTTGGAGTTGGAGGAACGAGTCGTAGGACTCTTCCCTGGAGAGCGCCGGGGACAAGGCGTTTTCCAAAAGTGTTCGGCGTGCAACCGCCGCCGGAACAGCCAGAAGGGGGCACCCTGGAGGGGATCCCCGAAAAGGTTGAGGAGGTTGGGGCGAGGCCCAACCACCACCCAGCAAGCATGCTGGCAACCTGCTGAGCGACCAGGAGGTCGTTCACCACGACGTGATGAGCAGCGCGGCTGCCCACCGTCTAGCGAGTGGCCAGGAGGCCACCCGCAAAGAAGCGATCGGAGAGAATACCGATCGTTGTGTACGCTGGCCCCGAGGCTCGAAGCCGGGTACACAGGGCATCCCGGGGTCACTGGAGATCGGCGGGAGTGCCTAAGGAGACAAAATGGTGTTTCGTCTCCGTTTCAAAGAGGAGTGCGTAGAGGAGTACGTACTCCGCCACAAACGGTTTTTCATAGCCATTGTGGGAAGAGCCCACACAAAAGGACAACGCGCGCGATGAGGCGCAAGTCCTAGTGCGTGCGTCTGCGATAGTGGCAGAAGCGCAAGCCCGACGGGTCGGCAGACTGGCCAAGAGTCGTGCCGTGCCGAGTCCCGTCACCCATTGTACGTGAGAGCCAATGGCTTCGTGCTCTGCACGTACAAAATCACGACGAGGTTCGTGGTTAGTTTTTTTTCTCCTATCCTGCCCCCTTGTTTCCTACACTACCGAGGTTTGGCTCGCTGATAGTGGCAGAGGCCGTCAAGACGTAGCTTAACGGCGTCTGGGAGGAGGGTGTGACGCGGGGTACTGCGGGGTACCCTCGCGTCGTCGCGAGCTGGCGCGAGCGGGCGCGAGCGCGGCTTAGGTTAGGCTAAGCCGGCGCGCGGAGGAGAGATTGCCAGGTGGGCAATCTAGAGAGATTCTCTCGAGCCGTCAGCGAGGACGGAAGCGTGTGCGTGCGTGTGCGAACGGGGTACGAATAAGAGAGTCGAGAGGAAGCCGTCCACGTGAAGGAAGCACGAGGTAGCAGCCGAGAACGAGCGTAGGCTGATACGGTTGTAAGTACCGCCCGTAGACTGTGTTGCGAGTGCGGGCGTGTACGCGGCGAGGAGTCGAGGAGCGCCTCGACTCTAGAGCGGAAGTTTTCGTTCGTCGAACGCGGGGAACGTTTCCCCCGTTCTTTCTCTCTCTCTCTCCGTAGATCGCGATCGCGGACTCTCGTGCGGCGAGAGTCGCGGCTCTTGTAGAAGAGCCGCCGCGTAATTCGACATCGGAACCTCGAGCGCGGGCTCGAGGCCGAATTCGTTGTACATTGCGTGGAACGGGTAAGCGACCCGTTCCCTCGTATGCGTGCGTACGTGTGTGTACGTGTAGAGTAGGCAAGCGGCCTGCTCTCGGACGCAAACGATTGTTTACGTGGAGCAAAGTCGTGCTCCGCGTAAACACCACCGATCGCGGACCGCGCGATCGGCCGGCGAATTCTCGACGCGGCCGAGAATTCGTAGGAGCGCGCGCTTGCGTTTGCGCGCGGCTCCGTTCGGCTTTACTCGGGCGCGTTCGGAGCATTCGGCTCGCGCGCCCGACATCTACTAACTTCTCCGGGACGCGACTATTGTAATTTACTTTGCAGAGGCAATAAAGGCCTCCGATCTATATTTTACTTGCTCGCGTCATTCTTTCGGGTAGTCCGCGGGACTACTCGACAAACCTTCCTCGTCCCCAACCTCCCGGATACCGCCACTCTATCGTAGAGCTGAGCGGCCGGCATCGGCGATAGTCCAGGTGGACGACAGCCACGCGAACGCGAGGAGCGCGTTCGCGCAACAGCACGCGAGTACAAGAAGTGAGAGCACAGGCGTACTCTCACGTTGTATACGGGCCGCGGCGACGTGTATTCGCCGTCGGGTGCTCGCGCGCACCCCGAGGTAAGGACCTCACGGGGCACTCGTGCGTGCCCCATTGCACCCATCTCGAGGAGGCAGGTCTCCTCCGCGAGGTGAATCGGTCAAGGATAACCCCGTTACAAATCATTTAATTGATAAAATGTTATAAAAAATTAAAATTTGTTTTCACTTTAAACAATTAAAATTTAAAAAATTAATTATTTTCAACATAAATTCAAAAATTATTTTTCAAGGGAACATTGTTTCTTTATTCAGTAATTATAACTAAAATTATTGTTAAATAAAGAGTTATGAGATCAAAATAAAATGAATTTATTTTTTCATTTGATACGAGAAATTAATACAAAACGTTTCATGTAAATTCATTATCTAGAGGGTCTGCACTCTTGTCGTAAATAGCTGAATAACTTTCCATAACGTATTTCATGTATTTGTTATATTATTCTTATAATAATAAATTTTAAAATCGAAATTAATACAAATGATGTAATGTAATAATATTAGGAATAACATTCTTAAATATTATATATTATTTAATTTAACTTACGACCCAACGAGTCTTTCACTATACGCAACTTAAAAATTAAATTATTTGAATATATAAAATGTAAATAGAATGTAAAATAAGTTTTTATAATTCTTAAAAAAATTATAATAGTTTATAAAAAAATGAGTAATCTTTTCAAAGCTTAGAACAATGATAAATTATTATAAACAGGAACCAAAAAATTATTTACTGAGCGAGCATTAGCGAGCGAGGTACGTCGCTAGTATAACATTATAATGCAATTTAATGGACAAATTAAAATATAAAAGTATTTCTTAAAACGTTGAACTATTTTAACACCGTCATATAATTACTGGAGATAACGAAAAAAATTAATATTTTATCATTTTCCCCACGAGTTACAATATTGTTGTAACTTTTACTGAAATTATTATGGAAGAAAGTATACAGGATGTCCGACAAGTCCCGGAACACCTTAATAATTTTCCAGGTAAACTGATTTTGGACAAGGTCAAGGTCAATCTAGAGGTAACTTTTGTCAAGGAATTTAATAGTGACCTTGGATTTGACCTTGGGTTTGACTTTCAAGGTTATTTCAAAGTCAACTTTGTTTTTTCAAATGGAAACCCCTGTTTTGGACACCGGATTCGGAAAGCACAAACTTTTGGATCAAAAGTGTTTTTAACACTTTTTTGACTAAAAACGCATAGTTGATCAGAAAAAAATTAGCTAATATTTAAACATTTTTAAACTCTTCAATTTTTTCTCGAAAAGGATGCATCTAATAAAAAAATTACTAAAAATATTATTGATTTAGAATTACATGAAAAATATGGTGGTATTTTTTATTTTTCTAATTTTTAATTTTGCCGAATTGTCTAAAAAACAATATTCTAAAAACATAAAATAATGCTTTTGCGGTTATTAATAGAATTTTCAAAATTTTTGAGTGGTCAAAGTTCGAAGTTTTAAGAAATACTCTCAAACTTAGGGCAAAGTATGGTTTATGCACATAAGAATTTTACTCAAATTTATTGTGCACAATATAGCATAGGCCAATATATCTGTATATAAATTTTTTTGATGCTAAAGTGTGCACAATTAATTTGTGTATAATCAAAAATATTCATTAACTATAAGAATTAGGAATCCCACCTTCATCAATATTTTCGTCGCCGCTATCTGCAAAAGCAGCTTTATCATAATCTGCATCTAACTTTGTGCAATTATAAAGTTTTAATTTATACAGGGTGATTCACTTTAATTGCCCCAGGCAAATATCTCGAAAAGTACGGGAGATGGAAAAAAACGTTAAATGTAAAAGTTTTAGGGTTCAGAGGGTGTTCGCGATTTCTCCATTTGAATTGCGCGCGCTAGAAACTCGGCAAGGCCAGATGGCGCTGAGAACTTGCGCACGCACTCAAGCGAGTCTTCGCGGCAAGATAGCGTCTCTCGACGCCATCTTAGCTCTCTCTCTCTCTACAACCAGCTCTGAAAGGAAACGGACGTGCTCTCTACCTTTAAGGCTTTTTCGACCCGCTCAACCCCGCTTTTTTCATCATCCAGCTCAACTATTGCATCTTACAACCTGCTCAGGATCTTCCAGCTCATCGCCACATAGCACCAGCTCAGCTTTCAAGATTATTCAGCTCATTTACACATCTCACACATACATAAACACAGAGGTTAAGGTATGCTCGCCTATACTAGAGGCGCAATAAATCAAAGTGCTCATAAACTACGTGTATTTATTTAATGTCCCCGCCCGCTGTAACTACCCAATCCTTTACATCAGCATTTTCTCAAACATTTGGTCCTTCGAGCCGGATATGGGTAGTGTACAGCGAGTGCGTGTGTGTGTGCAAATAAGTGACACGTGGCTCATTTTAAGGTTAAACTGCTCAAGAGAATAAGCAGCTACAGACCGCTCACCTCTTCCGCTCATTAGCTGCTACCTCCTGCTCACTTTTGCGATGGCAGACGACAAGAGGGCAGAGGACTTCAAGCCCATCAGTCCAGCCTCCTCCGTCGGCGACATGGAAAGGCCTGGTCCATCGCAGCTTCCACCACTGCAATTGCTCGTCCCACCAGCCAACACTGAAGCTCCAATGCATAGGAGCCGCTCATCTTCTCGTTCAAGCGTTCCTGAGGAGAGTGACCAGGTACCACCCCGTGTGTCACGCTTCCAGCCTCCAAGGGAACTCCAGAGACTCTGCAATGCTCAAGACATGAGGCACTCGGTCCTGGTGGAAATTTACGAACAACTCACGGCAACCGAGTCTCCTCCTGCCAGTCTGCTCATCGAATGCAAGGCTCAAACCAACGCTCTGCTGGAAAAATCTACTCAAGAGCAAGAAATCATCGAGACAATGTGGACGTCAGGGGCAGCGTCCATGCCGTATTTTAAACTCAATTATTTTGCTCAAATAGTCAAGCTCTCACACAGAATATTGAGAAGAATATCTTTATTCATGTCAGCTCTTCCAGGTCCGCCAGAACTCATGCCCAGCTCAGCTCAGGGACACTCAAAGCTCCCCGACATCAGCTTGCCAACATTCTCAGGAGAGTATGCGGATTGGCCCCACTTCAGAGATTTGTTTGAAAGCCTCATCATGGATAAAGTCGACCTCGCTCCAGTTGAGAAGCTCCACTACCTCAGCAGTTGTTTGTCGGGAGAGCCAGCTCAGGTGATCTCCGGATTTCCCATCAATGACCGCTCATTAGAACCAGCTTGGACTCAGCTGACTGAGCGCTACGAGAACAAACGGCTCGCAGTGGGGTCCCTGCTTAATCAACTGCTTGATATGAAGCCGCTCACCAATAAATCAGCTCAAGGACTACACGACCTGGAGATCACCCTTGGTCAAGTCAAGAAGGGTTTAGCAGCGCTCAACATTACCGACTAGCTGGGTGATATTCTTCTGACTCACTTGACGGTCAGAAACATGGATCGAGCAACGAAGGAGACTTGGGAGCATTCTCTCGGCTCATCTAACGAGCTTCCATCCTCCGATCAAGTGGAGAATTTCCTCAAATCTCGAGCACGAGCTCTCGAGAGGGTGGAAGAGGACACTGCTAAATCCAAGCCAGCTCAACGACGCTCATCCAACGTAGCCAACGCAGCTATGCCATCTGCTCAATCAAAGACTGTGGCTTACAGTTTAGGTCACACAGCTCACCCATGTGATCAATGCCAGCAGCCGCATTTTATAGTCATGTGTCCGCAATTCCGGTCCATGAATGTTCCAGCTCGCAAGGAGGTAATACGTAACAAGCGGCTGTGTTACAATTGCCTGGGAAGGCACAACATCAGTGCATGCAAGAGCACCACTACTTGCAAGGTGTGCAATCAAAAACATCACACCATGCTTCACGCCCCCGCTCGTGCTCAACAACCATCGTCAGCTCAGCAAACAGCTCCAGTGCCTCCTCAGCAGTCCAGCTCTTCACAAACGGCTCAACCTTCAACATCAGCTCAACAACAGTGAAGTGTTGGTGCAATCGTCGGCTCACCACTCAAGAATCAAGACTGCTCATCTCAATTTGTTCTGCTCAACCCACCACTCATCTCATCGCATGTCAATGGCTCAGAAGCAATATTATTAGGCACAGCCATCGCTCATGTAAAAACTCAACTGCTCAACCATCCTGTTCGTCTGCTCATCGATTCCGGCTCAGAATTAACGTTTGTAACCGAACGTTTAGTTCACCAGCTCAAGCTCCCCCGTCGTGCTTCATCGTTGACGATACACGGAATTGGAGGGGGTAAATCAGCTCAAACACTCGGCTCAGCTCAGCTCACTCTACAATCAAGATTCACCAGAGAGGCTGTCATCATTGAGGCTCAAATTCTGCGAGCGGTCACCTCAATGACACCATCCGCCAAGATCACCCACCATCATTGGCCGCATTTAACAAATTTAGATCTTGCAGATGAACAGTATTTCCAGCCACGACCAGTGGATATAATCATCGGAGCTGATTATTACGGAATCGTTGTCCACTCCAGCATTATCAAAGCTCACCCAGGAGCTCCAGTCGCTCAGTCATCAATATTTGGATGGCTCATTATTGGACCCTCTCAAACTCAACTTGCCAAATCTGTCTCGGCTCATCATGGCATCGTCAAACAAGATGACGATCTCCACGAACTGCTCAGCAAATTCTGGATGCAGGAAGAGCTCAGCGGTGACTCAAACCACAGCCTGAGTCCTGAAGAGGAAGAGTGTGAACAACATTTTCTCTCCACGCACTCCAGAGATGCAACTGGCAGGTACATCGTCCGAATTCCGCTCAAAGAGGATCCTGCAGCTCTTGGACACTCACGCTCAACGGCATCAAAATGCCTCGCTCGGATGTCAAGAAAACTCACTCAAGATGAAACATTGGACACGCTCTACACTGCTTTTATGGAAGAATATTCAGCTCTGGGACACATGAAGAAGGTGGACACGACGTCACCAAGCTTAGAGTTGTGTTCAATGGCTTCAATCTGCTGCTCAACATCACTGAGGTGCTCATCTGGATCCGCCATTTTCATCATTTGTTTGCCACTGACATTGTCAAGATGTACAGACAAGTCAAAGTGCATCCAGACGACTGGGATCTTCAAAGGATCATCTGGAGAAACCATGATCGTCAAGAGGTGGATTTTCAGCTCACCACGGTCACATACGGGACCAAGGCTGCTCCCTTTCTCGCTACACGAGCCTTGTTGCAGCTCGTCGACGATGAAAGCTATAAGTATCCGCTCGCTGTTCCCTCGCTCAAGCAAGGAAGATATGTTGATGATATCTTTGGGGGAGCAGATAATCCAGATCAGCTCAAGGAAATCGCCCAGCAAGTAACCCAGCTCTGCAATGCGGGCGGATTTCCTTTATCAAAATGGCATGCAACTCACGAGAAACTGTTGGTTGCTTCACCAACTGATGGTTCGCCACTCACTCTCGACGATTGCGAAACCTCTCTACTCGGATTGAAATGGCTTCCCAAGGAAGACACATTTACTTTCACATCAAAGTTCTCATCTCATTTTGGACGGCTCACCAAACGGCTCATCTTGTCAGAAGTTGCTCAGATTTTCGACCCATTGGGGTTTGTCTCACCAGTTATCATTAATGCAAAAATTCTTCTACAGGAACTTTGGCTACTCAAACTTGGCTGGGATGATCCACTTCCAGCTCAAGTATGCTCAAGATGGCTCACCATTCGAGAGGATCTCATTAAGCTGGCCAGCATCTCAGTTCCACGTTGGTTTGGGACTTGGAGTTTTTCAACTATCGAACTCCACGGCTTCTCGGATGCTTCTCAGGACGCTATGGCAGCAGTAGTCTACTTAGTCGTCCACTCACCCTCCACAGGCTCAAGGACGTCACTAATTTGCTCAAAAACAAAAGTCGCGCCTCTCAAGAGACTAACCATCCCTCGGTTAGAACTCACAGCTGCTCTATTGCTTGCAAGACTCATCAAGGCTGCTCAATCGTCTCTTCAAGTGAAGATCGACGCCACTCATCTGTAGACGGACTCTCAAGTCACGCTCATGTGGATCAACTCACCAGCAAGTCGTTGGAAGGACTTTGTCAGGAATAGAGTTGCCCAAATTCAAGAATTGTGCACAACTAACACCACCTGGCGACATGTACCTGGCATAGAAAATCCAGCAGATTGCGGCTCTCGAGGCATCACCACAGCTCAACTTAGAACTCACCCACTCTGGTGGAGCGGTCCTCCATGGATCATACTCGACTCAGCTCAATGGCCTCATCAGCCATCTTATCACTCAGACGAGGCTGCTATTGAAGCTAGACCTGGAATCACTCTTGCTGCTACAGCTCAACAACCCACATATCACTGGGACCTCATTTTCAAGTCCTCCTCATTAAACAAATTATTAATTGTAACATCACTCATTTTTAGAGCAAAAGATGCATTCCGGAGACAGCTCAAATTTTCACCGCTCTACGACGCTCAACGCATCCAACAGGCTCAGCTTTTCTGGATACGCGCAACTCAAGCAGCCTACTTCTCTCAAGAAATTAGACAGCTCGACAAGGGTGCAGTGCTCTCATCTGGTCATCCGTTTACTCGTCTGACTGCCTTCATCGATTCTGAGGGAGTGATTCGTGTTGGTGGAAGGCTAGAATTATCATCACTCAGCTTCCACGAGAAACACCCTGCAATTTTGCCTCGCCACTCACAGCTCACCACACTCCTCATAGACTCAGCTCATCGCTCAACTCTTCACGGAGGTACTCAATTGACGCTTGCTAAACTCCGGCAGACGTGTTGGATTATAGGAGGGAGAGCGTCAGTCAAGGCTCACATTCTCAGATGTGTCTCGTGCGCCCGGCAACGAGGCATAAAGGCTCAGCAGCTCATGGGGCAACTCCCAATTTCACGGCTCACTCCCACACGAGCCTTTCTCCATACCGGAGTAGACTACGCGGGACCAGTCACGATGAAGACGTGGAAGGGACGAGGATGCAAGACAGATAAAGGCTGGATTTGCGTCTTCATATGTCTCAACACCTCAGCAGCTCATCTGGAAGTCGTGACTGACTACTCAGCAGACTGCTTCTTGGCCGCCTTCCGTCGCTTCACTTCTCGACGCGGAATGGTTGAAGTCATGTATTCAGACTGCGGCACCACCTTTCAAGGAGCCACAACTCAGCTCACTAGACTCTTCAATCAAGCTTCTCAAGATCATCAGCTCATTTCATCTGCTCTCGCTACTCAAGGAACTCATTGGAAATTCATCCCTCCTGCTGCTCCACACATGGGTGGCAAGTGGGAAGCGCTCGTGAAATCTATCAAGTTTCACTTGCGACGCACTGTTGGAGAGACGCTTCTGACGTTTGAAGAACTTACAACTCTTCTGACTCAGATAGAGGCTATTCTAAACTCCAGACCGCTCGAACCGCTCAGTGATGATCCTTCGGACGTTACAGCACTCACTCCAGGACACTTTCTCATCGGCTCAGCTCTAAATTGTGTCCCAGAACCTTCTCTCATCGATCTCAACTCTGCTCGGCTCTCAAGATGGCAGCTCATCCAGCAACGTCTCCAGACTTTCTGGAATCAATGGTCGACTCACTACCTGCATCGCCAGCAAGCCATCTCCAAGTGGCATCATCCAGCTCACCACTTCAAGATCGGCTCTATGGCTCTTCTCACCGACGAACGGTTGCCACCTGCAAAATGGCCTCTCGTTCGCATTATTCAGCTCCATCCAGGACAGGATGGGCTTACTAGGGTAGTGACGCTCCAAACCGCTACATCAACGATCACTCGTCCAATTACAAAACTCGCTCTGCTGCCAGTTCTACTGCCAAAGGAGAACTCAGACGACTCAGCTCAAGCCTAACTGGATTTACGACCCAGTTACGGATAATGTTCAACCACGTGGATTTACCCCCATTTGGTTCTGTGCTCAGCTCAACAAATTGGACGTCACACGCTCAACACTCAAACTCAACATCATATAGCTCTAGCAGAAGGATTTACGACCCTGCTGCACTTCTCATCATTTCACTTGTTCTTGCAGAAGGATTTACGACCCTCCTGCACTTCTCATCTCTTCACCTGCTCTTGCAGAAGGATTTACGACCCTGCTGCACTGCTCATCATCTCCGCTTGCACTGACTGGATTTACGACCCAGCCTTTGCAATTCATCTCGACATCGCTCTTGGACTCAATCATCAAAGGCGTTGATGATGCGGGCGGAATGTTCGCGATTTCTCCATTTGAATTGCGCGCGCTAGAAACTCGGCAAGGCCAGATGGCGCTGAGAACTTGCGCACGCACTCAAGCGAGTCTTCGCGGCAAGATAGCGTCTCTCGACGCCATCTTAGCTCTCTCTCTCTACAACCAGCTCTGAAAGGAAACGGACGTGCTCTCTACCTTTAAGGCTTTTTCGACCCGCTCAACCCCGCTTTTTTCATTATCCAGCTCAACTATTGCATCTTACAACCTGCTCAGCATCTTCCAGCTCATCGCCACATAGCACCAGCTCAGCTTTCAAGATTATTCAGCTCATTTACACATCTCACACATACATAAACACAGAGGTTAAGGTATGCTCGCCTATACTAGAGGCGCAATAAATCAAAGTGCTCATAAACTACGTGTATTTATTTAATGTCCCCGCCCGCTGTAACTACCCAATCCTTTACATCAGCATTTTCTCAAACAGAGGGGGAAATCCAATGGTGACCTTGACCATGACCTTGGGGTCAAGTTTCAAGGTCATTTTAAAGTCAAAGTAGTTTTTTTAAATAGGAACACCAACTTTTGACCTCGGAAATTAAAAGAGCGGAAAATTTTACATTCAAACATGATGTTATGTCATGGGGTCCAGTTGACCTCTGCAGTCGCATCAAGGTCATATTAAGCTGTCTACACAATTCGTAGGCCAATATCTTGAAAAAAGCAAGGTTGAGAAAAACTTTAAATACCAATTTCCCCCTCTGAACCCAACAACTTTTACATTTAACGTTTTTTTCCATCTCCCGTACTTTTCGAGATATTTGCCTGGGGCAATTAAAATGAATCACCCTGTATATTCGTCAATAATTAATTAAATAATACATGAAAGCAATATCATTGTCGTAGACTGCAGGGCTCTCTTGAAGTTCAGGTTCTGGCATATTTTCATCACTAGTGGCCATATCAATCCGATTATTTAACGCGACATTTTGTACGTCGCCTTTTAGATTGGCACCAATTAACAAAAATTTTTGCGGAGATTTTTGTTTTTTGTAAGACGCTTCCATGTTGTTATTTGAATTTAATTAGTACACTAAACAAAGCCAAAGTAGAGTCTTAGTTTAACAAAACTAACCTTTAAATAATTGTTTTTGTTTATATACTGTCGAATACCTAGGTTGACGACAGATTGTACAATTATTTTCTAACCTGGCAATGTCAGCAGCCGCATTGAATTGCAAATGAAGAATTCTGCCTGCACAATGATATAAAATAATGTTTTACACACGACGTGTACATGGTGTACTGGGACGTTTTTTCCAGACAGGGGCGTGGCCTAAAGTGGGGGAGGTAGGCGCCAGTGTGAGAGAGATAGCTGCTAGTCTGGCGGGCCCGCGGCGGGCCGTTTTTTTTCCGAGCAGGCGGTGGGTGGTGGGTGGCGGGTCGTGGGAGGTGGGTGGTGGGTGGTGGGTGGTATTGTTAACAACAATTTATAAATAAATTTTTTTTTGCAATAATTTTTTAATATATGCATATAGTACACCCGCCACCCACCACCCACCACCCACCACCCACTACCTCCCACAGCATAGCTAGATTCTTGCATACAGGCCCACCTACCATCCACCACCCACCACCCACCACCCGTCACCTCCCACCGCATAGCCAGGGTCGCGCATTCGGCCGCGTCGTCGCGTATCTCGGTCCGCGCATTCGGCCGCGTCGTCGCGTCCCCGCCGCAGCGGTAGCGTCCCGCAGGCGTGCATCCCGGGCCCGCGCATCTGGACGCGCCGCAGCGTCCCCGCCACAGCCGCAGCGTCCCGCAGGCGTGCATCCCGGGTCCGTGCGTAACTCGGCGTCGGTAGCCGCCGCGCCCCTACCACACAGCGCCAAGGCCCGCGCACGCGGGCTGCATCCCCGCCCCCGCCGCTGGGACTCGCAGCCGGGAGCTATGCATGAGTCGACGCCGCATCCCTTCGCCGCGCACCCAGGCCCGCGCAAGCGGGTTATGCGGCACGCGCCAGCACCCTCACCGCAGCTCGTGCATCTCAGCTGAGAGAGCAACACGTGCGTCGTGTTTTCCCGCTATACTCGACACAGGCTTCCCGCTACATATACAATCTTTTTTTTTTTAGAATAAAAGACCGGACACCTTATGAAACATCTTGCAGGTTCTTCGAATCGACCCCCTCGACACTTGCTTGCATGTATACATTATGAAAAAGAGGAACCCTTTTCTACTTTTTTTCGAGAAAATACTTAATATTTAAGTACATTACTTGTTTCCTGTGTTAGTTTATGTTTATTTTAAACTTTTGAAGTAAGAGCGGGCGACCGGATGAATAAATTCTTATAATCTAGAAACAACAAATTGACTGTTCGTAGAAATAGGATTTTGAAGTTTGCGGGAGGTCTTTCGAGGGGAGCAGAATAAGGATGCTTGGGAAATGTCTAGGGTAAATAATTTTAACATTTTGAATATTTCTTTTTATTTTTCTTTTATTTTAAAGAACTTGGCGGTTGAGAGAGCTAGTTATTAGCTCGTTTACAAATATTTCAGAGTTAAACGTTAATTCTAAATATATCATATTGAAATAATGATTAAGAAAAACGGAGTCGTGCTTTTCAATAAATAATTGTTTTAAATTATTTACATTGTTTTTATATTGTTTAAGAACTAAAATATCGTAAATTAAGCTGCTGCAATCTTGACTGTCTATAACTGTGCTGTCGATGTGTTGAGCCAGTACTTGCGCCATGTAATCTTTGCAGGTGTTTACTTGCGCGCAGACATTTGAGATTCTTTGAAAATACTCTTCGACGCACACTGCGCTTCTTATTAATCCCTTGAATGTCTTATGTTGCATGATTATTTCACATTTTTTCGGCGCAACGGCGCCGTACGAGAGGTCCGAAAGTATTACAGATTTGGCTGCACAAACGTGATTAAATGAAATTTTCAATTGATTGAGAAAAATTTCAGAGGGGTATTTTGCAGTTGCGGGCGCTTCAAAAAATTGAGAAATGATGTCAAAATGATTTTGTAGCATACACCATGTAGCGCTGTCAATACAAATACTATAAGAATTATTTCTCTTTGCTAACTCGATCATAGGTAAAAAAGATTGTGCATTAGCATTGTAATAAAGACCAACCATAATGGCTTTTGTTTTTGAATTATTGAGTTGATATATCTTGTTTAAAATACTTATTTGTCTCTCTTTGTTTGACACGTCAAGTGTAGCGTTTTTATTATCCATTGATGTCTTGTTAAAGCATTTTACTTTTTCTCCTCGAACTGTTGCTGATATCGGTGAAAAATCCATCGGCTGCGTCTGTTGCATACCGATTATTTCATCTTCCCTTTCGGACGCGGTTCTTTTTTGTTTCAAAGGTTGGAGTGACATTATTTTGGCCGGCAATCTTTTAAATTTAAAATCTAAACACTTCCACTGTTCGCACAAGTGCTGCGGGGGGGGGTTTGTCTGTCTGGAGCACACGTGAGAAAAGGAAAACGCAGCCTTACTTCAAACGCTAATCCGTAACAGAGGTGGATGCGATGTCTGCAGCAAAATAAACCTCCGGCTGGGAAGAATTGCTACGGCCGATAACTACCGTTTGCGCCGGCGTCTAAGATCTAACTGGCGGCCACGCATACCCTTTGGCCGGACCTGCTACCAACATGTGCGCTGCAGAAGCATCGGTCTGTGTACTGTACACAAACCCTTGCCGAACTAGGGCGGCCTATGCGATATCTATGGATTATTGTTGAATTTTTACACACAACCTTTTTTTTTTCTTCCTCCCCGGAAAAAGGCGTGCACTTGGTGCATTTTTTGGCGGCAAGTCGCCGATTGGGAAATTAGTTGGCGGGGGTGAAGGTTTTAAAAGACGCCCTTATCGATGCAAGGCTCATTCTCAAATTTTCTTGCGAGCTGTCAGTATTTCTCTGCAGTTCGACAGATTTTTTGAAGCCTTATAAATTAAATTATCGGTAAAAAAATGTGCGACGACATAGTTTTTGATTGCGAAGAGGTGCAGCAGGCAAAACCCCTTGTTGACGTTTTGCGGGCCTGTGTGATTTTTTTGATGCAGTCATCCCGCTGGGCGAGCACTGCATATAACGCGACATTCTTGGCGTTCATTGACACCCTCTCGGAGGCTGGGCTAATTCGCGAGCTAACACTGATGCTCGATCAGTGTAGTTGCGAAGAAATTGCCCAGTTATACGAAACAACGTTGAAATATTCGAGAGCGGCTGTCATTATCGCCGGTGATATTATTGGTCAGAGATGCCAAGGTGTTCCGCGTTAGACCTATAATGGAGGCATTTAATCGATTTGGTAAGTTATGGGTTTTTTATTTATATTATTTAACACTTTTTCTTTGTTTTACTTTTTAGTTTAAATTTTTTATATTATAATTACATTAGATTATTCGTTATTTAATTTTTTTTGTTTAACAATTTTCAACTTTTACTTAACTTTTATAATTTTACGATTTCTTTCAATTTAAACATATTCTAGTATAATTACAATGGGTTATTAATTTTTTATTTAAATTTTTGTTTTGTTTAATAACTTTTCTTCTTTATTTAACTTTTATTATTTAACAATTTTTTTGTTTCAACATTTTGTTAAAAAATTTTTTTGCTTAAATATTTTTTCTACTTTTATTTTACAATTTTTTCATTTTCAACATTGTTTTAAAATTTTGTTTAAAAATTTTTTTGTTTTAAAATTTTAACTAACCATTTTTTAGTATAAATCATTTTTCTGATTTAAAAATTAAAAAAAAATTTTTTTTGTTTAAAAATTTTTTTGTTTAAAATTTTTAACTAACAATTTTTTAGTATAAATCATTTTTCTGATTTAAAAATTAAAAAAATTTTTTTTGTTTAAAAATTTTTTTTGTTTAAAAATTTTTTTGTTTAAAAATTTTTTAACTAACAATTTTTAGTTTAAATCGTTTTCTGTTTTCAAAATTTTTTAAAAATTTTTTTTGTTTAAAAATTTTTTGATTAAAAAATTTTTTTAATTTACAATTTTTCAGTTTAAATCTTTGTCTGTTTTAAAATTTTTTAAAAAATTTTTGTTTACAAATTATTTTGTTTAAAATTTGTTTAATTAACAATTAGTTTAAATCTCTTTCTGTTTTAAAATTTGTTTTAAAAATTTTTTAGTTAAAAATTTTTAGTTAAAATTTTTAGTTAAACCTTTTTCTTAATTTTATTTATGTATTTTTTTATAATTATATTAATTTATTCTTTTTTTCTAGCTAGGAGCTATTTCCAGCACGATTATTTATCGGAGGATGATTGGTTCAAGTACTGCGACTCCCCAGCATTGATCGCAGGACACTACAAAGAATTAGATGACCTCTTCACTAAGTTGGCTGAATCCTGGGATCAACGCACTGATATAACCAGACATCTGTATGAGTACAGTTTTGACGGGCACGATCTAGATTGGATTTTCGA
Organism: Sycophila sp. Sp_5; assembly: GCA_018906775.1. Lineage (NCBI taxonomy): Eukaryota > Metazoa > Arthropoda > Insecta > Hymenoptera > Eurytomidae > Sycophila > Sycophila sp. Sp_5. The sequence goes on along the minus strand of JACCID010000111.1, from coordinate 193,618 downwards.
CGATAGTGATGGTGCTTCGGAAAATGACTGCGCTGCTGTGAATAATACGCCCGCCGAACAAAGTGAAAATCTTTCAGCAGGGGGGCGTACAAATTCCAGTGCGAAGTGTGACCGCTTTCACCCTTACACACCGACTAAAAGAAGTGTGAAAAGTCACACGGAAGCGGCGGCAGGTCCCTCGTTAGCGGCTGAGGCAGTGGCAGGACCCTCAAATGCCCCGCAATACGACCCCGAGGCCGCCGCAGGTCAACAAACTCCCGAGCCATCACTACACCCGGTCGAGCAGGTCGGAGAAGGAGCACGTGCCGATCCGTCCGCTACTGCGCTTACGCTAGCAGGTAAGGTCGAAATAATAAGCGATTGTGTAGCGGAAAATAAACGTTTTAAGAAAACGTCACGTGTGATTAATATTCGCATTGTCACACCTCCCGAAAATTCGAACCCCGTGGCGTGGATGTCCTCCGCAATGCGCGAAATCGTGGAAATTATAAAATGCAGTCACGAAAATGATTACGTCGGTCTAACAATAGATTCGGATAATTTCGCGGCCGGTGTTGCATGGTTAGGTTTCCGTCCAGTAAGAGAGTTTAATCACGAGTGCTTGTGGGATTTAGTTTTTAAAGTTACGCAAAGTAATAATGATTTTAAAATTGATGATAGTTTTAAAATTGTTATTACTTATATCGAGGGTTTTAAGGGTAAGGGCGGTGTCGGGCAAATTTTAGATAAAAAGGGGGTTTTAAATATTAAAAATAACGATAATCTTTGTTTACCACGCGCGGTTGCTTGCGGCCTTGTTTACGTCGAAAAAAAGCTACCGACGCGTGGAAAAAAGATTGGCGTAATATTAAAATTGATCGCGTTCAAGTAGAGTCAGCTAAAAATATTCTTTTAAATTCGGGCATAACTTTATCCCACGGAGACGGCTGCGGATTAGAAGAAATACGCGCTATATCACAATTTTTAGCTCGCGAAAAACACGTTTGGCTGCGTGTTTATGAGTTTGAAGTGTTCGGTACGGGTGCTCCGCTCTTATTCGACGGAGAGCAAGAGTATCCCGGTGACGACTATAAAACAATTAATATAATGTTTTATAGACGCGCCGAACATTTCAATCTTATTTTAAATTTATTAGCCGTAAAAAGCAGAGCATATTTTTGTGATAGGTGTAATATTTCCTATCGGCAGCCTCTCAAGCACCGTTGCGCAAACGTGTGTGATTGTTGCCATTCAAGTCCCAATTGCGACTCTCTTTCTGTCGACGGAGAGCTAACGTGTAACGTTTGTCGGCGAACATTCAAAAATTCAGAATGTTTTAAAAATCATAAAAAGATCGGAGGATATGCGCGTCGTCAGGGTTCGAAGATCGCGACAAAATCAATTTGCGACTCTGTACAAATTTGTAAAATATGTTATAAATTATATGATCTAAATAAGAAAAAGCACGAATGCGGGATTTCGTATTGTAGTATATGCAAATCCAGGCATTCGATTAATGAATTATGTTATATTAGGCCTATAAAAAATAAGGAGAGTCGGGATCGTAACAGCGAACATCCGGAAACTTGTTTTGTTTTTTACGATATGGAAACACAAATTAAAATTACAGATGGTGTAAGTTTTTGCGTGCCGAATTTGTGTGTGGCACAGCTTTGCTGTGACGCATGTATTTTAAATAATAATTTATTAAATAATTGTAGTTTTTGTGGTGTGCGACAACACATTTATAAAGGTCGCGATTGTGTAGAGAAATTTCTAAGTTTTATTGTGCGTGACAAAAAAAAGACAAACGGTTTTTCATCTTTTGTCTGTATTGCGCACAATGCTAGATCTTTCGATGCACAATTTATTTTAAATACTTTGACGAAAACACGCAAAGATATTAGGCCATCCGTAATTTTAAACGGTCTTAACATTGTTAAATTAAAAGTAGGAATAACAAAATTTATTGATAGTCTCAATTATTTACCGATGAAGTTGGCAAGCTTTGAAAAAACGTTTGATTTGCCTGCGGGGAATAAAAAAGGTTATTTCCCGCATTTATTTAATACACCGGAGAATGAAAATTATATTGGTGAGTATCCGGATGTTCGGTTTTACGAGCCCGACTCAATGAATGCAGTAGATGCATGCGTGCAAAATTGTTAGACTGGCATAGCGATATGGTCGCTCAAAATGCAGTCTTTAATTTTGCACAAGAAATTGTTGACTACTATATTCAAGATGTATCTATTTTACGTCAGGCGTGTTGTAGATTTAGGGATATTTTTTTAAAAGCAGGCAAAGTCGATCCTTTTGTTGAATCGGTGACGATTGCGAGTGCCTGCTCCGTAGTATTTTTGAATGTTCGCCGACAAACGTTACACGTTAGCTCTCCGTCGACAGAAAGAGAGTCGCAATTGGGACTTGAATGGCAACAGTCACACACGTTTGCGCAACGGTGCTTGAGAGGCTGCCGATAGGAAATATTACACCTATCACAAAAATATGTAAGGAAAATATCCTTAATCTATTTGAATTACGCGCGTAGTTAGGACGGTAGGCGCGTGATTAGATCGGTAAGTTAGATACCTGAATATACAATAAAATTATACGTGGCAATTAGTACGCTCGATTGAGCCATGCTGAATACAATGAAATAAATTTATAAAAGTAATCCAAAAACAGATAGTGTGAATAATAACATTGAATGTTGTTTCTTTGTTATTTACAGGTAAGATTAGTAATTAGATTAGGTATCTGAATGTATTTTTGTAATAAAACAATAAAAGCTTTGTTATTTACAGAGAACCAATTCTTGTATCATTCACACATTATAAAACAACATTCTCGTTGTAAACCACACGATGGATAAATTACAATTTCAATTTAAAGTGCTGCCTGCTGTGGATGATAAAACGAATATTTTATGCGTCACTAAAATTACCACACCCGATGGCCACACTTATAGAATTCCCCACGACCACCTCAATGTGGCAGGACACGTGGAACTCATTAAGACACCTGCATTTGCTACAATAAAAAAAACGTGCACAAAAAGGGGCCAAACAAGAACAATCTGGATTACTCTAAATAAAGAATTAAAAAAGGAGTATTGTGATAGTGATGGAAATATACGATTTGCGGAAGAATACTTAGAGGAAATAGTCGAACAAGCCGACATAACCTCTAATCCCTCAGAACAATCATTAATACAATTGCTAGAAAAATTAATCGAAACAAGGGAAGAAAAGTCTGAAGAAAAAAACGCTGGAAAATTAGCTAAAGAATTCACAATTGAAAAATTTGACGGAAAAAATTCAAATGCTAATCAATGGATAACTGCTTTTGAAAAAGAATGCGAACGGTTCAATGTAAGAACAAACGGAAAAAAAATTGAAATTTTGAAATCATTTATGGATAAAAGTGCTATAGATTGGTACAGCTGTACACTGCTTAAATTGACAATTGAATCGGAATGGGAAACGTGGAAAGAGAATTTTTGCAACACATTCGCTAGTAAAGGTTGGTCTCCAATAAGATATGCGATGACATTCAAATATCAGACAGGCTCGTTATTGGATTATTCCATGAAAAAAGAAAAACTTTTATTACAAATAAGAAAATCCATCGATGACGGAACAATGATTGATATCATCGCCACGGGATTGCCAAATTACATAGCCGACAGAATAGACAGAGAAAAATTAAAAAAAACAGAAGACCTACACAACGAGATAGGAAAATTAGAGCATTTAACGAAGAAAAATTTTGAAGCAAATAAACAGAAACCAAGCATAAAAGGGAAGAGTGAGAAAACGCCGTGTAAATTGTGCAGCGATAAAGGAAAAGGAACGCGCTTTCACCCAGAGGCTGAATGCTGGTTTAAAGACCATGAAAAAAGTAATAAGATTAAGCAGGTTAATAATTTGGAAATGGAAGTGGAATTAAGTAACGACGATCCAAAAAACTAATAGTCCCACCATTAATTGAACTCAAAATTAAATTAAACGACGTTTTAGAAGTAAATGCTATTTATGACCCGGGCTCAAATATTTCATTAATAAATTCAAAATTAATACGTTTAAAATGTAAAAAAGAAGAGATACAAAAGACAAATTTTAGAACAATTAATGGTGTATTTCCAACAAATGGGTTGATCAAATTGAAAGCAAAAATACTGAAGGTAGAAGACTACATAAATGTGTTCGTAATTAATAGTGAAAATTTTAAATATGACTTTCTAATGGGACTAGATTGCATAAAAAAATTCGGATTAATACAGAATGAAAATTTAGAGATAGAACAAAAAAGTTCCGAATCTAATAAAAAAGAATATCAAATAAATTTCAATGAACATGTTGTAGAAAATACATTTAATGTACTAACAAATCACTTAAATAAAGATGAAGAAGTAGAAATAATGAATTTAATAGACAAATATAAAAATATATTTGCAAAAGATAAATATGATGTAGGCAAAGTAACAGATTACGAAGCCAGAATAGATCTTATAATAGATAAATATTGTAGCAAGAGACCATATAGATGCACAATTGAAGATAAAAAAGAAATAGAAGAACAGATTTCAGAATTACTAAAAAGGAATCTAATTGAGGAATCATACAGCCCTTTCGCTGCCCCCGGTACATTAGCTTACAAAAAAGAGTGAGAATAGAAATCAAAGAGTTATGCATAGATTCAAGAGATTGAATAAAGTTTTAAGAATTCCTAAAACACAACCCTTTCCTATGCGTCGAAGACTTATTATTAAAAAACACGTAAATTGCAAGATCAATTTTTCAAAAATTTAGATTATTATATTCTGAGTGTTGGTACAATACTTTAAGAATGAAAGAAGATAGAAAAACAGGCCTTGTATTAACTCAAGAATGGTCATTTCCAGGACTGTTTACCATTGGGCTCGAAAAAATATGTCACAGCGATTTGCCAAGAATTTAAGTTAATATCTAATACCGAAAATATTAGAATTTAGCAGAGGCGCAGTCAACTATAGCGACCGGTGGTTGTTTGGTATTACTACGAAATTCGTCGGAAATCTTCGAAGAGAACCATATACAATCATTAAGCTAGCCTGTTGGATATAGCAATAATTGATGACAGAATGTTTGTCTACATTTTCAAAAGGCACAATTTATGCATTGGACTTCCGTGCAATATCTAGGACATATAATAAAGCACAACTCAGTTGCACCAATAAAAGATAACTTAATTTCTATAAAAGAATTTCCGATACCAAAAAATAAAAAAAATGTGAGACAATTCTTAGGAAAAATAAATTTTTATAGGGAATATGTACCGAAAATTTCACTAGTTCTAGAACCGCTGCATAACTTGTTAAGAAAAGAACAAAATTTTATTTGGTCCGAGGAATGCCAAGAATCCTTTAATTACATGAAAAATTTCCTCTGCACACAACCAGTCTTAGCTATCTTCGATCGTGATTTACCAATTCATATATATACAGATGCAAGTCTACAAGGCATAGGCGCTGTATTGAAACAGCCACAATTAAATGAAGATGAAAAAACTGAAAAACCAGTAGCATACTTTTCAAAAAAACTAAATGAATCACAAAAAAGGAAAAAAGCGATTTACTTAGAATGTATAGCAATAAAAGAAGCAATAAAATACTGGCAACACTGGCTCATAGGCAGACATTTTAAAGTATTTTCAGATCATAAACCATTAGAAAAAATGAACATAAAAGCAAGAACAGATGAAGAATTAGGTGATCTCACCTATTACTTGTCACAGTTTGATTTTGAACTGAAATATTTACCGGGAAAAGAAAATCTTGAAGCAGATAGTCTCAGCAGAAACCCAGTATTAGAACCCCAGGAAGATGAAGAGGATAAATTAAAAATTGTAAATTTAATAAAATTAGACGAAATATTAGAAGATCAAAAAATTAACAAAGACATAAAAATTAACAAAGAAAAATTGATTGTTAAAGGTAATCTATATTATAAAAAAACGGGAAACAAAGAAAAAATTATATTATCAGAAAGACTGTGTAAAAAGTTGTTGGAAAATACCCACAAAAAATTTTGCCATATTGGAGTAAATCAGATGCAGAATAAAATATTGCCATATTATACAGCAGTAAATATATTAGAAAACATAAAGAAAACCTGCAGAAATTGTGAAGTATGTATAAAAAATAAATCCAGGGGACAAGATAAAATTGGATTAATGTCATACCTGGGCCCGGCAACCAAACCATTTGAAATAGTTTCTATAGACACGATAGGTGGATTCGGTGGTTCAAGGTCTACAAAAAAGTATTTACACCTCTTAGCAGACCACTTTACAAGATTTGCATATATATTAACATCAAAAACACAAAATGCAAATGATTTCATTAAGCTAACAGAAAATGTTCTAGAAAACCATAAGATTCAGACACTTTTAACAGATCAATACCCGGGTATAAACTCTAAAGAATTCAAAGACTTTTTAGGAAAAGAGAACATCACGTTGATCTTTACAGGGGCTAACGCGCCCTTCTCGAATGGACTAAATGAAAGACTGAATCAAACGTTAGTAAACAAAATTAGATGTGCAATAAACGAAGAACAGAATAAATACGCATGGACAACCATAGCACACAAGTGCGTAGATAAATATAATGAAACGGAGCACACAGTAACGAAGTTCAGTCCAAAATATTTGTTATGTGGTGAAGATACATCAACATTACCAAACGAACTAAAAAAGAAAACAAAAGTAATGATCATCTAGAAAATGACAGAAAAACCGCCTTCAAGAATAGTATTAAATACCATGATTATAATAAAAAGATATACGACAAAAACAAGAAAGAATATAACTTCGAAGTGGGAGATCTAGTATACATCGAGAACGGGAACCGACTAAACCGAAAAAAATTGGATGAATTAAGAATGGGACCATACGAAATTTTAGAGAAGATATCAAACTCAATGTACAAAATTGATGCAGGGTACGGAAAATCAGAATCAAATTTATTCCATATTTCAAAACTCACCCCATCTCCAAAATAATTAGTTAGTAATTTGTAAGATTTTGTAAAGTGCTGTGATTATACTTTGTACCAAAATTTTTGTACCAAAATTTTCGCTGGAGGGGGGGAGATGTAAGGAAAATATCCTTAATAGGAAAATATCCGTAATAGGGCGGTAGGCGCGTGATTAGATCGGTAAGTTAGATACCTGAATATACAATAAAATTATACGTGGCAATTAGTACGCTCGATTGAGCCATGCTGAATACAATGAAATAAATTTATAAAAGTAATCCAAAAACAGATAGTGTAAATAATAACATTGAATGTTGTTTCTTTGTTATTTACAGGTAAGATTAGTAATTAGATTAGGTATCTGAATGTATTTTTGTAATAAAACAATAAAAGCTTTGTTATTTACAGAGAACCAATTCTTGTATCATTCACACATTATAAATATGCTCTGCTTTTTACGGCTAATAAATTTAAAATAAGATTGAAATGTTCGGCGCGTCTATAAAACATTATATTAATTGTTTTATAGTCGTCACCGGGATACTCTTGCTCTCCGTCGAATAAGAGCGGAGCACCCGTACCGAACACTTCAAACTCATAAACACGCAGCCAAACGTGTTTTTCGCGAGCTAAAAATTGTGATATAGCGCGTATTTCTTCTAATCCGCAGCCGTCTCCGTGGGATAAAGTTATGCCCGAATTTAAAAGAATATTTTTAGCTGACTCTACTTGAACGCGATCAATTTTAATATTACGCCAATCTTTTTTCCACGCGTCGGTAGCTTTTTTTCGACGTAAACAAGGCCGCAAGCAACCGCGCGTGGTAAACAAAGATTATCGTTATTTTTAATATTTAAAACCCCCTTTTTATCTAAAATTTGCCCGACACCGCCCTTACCCTTAAAACCCTCGATATAAGTAATAACAATTTTAAAACTATCATCAATTTTAAAATCATTATTACTTTGCGTAACTTTAAAAACTAAATCCCATAAGCACTCGTGATTAAACTCTCTTACTGGACGGAAACCTAACCATGCAACACCGGCCGCGAAATTATCCGAATCTATTGTTAGACCGACGTAATCATTTTCGTGACTGCATTTTATAATTTCCACGATTTCGCGCATTGCGGAGGACATCCACGCCACGGGGTTCGAATTTTCGGGAGGTGTGACAATGCGAATATTAATCACACGTGACGTTTTCTTAAAACGTTTATTTTCCGCTACACAATCGCTTATTATTTCGACCTTACCTGCTAGCGTAAGCGCAGTAGCGGACGGATCGGCACGTGCTCCTTCCCCGACCTGCTCGACCGGGTGTAGTGATGGCTCGGGAGTTTGTTGACCTGCGGCGGCCTCGGGGTCGTATTGCGGGGCATTTGAGGGTCCTGCCACTGCCTCAGCCGCTAACGAGGGACCTGCCGCCGCTTCCGTGTGACTTTTCACACTTCTTTTAGTCGGTGTGTAAGGGTGAAAGCGGTCACACTTCGCACTGGAATTTGTACGCCCCCCTGCTGAAAGATTTTCACTTTGTTCGGCGGGCGTATTATTCACAGCAGCGCAGTCATTTTCCGAAGCACCATCACTATCGTCGAAAATCCAATCTAGATCGTGCCCGTCAAAACTGTACTCATACAGATGTCTGGTTACATCAGTGCGTTGATCCCAGGATTCAGCCAACTTAGTGAAGAGGTCATCTAATTCTTTGTAGTGTCCTGCGATCAATGCTGGGGAGTCGCAGTACTTGAACCAATCATCCTCCGATAAATAATCGTGCTGGAAATAGCTCCTAGCTAGAAAAAAAGAATAAATTAATATAATTATAAAAAAATACATAAATAAAATTAAGAAAAAGGTTTAACTAAAAATTTTTAACTAAAAATTTTTAACTAAAAAATTTTTAAAACAAATTTTAAAACAGAAAGAGATTTAAACTAATTGTTAATTAAACAAATTTTAAACAAAATAATTTGTAAACAAAAATTTTTTTAAAAAATTTTAAAACAGACAAAGATTTAAACTGAAAAATTGTAAATTAAAAAAATTTTTTAATCAAAAAATTTTTAAACAAAAAAAATTTTTAAAAAATTTTGAAAACAGAAAACGATTTAAACTAAAAATTGTTAGTTAAAAAATTTTTAAACAAAAAAATTTTTAAACAAAAAAAAATTTTTTTAATTTTTAAATCAGAAAAATGATTTATACTAAAAAATTGTTAGTTAAAAATTTTTAAACAAAAAAATTTTTAAACAAAATTTTAAACAATGTTGAAATGAAAAATTGTAAAATAAAAGTAGAAAAAATATTTAAGCAAAAAAATTTTTTAACAAAATGTTGAAACAAAAAAATTGTTAAATAATAAAAGTTAAATAAAGAAGAAAAGTTATTAAACAAAACAAAAATTTAAATAAAAAATTAATAACCCATTGTAATTATACTAGAATATGTTTAAATTGAAAGAATCGTAAAATTATAAAAGTTAAGTAAAAGTTGAAAATTGTTAAACAAAAAAAATTAAATAACGGAATAATCTAATGTAATTATAATATAAAAAATTTAAACTAAAAGTAAAACAAAGAAAAGTGTTAAATAATATAAATAAAAAACCCATAACTTACCAATCGATTAAATGCCTCCATTATAGGTCTAACGCGGAACACCTTGGCATCTCTGACCAATAATATCACCGGCGATAATGACAGCCGCTCTCGAATATTTCAACGTTGTTTCGTATAACTGGGCAATTTCTTCGCAACTACACTGATCGAGCATCAGTGTTAGCTCGCGAATTAGCCCAGCCTCCGAGAGGGTGTCAATGAACGCCAAGAATGTCGCGTTATATGCAGTGCTCGCCCAGCGGGATGACTGCATCAAAAAAATCACACAGGCCCGCAAAACGTCAACAAGGGGTTTTTGCCTGCTGCACCTCTTCGCAATCAAAAACTATGTCGTCGCACATTTTTTTACCGATAATTTAATTTATAAGGCTTCAAAAAATCTGTCGAACTGCAGAGAAATACTGACAGCTCGCAAGAAAATTTGAGAATGAGCCTTGCATCGATAAGGGCGTCTTTTAAAACCTTCACCCCCGCCAACTAATTTCCCAATCGGCGACTTGCCGCCAAAAAATGCACCAAGTGCACGCCTTTTTCCGGGGAGGAAGAAAAAAAAAAGGTTGTGTGTAAAAATTCAACAATAATCCATAGATATCGCATAGGCCGCCCTAGTTCGGCAAGGGTTTGTGTACAGTACACAGACCGATGCTTCTGCAGCGCACATGTTGGTAGCAGGTCCGGCCAAAGGGTATGCGTGGCCGCCAGTTAGATCTTAGACGCCGGCGCAAACGGTAGTTATCGGCCGTAGCAATTCTTCCCAGCCGGAGGTTTATTTTGCTGCAGACATCGCATCCACCTCTGTTACGGATTAGCGTTTGAAGTAAGGCTGCGTTTTCCTTTTCTCACGTGTGCTCCAGACAGACAAACCCCCCCCGCAGCACTTGTGCGAACAGTGGAAGTGTTTAGATTTTAAATTTAAAAGATTGCCGGCCAAAATAATGTCACTCCAACCTTTGAAACAAAAAAGAACCGCGTCCGAAAGGGAAGATGAAATAATCGGTATGCAACAGACGCAGCCGATGGATTTTTCACCGATATCAGCAACAGTTCGAGGAGAAAAAGTAAAATGCTTTAACAAGACATCAATGGATAATAAAAACGCTACACTTGACGTGTCAAACAAAGAGAGACAAATAAGTATTTTAAACAAGATATATCAACTCAATAATTCAAAAACAAAAGCCATTATGGTTGGTCTTTATTACAATGCTAATGCACAATCTTTTTTACCTATGATCGAGTTAGCAAAGAGAAATAATTCTTATAGTATTTGTATTGACAGCGCTACATGGTGTATGCTACAAAATCATTTTGACATCATTTCTCAATTTTTTGAAGCGCCCGCAACTGCAAAATACCCCTCTGAAATTTTTCTCAATCAATTGAAAATTTCATTTAATCACGTTTGTGCAGCCAAATCTGTAATACTTTCGGACCTCTCGTACGGCGCCGTTGCGCCGAAAAAATGTGAAATAATCATGCAACATAAGACATTCAAGGGATTAATAAGAAGCGCAGTGTGCGTCGAAGAGTATTTTCAAAGAATCTCAAATGTCTGCGCGCAAGTAAACACCTGCAAAGATTACATGGCGCAAGTACTGGCTCAACACATCGACAGCACAGTTATAGACAGTCAAGATTGCAGCAGCTTAATTTACGATATTTTAGTTCTTAAACAATATAAAAACAATCGTAAATAATTTAAAACAATTATTTATTGAAAAGCACGACTCCGTTTTTCTTAATCATTATTTCAATATGATATATTTAGAATTAACGTTTAACTCTGAAATATTTGTAAACGAGCTAATAACTAGCTCTCTCAACCGCCAAGTTCTTTAAAATAAAAGAAAAATAAAAAGAAATATTCAAAATGTTAAAATTATTTACCCTAGACATTTCCCAAGCATCCTTATTCTGCTCCCCTCGAAAGACCTCCCGCAAACTTCAAAATCCTATTTCTACGAACAGTCAATTTGTTGTTTCTAGATTATAAGAATTTATTCATCCGGTCGCCCGCTCTTACTTCAAAAGTTTAAAATAAACATAAACTAACACAGGAAACAAGTAATGTACTTAAATATTAAGTATTTTCTCGAAAAAAAGTAGAAAAGGGTTCCTCTTTTTCATAATGTATACATGCAAGCAAGTGTCGAGGGGGTCGATTCGAAGAACCTGCAAGATGTTTCATAAGGTGTCCGGTCTTTTATTCTAAAAAAAAAAAGATTGTATATGTAGCGGGAAGCCTGTGTCGAGTATAGCGGGAAAACACGACGCACGTGTTGCTCTCTCAGCTGAGATGCACGAGCTGCGGTGAGGGTGCTGGCGCGTGCCGCATAACCCGCTTGCGCGGGCCTGGGTGCGCGGCGAAGGGATGCGGCGTCGACTCATGCATAGCTCCCGGCTGCGAGTCCCAGCGGCGGGGGCGGGGATGCAGCCCGCGTGCGCGGGCCTTGGCGCTGTGTGGTAGGGGCGCGGCGTCTACCGACGCCGAGTTACGCACGGACCCGGGATGCACGCCTGCGGGACGCTGCGGCTGTGGCGGGGACGCTGCGGCGCGGCCAGATGCGCGGGCCCGGGATGCACGCCTGCGGGACGCTACCGCTGCGGCGGGGACGCGACGACGCGGCCGAATGCGCGGACCGAGATACGCGACGACGCGGCCGAATGCGCGACCCTGGCTATGCGGTGGGAGGTGACGGGTGGTGGGTGGTGGGTGGTGGATGGTAGGTGGGCCTGTATGCAAGAATCTAGCTATGCTGTGGGAGGTAGTGGGTGGTGGGTGGTGGGTGGTGGGTGGCGGGTGTACTATATGCATATATTAAAAAATTATTGCAAAAAAAAATTTATTTATAAATTGTTGTTAACAATACCACCCACCACCCACCACCCACCTCCCACGACCCGCCACCCACCACCCACCGCCTGCTCGGAAAAAAACGGCCCGCCGCGGGCCCGCCAGACTAGCAGCTATCTCTCTCACACTGGCGCCTACCTCCCCCACTTTAGGCCACGCCCCTGTCTGGAAAAAACGTCCCCCTTCTACTTATAGTATATGCACCATGGGAGTAATTCTGGAATCCCTCAAATTAGAACAAGTACTTTATCTACTAATGTTTTCTCGTATAGATAGGTGAGTGTTACAGTTTTGAGAAATGTTTCTGTTTAATTATAAAATTCAGTTAATTTTTTATTTATTATAAATGAAATTTCAAAAAGTGGAAGATTAATAATTTATTTTGTCTGTTTTTAATAAACAGTAGATCTATTTTAATGTTAAATATAAAACTTATATTATTTTTAATTCAACCTAGAAATCTTTACAAGAAAACATAACTAATTTAGGAAGTCCTGTCAGTAATAGAATTCGCAATGAGGCACAAATCAAATCAAATAGTATTGCTTTCATTAAGTGAAAACTAAGCTTTCTTCATTCTAAATCCCTATTTTCTTTGTTCAGAAATATTTTTTCTTCCAAGCAAAACCAAAATTTAACGACAATTGGCAAATAAGATAAACCACGCTGCAGTATGCAATAACGACTTCTTAGATTATTTAAAGTAATTGCTGTTACAAATTTAAGTGCTACCAGCACAGAAACGTAACTCTTACCGCGATACTCTTGTTCACTTAACGCACAACCATATCTAATGATATATATTTATAAACTGGAGATAAGTTGACATTCATGCCCACTTTCTACTAAGCTATAACAATCTTTCTCGGGATTAGAATTAATATTGGAAAAACGATCCTCCGCACACGGAGCAGCTGATACTTCAGTTGCAGGTTACGTACTTGGCCCCGCTACCGATCGCTCCGCCCAGACATGTCACGTGGGTGTGAGAGAGATAGACTGATTGTTCATGCCATTGTCTTATGAGATGCAAAAAAAATTTCAAATTTCATAATTTAAATTTCTAAAATCAAAAGGCAGCTGACAAACTAAGAATTACTATTTTATACTACTGTATGCAAGAATTCGTAGAATGTGCGTAGACTTTTTTTTTGGCTGATTGCAATTCTTATTGTTGAAGATACTGAGTTATTTTTCAATTGGAATGGAAATCAGCCAAAAAAGAAGTGTACGCACATTCTACGAGTTATAAATAATGTTTTGATGCAATCAGAAATACCATTAAGAAAGCCGTTTCAAAATTATTTGAAAAATCAAATTTGCCTTAGAGGTTAGCAAAGAATATAGAAAATCGTCGGTATAGTAGAGCGCGGAAATTTAGATAGGCATCACCTTAAGGGAAGGCCGTACCATCCTATATTACCGACCGCGATACGAATCGCTGTTTCCAACTTTTCTCTGTCATTTATTAGTGAAATAATGCACAAATTAAATTCCACTCAAAAAATTCATTGAAGAAGAGGGCTCAACTAAGATAATTGTAATACGGAGTCAAAAATCGTCGCTACCTTACCAGCAAATAAGCAATGGCGCTGCGATCGTTCAACTCAACATCGTTTTATGCCAAATTAAAAAAATTATTAATTTTATAATTTTGGAAACAGCGATTCGCATCGCGGTCGGTAATGTAGGATGGTACGACCTCCCCTTAATGACACACGCAAAATTCTATGTATTAACGTGTTTCAAGCAAACTACACAGCAAAAGGCGGTCTAAATATGTGACATTCAAGAAATTTATTGAATTTAGTTATTACCATACGTTTATATATAATGAATGACCTGAGAAGTATACTAAGTTCGCTATAATAAAGAGTTTATGTCAATTTCTAAACATTTATATTTTTCTGAATTCCAATAATTTGCAATTTTCTATTATATTTTTATTTTTTAAACGTTACAAAATAAATATTTATATTTTCAGCTTTGAAAAATGTCACAACCGAGATGTGACGATTTGTAATTTACGAAATAAAACTAATTTATGTGAAGGTCACGTATCTGGGTAAGTTTTTTTAAATAATAATTAATACCGATATTTCTCTTTCATTAAGCACTTGCTCTCACTGTTCTAAATTAGTGTTTAATCGTAAAAATTTCTTTTATATTAGAGAAATAGGGTGTGTCTCTTTAATTTAATCACTCATTTATTTTGCTATCCATGAGAGCTAGAGAAAAATATGTAAAACTATCGAAAAACCGTAAAATAAATTAATTCTTTTTATAGTGTACTTTATTTTAATTTTCAAAACAAGGGGCAGAATTATTATACATTTAAAAAGTTAGATCTCAAAATGTAAAAAGATCAAATAACGATTTGAGATACTAATAATGTATCTCAAAATTCTAGAGATTTGAGAAATTACTTAAATATAGCTGGCGCGAGCGGGCGCGAGCTGGTGGTGGCGAGGATTGTAAGTACGGCGAAGAGTCGAGGAGCGCCTCGACTCTCGAGCGAAAATCTTCGTTCGTCGAACGCTCGATAGACGAGCCGTCGCGTGATTCGACTTCGGGACCTCGAGCACGAGCTCGAGGCCGAATTTGTTATACATCGCGTGGACCGGGTAAGCGACCCGTTCCCTCGTGCGTGTGCGTACGTGTGTGTACGCGTATAGCAGGCAAGCGGCCTGCTCTCGGACGCAAACGTTTGTTTACGAGGAGGAAAGTAGTGCTCCGCGTAAACACCACCGATCGTGGACCGCGCGATCGGCCGGGGAATTCTCGGCGCGGCCGAGAATTCGAAGGAGCGCGCGCGCTTGCGTTTGCGCGCGGCTCCGTTCGGCTGTACTCGGGCGTGCTCGGGGCATTCGGCCCGCACGCCCGACCTTTACTAACTTCTCTGGGACAAGGTGTTTGTAACTTCATTTTACGGAGGCAATAAAAGCCTCCGACTTGCATTTTACTTATTCGCGTCATTCTTTCGAGTAGCCCGCGGGACTACTTGGCGAACCTTCCACATTCCTAACCTCCCAGATACCGCCACTCTGTCGTAGAGCTGAGCGGCCGGCATCAGCTGTCGTCAAGGAGGACGACGGCGACGCGAACGCGAGGAGCGCGTTTATACTCTAAATCTTTTATACTCTAAATCTCGTTTATACTCTAAATCTTCTAAATCTTTAAGAAAAAATTGAGTATTATACAAGAATTTATTATAGAAAAGTATTAAATAATTTTGATAATTTATGAAAAATAATATTACTCCTTAATAATTCACTTAAATTAAAATAGCCTCGGTAAAAAAAATAAAGTTTATGATGTCACATGTTCTTTTAAATAATTTCGAATATGAGAAAGTAACAACATTTTTCTACATCAATATTCCTCTATTATATTAAAATGTTTATTCAAGGTTTTTTTCCATTTTCTCAATAGAAGATTCTTACAGATAATTGGACCATTGCTTCATCTTAACTGCAAGTGCATCATACTGCATGTTTGCAAGTGTGGTTTTGGCTTCCCTGTAGACGATGTCCCGTCATCCTGCGGATGTTCCAGAATTTCTGAACATCATCTAGAGGAACCGATTCCGTTTTTTTCGCCATTGTTAGGTCGTGAAAAAGAAATAAAAATAAGATATAATATTATAATTGTATAAGTAAGAATCTAGGTTAATGATACAGTTTGTGAGAAGAATCGATTGTACACACAGATGAATAATCTACCTCAATAATATCCCCCATGACTCCCCGAGATGGTGCCATAACTCGACTAATAATAATGCACATACATCTATAACAACTAGGGCAATAGGAAACAAACTTACGGAAGCAGCTTATAAATTTTTTATTATTTATTTATAAATACCAGTTGTTACATATATTATCAATTACAAAATTGGTATATATATCTCCCTATATTATATAGTTATAAGGTCAAAACCTAAGGTTATCCCCATCCTCCCCCATCCTCCCCCATCCTCCACCCCTCCTCATTTTTCTTTTCCTCTCCTCATTTTTTTATATTTATTTAATTTATGTTATATTTATCATTTTAATGATGTCTTTTCATATATTTAAAAAATATTTTTGCATCTCTTCAACTATCCTCCCCCTCCTCCCCCCTCCTCCGTGATATTCCTCAACCCATCCTCAGTAACATCCTCATTATTGAACCTCTCCTCAGCCCCTCCTCAATTTGTATGAAATTGTAATTTTAGTTCCAAAAATGTGGATAAAAATTTACAATAAATTTCTCAATCGTATAGCGATACAGTCTACGGTATATTGTATCATTGATATAGCAAAAAAAGAATAACGAAAATAAAATCAATTATATCGCTAAAGCAAATGGCTAAATGAAGTGTTGTACCGTATATACAGGTAAAGAAAAGGTGAAAAATTATTTTCTAGAAATCGACTCAAAAATAAATAAATTCAACGATATTGGTAAAGTAAAAGAGTAGTTTAATGAGGAAAAGTGAAAATTGAAAAATGACTCAAATATAAAAACATTTAATTGCATCGCTAAAGCAAAGGTGTATAAACAAAGTGAGGAAAAATAAAAAAAAAGCATAATGGAAAATAGCAGAAAGGAATAGCATAATAATAAAAATTATAAAGAAATTTAAAATGCTTTAGAATAGTGTTTAATTAATTTATCTGATTATAATGAAATATTTGGAGCAAAAGAAGTTCTTGCATCAAGAGATTTTCGACATATGTTACTAATTGTTCCATCTGGGAATCGAGTTACTGAGAGTTAATGGAAATTATCAAAATAGGTATACTGTGACAAAATTTTAAATGTATGTCATTAAAGAAAAATAAAAAAATTTCGGAAAATTATATCGTATTTAAATTTTGGCTTTTAAATGTAAGCAATGAAGTTTTTTTACCAAAATATGATCGAGAAAGTAAAGTAACAAAAATCCCAAAAACAATTATACAAACGAAAATATTATAGATGAAATTTTTGGATACTTAAAAATATGAAAAATCGACATTTTTATGAAAGTGTAATTAAACAATACAGTCTATGAAATATTTAATTATTGACATAGCAGAAAACGATAATAATGAGCATTTAGTGCTTAATTTAATAATGAAAATTTTAAATTGAAATAATAGTTTTAAAATAAAATAATGGTTATAAAAAATTATTTTCTGGAATTTGACTGTAAAAATAAATATATTCAATTATATCGCTAAAGCAATTGGGTACATAATTGCCAATGCACGCGTCCATGCGTGGCTAATAACATTGACGGGCAACCCGTGCGAGAGTCTTCTCTCGCCCCAAGTGTTCGCCAGGATTCCTTGCATAAGTTGGTCGGGGTTGTAACAAAACAGTCTACTCCGACCCACTTCATTTTCGGATCAGTGAGTGGTTCCTCTTTGGCTTTCTTAAGTTGCTGGAGGTACCACTCATCCTGGGAATCTTCTGTCCATGAGACGCCAGCCACCGGTGTCTCCTCGCCCTCTTCCTCGTACATTCGAGAAAGGGCGGCTGGGACATTGTTGAGCGCACCTTTCCTGTGCTCAACAGTGAATTGTTTACCCTGCAGCTCCAAGGCCCACCGTGCTAGCCGTCCTGTCGGACCACTCAGTGTGCACAGCCAACACAAATAACTGTGGTCCGTAACTACGCGGAATGCGTAGCCTTCTATGTATGGGCGAAATCTTTTTATTGCCCATACTACAGCGAGACACTCTCGTTCTGTCGCGCTGTAGTTCCTCTCGGCAGGTGAGAGGACGTGGCTGTCGAATTCCAGTGTTTGCTCCTTCCGTCTTAAAACTGGAGGAGAACCGCTCCGATTCCCGAATCGCTTGCGTTCGTCTGAACAACAAATTCGTTGTCGAAATCAGGACGTTGCAGGACTGGGGCGGAGGCTATGAGTGCCTTTATCCGCTCGAATGCGGAGTGTTGCACCTCCGTCCACTCAAACTTACGCTCCTTCTTCGTTAGTACGTAAATGGATCAGCGATCGTGGCGAGGTGGTTCAGGAACCTCCAGTACCACGATGCCATGCCTACGAAGCGTCTTTACTGCTTTTCTTTTTTAGGCGGCGGATACTCCAGTACCGGCCTTATCTTCTCTGGGTCGGGGCGGAACCCATCTTGGTTCAGCACCACACCCAGGTACTTCACTTCGCATTGGCAGAAGTGGTTTTTCTGCCGATTGATCTACTCAACACAATAAACTCGAAAACAAAGTCCGTAAAAAGAAAAGACATTTTATTATAAAGCGTCTTGCGCGTGCGACGGTTCTTTGCGATCTGTTCTCTACGAGTTCCGAGCTACCTTCCGCGTTTCACACACACACACTCACACACACACATATACTTTAGTGCGCGCCCTAACGCCCTCATCGGCGTTTAGAAAATTAAATTTTTTACAAGATGGGCTTACATTTTTCACATTCTCCCCGCTTGAGGCTTTGACTCAAACAATTATCTATAGAATCGTTTGTAAACTCCCCTTTTTCTTTTGGATACTTTATTAACAATTATAGTAATCGGGTTTTTTCACCAAACGTCCATACTTCATTCTATTTTCTTTTGCACTACAATTGTCGTTAGGCTGTACATTATTTAAATCATTTTTTATTATTTGACATGCCACATTCTCGCTCGTCTTTTTACACAAATCAATGCCGTCGGTACTACATTTAGAGATTTCCAGCGGATATATGCGTTGAAGAGCCGTTTTAATATGCCCTCGCTTGTTTTTTTAATGACAACACGAATTTTTCCGTCTCTTCTCTCAATGAGCTCTTCTATCCGCGCTAGGGGCCAGTCTATTCTCTTAGAATTGTCGTCGCCAACGAGAACTACATAACCTACATTAAGTTTACGCGATTCCTTAGCATGTCCCTTTATTACGATTTCGCTCAAATATTCTTTACGAAAACAACACCTTAAATGTTCCATTAATTCTTGTTTGTACTTATATCTAGATTTAAGATCAATTTCATCAATAACATCCAGATCAGGTGTTTCTGAATTTACTAAATCACGCAGAAACATCGCAGGTGTGAGTGGTTTCAAATCGTTTGTTTCATCAGAAGTGTTGGGAAAACTGGTGGAATCAGAAATACTTGGGGTAGCTGTTAAGAAAGAAAAGTAATATATTTAGTAGATACAAGATTACAAATAGCTTACAAAACGCCTCAAGGGCGAGCCGGATCCACCGCGTCCGCTGCCACGTGTTAAACCACGCCATGATCCGCCGTTGCGTCCCGCATGGCCGCCATTTTGACACTCTCGTGCGAAATGTCCTTTCTTTCCGCATTTGTAGCATCCATCCTTGTTCGCCGTAAATGCATTGGTCGTTCTCTCTTTATAGTCCTTCTGATGTTTCAATTCAGCTAGCTTTATTTTATTCTTTACTTAGTCAGTCGTTTGATCTTCTTCTTTTAAAGTGTCTATCAAATCATCTATATAACTGTATGATTCTAGCAACGTGTTTAGCATGTAATTTAATATTTCTTTTTCTTTTAACGTCGCACCTGTACTTTTCAACTCATTTATCAGCTTCTCAAATTCACTAAAGAATAATGCACTATACTTATCAAGCCTAATTTTCTCCAGTTTATTTCTATACACAATTTGTAAAGCTGTAGATTTTCTCAAATAAAAACTATTTAGTTTCTTTACTATTTTGTACGCTGTTTCCTCCTCGCATACAAATTCCAACTGCTTGTTCGATATAGCACTGTAAATGTAGTTCACTGCTTTTAGATCTTTTTCATCCCAATCCTCTTTATCTGTTGCAATTTTGCTCTTTGTATTACTTCATCGTATTTTTTAAATTTTAGATACATGGAAACTCTCTTCTTCCACATGTAGTCTTGTCCATCAAATACTGGAATCGTAATTTCACTTTTTCCGGCCATTTTGTCTTCTTGATTAGTCTTGAACGTTCCTTCGTGTTCAAACATTATCTGTTGCTTTATCACTGCCGTCTTCTCTTCTTCCTTTGTCTCGAGCGTTCCTTCGTGCTCTCGACTTTTCACTTCAGTACTTATCACGGGACTTAAACTACCCAAGTATCCTTATCCACCCAGTTACCTTGAGCAACCACGCTCTACTGCCATGTTGGGAAAACTGGTGGAATCAGAAATACTTGGAGTAGTGGTTAAGAAAGAAAAGTAATATATTTAGTAGATACAAGACTACAAATAGCTTTCAAAATGCCCCAAGGGCTCGTTATGCGATGCGACTCCTTCAGAGTCCAGCGGATGAGTGGCCGCATCAGCGCGTGTCGCGCAAGGCGCTTACATGGGGATACTCACATGTGTGTGTACGTGAGTCGCGCGCTCCGGCTTCAAGTCGTAGCGCGCGTGGTATGTTTTACACGCAAACTTTGCAACCCTCGTGCACATTGTATATGGGTTGCATAACAATCTAGTTTCGATATTCATTTTGTGCAATAATAAATGTATATAATTCAACAAGAAGCATATGTCAAAGGACGAGAGTTTTAAGTATTTTCACAGTCGCATAACACGGTACATAACTCTTCGTACGTAAGACACGCTTTCCCCAATACTTTTCGTAGAATATTCTTTAGCGTACCTATCAGCCGCTCCCACCATCCTCCCCACCACGCTGCGGTAGGTGGGTTAAAACGCCATTCGATGAGACGAGTGCAACTGTATCGAGAGATAGTCTCCCAGTTAATTTTTTCGAGAAAATTATTTGCGCCAACGAAATTTGATCCCTTGTCAATGTACATGTCAGTAGGTATTCCACGACGTCCAATAAAACGGCGAAAACTAGCCAAAAATTCTTGTGTCGACAAAGATGTTACATGTTCCAGGTGTACCGCACGATACACGGCGCATGTATACAATCATATCCAGGCCTTCTGTTGTTCGCGTAAAAATAGTGGTACCGCAAAATCCACTCCACTAATCTCGGACACCGTAGCGTCTTTAACGCGACTTAATGGCAAAGGGGCTGGATTTACTTGCATTGGTTTAACATTAAATCGTTTACATTTAACGCATTTTGTAATCACGGCTCGAATTGTTTTCCTAGCTTTGAGTATCCAAAATTTCTCTCGCAATTGACACATAACGCTTTGCACTCCAGCATAACACATATTTTCGTGCGTTTCTCGAATAAGTAATTTGACCACATTATCTTTATTATCTAAAACTACAGGAAACAAAAACGAAAAATGGTCATTACGCTCAGAGAACATCTAATTTAGCCAGACGATGATCTTCATCGGACTTAAATGATTTCTGTTGAATGAACTTTAAATATTTCAATTCGACTTGCTGTATTTCTCTATAGGTTAATCTTTTATCATTGTTACAATTAATATTACGTTTGAAATGAACAAATCTCATAATAATTGCGAAAAATCTGATTAGTTTAGTGTAAGATGAAAAGTGTTCTACTATTTTGATATCGGTTTCACTTTCTTTAGTAAACATACATATTTCGACTGACTTTTTAATTCACTTTAAATTTCTTTTTCAATTCAATTACCTGTTTTATTTGGCCAACTATTTTCATCGCCATAAAGCCAATCTGGCCCCTCCCACCAACGAGTGTTGAGCAGCTCCTTGGTTTGACAACCGCGCGATGGAAGATCAGCGGGGTTTATTTCTCCCGGTACATATCGCCACTCTCCGTTTCTGGTTAAATTTCGAATCTCTCGGACACGGTTATAAAC
This sequence comes from Sycophila sp. Sp_5, assembly GCA_018906775.1. Classification (NCBI taxonomy): domain Eukaryota; kingdom Metazoa; phylum Arthropoda; class Insecta; order Hymenoptera; family Eurytomidae; genus Sycophila; species Sycophila sp. Sp_5. The sequence goes on along the minus strand of JACCID010000111.1, from coordinate 171,455 downwards.
ATAAGTACCCCATTGACTATCGCAATTCACCCAAGCGAGCACAGTAGTCGAATCTAACCAATAAAATACAGGTATATTTTTGTAATCTGAGCTATCTATAATTTCGTGCGTCCGTCTGCTGCCTATGGACGCGGCCAAGAGCTCTAACAGTGGAATAGTCGCTTTTTCGGGAGCTATTCTTGCTTTCGCAGCTACGAATCGTATTTTGATATCCTTTTCTGTTTCTATACGCAAAAACGATACCGTAGCATACGCAACTTGACTAGCGTCGCAAAATGTATGCAGCGAAATATTTCCCGTACCGAATTTTCTAGGAATAGCGATATCTTTTAAATAAAACAGTTGATTAAGCCAATCAAAAAATTTTCTTTCAGTGTTACTATTTACAGGAGAATCCCAGTCCGTTTTGAATTTCCATAGATCTTTAAGTAATAATTTAGGTAATAACGTTACTGATGAAGTAAATCCAATGGGATCAAGTACCCGATGCGCAACAGATAAAATCGTTCTTTTAGTAATAACCTCTACATTAAACTTATCTAAAATCGTCGATCTTTATCTTTATCATTAATTTCAATCTGTAAGAAAGCTTTACGAATATCCGCTAAAACAGCTATTTCATGTTTCCGAAAATTAAGTAAAGATGATGGAATCAGCTCGATCAAATTAGGCCCCTTTTCTAAACAATTATTCAATGATGGTTTTCCTAACTCTGCCGCTGAGGCATCAAAGACGGGCCGAATTTCAGTCGCACTTCCCACTTTAAATACAGGTCGATGAGGCAAGAAATGTGACACAAAATATAATTCACTGTCCGGTACTAATTCTATAATTTTCTCATCGTACCAGTTATTAAGAACAGTTGTATATTTATCAAACTGCTCTTCCAGTTTCAAACGTTTAGCAGTCTTTTCTACTCGCGTAGAGCCAAATTAAAATTGTCTGCCAGAGGGGCGTGCTCGTCCATCCACGTTAAATCTACCAAGAAACGCCCGCCTTCTTAGAACTTAACTGTCTTAAAAAATTGATCTTTTACTGCTTTCTCTTTCAATAAACTATCAGATTTTTGATCGGGTCTTTAGTACCTAAAACATCTAGCTTCCAGAGATCGGATACTTTACTTTCTGCGACAAACATCGAAACAGTTTCGCTTCCTGCATTTTTTCGCTCGTGTGAGAGGACTTTGCCTGAAATTGTCCAGCCTAGCTTAGTTTCAATGGCTTTAAGACCGTTCGTCAAATCAAATTTTTTCCCAGTCAAGAGTCTTTTCCGCGGAGCTTAAATCAGTTAAAACAATATTTTCTCGTTGTAATTCTTTATACCAATCGGCCTTTTCATCGCGCGCGATATTTCCACAAATAACACGCCGATCCACAGCCTTTAAATTACAAGCATAGTCCTCTTTAATACTTTTCATACGAATAGTAAATATATCGTGAGTCTTGTAATTGTAATGCGACAAGCCGTTCTGCGTGGGAAAAATTTTGGTTCTCGCACTTTTCCCGAAAACTGTTTAACGACCTCGTAAATGGAGAACGCAACAATTTTTGCGCTTTCTTTTCGTTGTCCATTTTTTTTTTTTAACACTTTTTCTTTTGGAATCGATAAAACAATTCCCCGCGCGAGTCCTGTCACGGTCGCCAAATTTTTTGTATAGGACCGGGCGAAGGGATAGCACAATAAACTCGAAAAAAATGTCCGTAAAAAGAAAGGTATTTTATTATAAAGCGTCTTGAGCGTGCGACGGTTTATTGCCACCTGTTCTCTACGAGGCCCGCGCCTCCTTCCGCGTTTCACGCACACACACACATAGTTTAGTGCGCGCCCTAACGCCCTCATCGGCGTTTAGAAAAATTAAATTTTTTACAAGATGGGCTTACATTTTTCACAGACGCCCTAAGATCTTCCGAAGGTGTTTGAGGTGCTCCTCGAACGTTTTCGACATTATGACAACGTCGTCCAGGTATGCGAATGCGAAGTCTTCGCAATCTGGAGTGACTACCACGTCGATTAGGCGCTGGAAAGATGCTCCTGCGTCTTCCAAGCCAAAAAGCAATCTTTTATACTGGAAGTAGCCCATTCCAGGTACAGAAAAAGCTGTTACTTCTCTGGACGCCTCGTCGAGCGGTACTTGATGGTACGCGTTGCTAACGTTGTGCAGTACTTTGCCGCTTTGGCTTTGCGGAAAGCTGCGTCCATCCGCTTCGCCGGGTATCCGTCCGGCGAAACCTTATGTGTATTGACTCTTCGATAGTCAATACACATCCGGTATCCTCCACCGGATTTCTTCACCATCACGACTGTGCTTGACCATGGGCTCGTGGATGGTTTAATGACGTCAGCGTCCAGTAACTTTCGGACCTGTGCGTGCATTTCAACCTCTATTATCGGTGAATACGGGTACTATCGCTGTTTGATGGGGCGAGAATTTCCCACATCAATCGTATGGGTCACCCACGTGGTGCATCCAAGTGTGGTCGGCTCCATGCCGACCATTTAGTGCACAAGTGCCTGGACTTGTGCTCGTTGCTCCTCGGTCACGTGGCCTAAGCCTACTGCGACGATCTGGATCATGTCAGTTTCTTTGATTGATGTCAGCTGGAGGTCGACGCTGACGTTGTCGTCCACCAATTCCCGCATGAAATTTGTGCCCAAGTAACAATCCGCATCTAATGCAGGGATGATCGATACTTATACCACCTATCTTGAAGGGAAGGTAAGCACAGTTCACGATTGGGCTTGTGCTACCGTCAGCAAGCTTTGCACGTGCGTGCTCGCTTGGCATAAGCATTCGGCCGCATGAAGTTATCAACTGCAGTTCAATCGGTCCCATCACTGTGACCGATACGCCTGTGTCGTACAGCGCGCGGAAGTGGAAACCTTCCACTTCCACCTGTAACCACCATCTGGTTTCCGGGTTTTCCTCCGCAGGGACGTCCGATAGTGCTGTCCCGCTGACGCCCTGGGAGGTCGATTCCGAAGCTTACTGACGCTTCGGTTGCGTTTGGGGAAGTAGTTGAGTGCCCTACTTCCCCTGTTGCTCGTTTTCCGGGGAACCATTGGGGCACTTTGCTCGGATTACGCCTTCTTTATCACATCCGAAACAACGAAGGGGTTCCTTCGTTTGCCCTTTTTTCTGGCCGTCCTTTCCGCTGCCACTGCTATTTTTTGAGTTGCCTTTTCCAGAGCGGCCATTTTTGTTCGCCGAGGAGGAGGCACCCTTGCTTCCCCCTTCCTGCCGTTGTTCGTTGCTTTCCCGGAACGCCTTCACTAGCTCTCCGCTAAGCTTCGTTAATTCGTCATACGTCATTTCTTACAGACCTATCCCGGCTTGTCGGAGCATCGGGCTTCTCCTGTCTGTCCGGTGTTGTAGTGGCCGTTGCCGCTACCTTTGTTGGGGAAGACGTATTTGTCTTCCCGCCCTGCGGTTTATATGTCGTCTCAGGCATCACCGCCTTGGTTGCAGGGATCGGCATCCTATCGCTCTTTTTCCTATCCAGGATATACTCTGCTTTGACGCATTGATCCACTAGATCGTCTGTCGTGTTGCAGGTTTCTATCCTGACGATTCTCTTGATTTCCGGGAAGATTTATGTAAATCTTCTCGATCTCTTGGGGTATCGTAATGGCTGCTGGTCTCCCCGTTTTGCTGGAAACGACATTTGATGTCGTCTCGGAGGCGTTCTTTCCTATCATGAGCGCAGCCCCATCTGCGCCGAGTGGCTCGGCAGAAGTCTGCCCATGTTCGCCGCTCACTGCTGTGGTTCCTGTACCACATGCTTGCCACGTCTTTGAAGACGCACGAGAGCGACGCCAGCATGTCGCTCTCGTTGAGCTTGGCTGCTCGAGCGTTGTCCTCAAAGTTCTTGAGGAAAGTCTCCACGTCTTCCCCTTGTTTAACCGTGAATATGACGGTCCACCGGCTGACTATGCGGCTGGGGTCCTTGTGACTCCTGCCTGTGCAATTTACATCGCTGGTGGAAGGGTCGATACAATCTCTCGTCCTTCCGTTCGTGAAGTCCGTCCACATTCTAATCTCCCGTGGCGGAATTCGTCTTTGCGCGTTCTGAATGGTGTGCTCCCCATTCAGAGTTTCGTTGATTCCAGGCTCGTATATCGTGTATGTCTCCTGGAATCCTACGCGCGGTGTCGATTGCGGCAGGTTTATTTGCCCCGTTCGCACATTGCCTTGTCGGCCGTCGATTCTCGTGCTTGACATCGGCGGCCGCTGCTGGTCTCTATTGTGGGCCAGTTGGTCGACTTTCAACGTGAGAGCCGTCATGGTTCTGGCCTGGGTGACTACCGTATTCATGAGGTTGTCATATTTCCATTCGGTTTCCCGAACGGCTTGTTGGATATCTCGCAATAGAGATTCCACTTTTGCCATTTGATCGTCGATGTTACTCTGTTCGACGATCTTGGCTCGTGTGACGACTGACTCTCGTCGTCGGATTCGGTATTTCATGCGATCCTTTTCATGCTTTATCCTTATTTGCGGCGTGCGACGTGGCTCTGTGTTGCCAATTCCTCTGTCGCCTTCAGAATGGCAAATTGTGCTATTCTGGTAAATTGAGAGAGGGTGGGGTCGGCCCTTCACGTAGTTTTCATCCTAAATTTTTGTGGAGGCCCTGTCCATACATGTGTCCTCGATTAAGGACCTCCTCAGTGATTCTTGGACTGTGCGTAACTCCTTCTAGTTTGAGGAGTTACACGCCTGAAAATCGGCTGCGGTGTAATTACCCTGCAGCAAATTATACAGACGGGGACGCTGCACGAAGCAGTCGCCGTCTGTTCTCAAGCCGTGATGCTGGATTGTCTCTTCCAGTTCCTCGATCGGGATCGCCATCAGCCACTGCTGAACGTCCCGTTCTGTTGGTTCCGCCTTATACTCCATCTTCGCCTGATTGAGTACAGGCCTGCCCTCTGTCCCAAAAACGCGGAAAAATTTGTGGGACGTCCCTTTCGGTTGGCGGCGTAACTACTTCTATTGCGTAGTGTGGGAGATTCTCTCTGAAACACGTTTTAGAGAATTTCTCTACGACTGCCTACAGTTTGTAGCACAGTCGCGTTTGAACTGCGTAAAAAAAAACTCTATTTATTTTTAACTCGACTCAAATTTAGCGAGAAAACGAATTTTCCTCGAAAACTTTTGATTTTCGAGGTCAATTTGAATGGGAAAAATTCTCTCTAGAATTTTCTCCGAAACGTGTTTCGGGTGTTAGTAAGTTACAACTTTTTGTAAATTACAATTGTTGGCTAACTGGCCAACTCGAAAGTTTTCCTGTCGAAAACGCGAATTCTCCATTTGTCTTTGCCTAGAACTTGATGAAATTCCGAGTTTTCATTCAACAGCTGCCCGAGACACAAGCAGATCGCGGCTGCGACTGTATGGTATTGAAATATTCTGAACACCCTGTGTGTTCGGTGATTAAAAGCCTCTTGAACGGAAGCAGGGCACGGCTGCGACTGTTCTCGCTTTGCAAAATCTATTCTAGAAATTTCAAACAGAAAAAGAAATTTTTGACAGGAGCAGGATACTGCTGCGACCGTCTGTTCGAATTATTGCTCCGAACACGAACCTAAATTCAAAAAATTTATTTTCCGCGCAAATTCGCTTGTAAAGACAAAAGAAGTCGCCTTTTCGGACGCTCCTTCCGCTTGAAGGAGCGTTCGCCGCCACGCGCGATTCTCTCTCTCCACCTAATTCTATTCGTGGAAAAATCCCCTGATTTTTCCTTCCCCGTTTTCTAAAAAAGATTCAATTTTCCTCCTTACTTACGAACGCACGCGATCCCTAGAATTTAAAACGAATTTCAATTTGGCGGCTTTTTCACTCCCTGTAAAAAAGCTCGTCGCCCCCTAGTGGCCGACTTGCGAAGCTTCTGTTGCTTCTGGATTACCAACTCGGTCGGTAACCCAATCTGTAAATTCAAATTCTACGCTAGAAAAAAAAAACTAAGATTCGTCGCGTCGCAGTCCTGTCCTCCGATGCACACGTGGTTGGGCGCCAGTTGTAACGGGGCTATTGTTATCCTTTCGTCTCGCGGAGGAGACCTTTCTCCGCGAGATGGGTACAATGGGGCACGCACGAGTGCCCCGCGAGGTCCTTACCTCGGGGTGACTGTATTCTCGCTTCTCGTACTCGCGTGCTGGAGTGTGAACGCGTCCCTCGCTTTCACGTAGTTGTCGACCTGGATAGCTGATGCCGGCTGCCCAGCTCTACGATAGAGTGGCGGTATCCGGAAGGTTAGGAATAGGAACGGTTTGTCGAGTAGTCCCGCGGACTACTCGAAAGAACGATACAAGCAAGTAAAATGTAAGTTGGAGGCCTTTATTGCCTCCGTAGATCCAAATACGAAACCCGCGTCCCGGAGAAGTTAGTAGATGTCGGTCGCGAGGGCCGACTGCCCCGAACGCGCCCGAGTAAAGCCGAGCGGAGCCGCGTACAAACACAAGCGCGCGCGCTCTTACGAATTCTCGGCCGCACCGAGAATTCGCCGGCCGATCGCGCGGTCCGCGATTGGTGTTGTTTACGCGGAGCAACGACTTTGCTCCACGTAAACAAACTATTGTGTCTGGGAGCAGGTCGCTTGCCTGCTTCGCAGGTATACACATGTACACACACACAATAAGTTCGGCCTCGAGCCCGTACTAGGGGTATTGGTGTCGAACTGAGATGCGGCTCTTCTACGAGAGCCGCGACTCTCGCCGCGCGAGAGCCCGCGATCGCGAGCTAACGGAGAGAGAGCGAGAGGGAGAGGAAGGACGGGGGAATCGTTCCCCGCGTTCGCCGAACGATAATTTTGCTTGAGAGTTGAGGCGCTCCTCTACTCTCCGCCGGTACGCGCCTGCACTCGCTACAAAAATCGAGCGGTACTTACATTGAACGCGGCCGTCAATCCTTGGTTGCCGCTCGCCGCTACTACCTCGCTCGCCTCGTCAGTCGTCTCCTACCGCCTCTCGCTTCGCGTCCGCACACTGATCACCCGCGCACACGCGTCTGTCGTCCTCGACCGCTCGAGAGAATCTCCCGTGCTTTTAATACAGCCGCCGCTCCCGCGCGCCACGGCCTAGCCTTACCTCGTTTCCTCGCTCGCGACAGCTCGCAACGACGCGCAGGTACACGGCAGTACCTCGCCGTGTATCTGCGCAAAGTAAATTTTAATGTAGTCATATTATATTTCAAGTATAAATGTAAAAAATTTAATGTAAAAATACATTTTCTGCATTTATACTTGAAATTTAATGCGACTACATTGAAATTGTTGTGAATGTACTCCAATTTTAGCGACGATTTTTGACTCCGTATTACAATTATCTTATTTGAGCCCTCTTCTTCCATGAATTTTATGAGTGGACTTTAATTTGTGCATTATTTCACTAATAAACGACAGAGAAAAGTTGGAAACAGCGATTCGTATCGCGGTCGGTAATGTAAGATGGTACGACCTCCCCTTAAGGCGGGACTCTTGAATGTGAACTCTACCATAGCGTACATTGGAGAGCTACGTCTTTTCCTTGCGGATCATCCCTCTTTCCATATTTTTGCAATTGCGGAGTCCTGGTTTGGATTGGATCAGATTGGAGACAAAGTATTCAAGGGAGATTGCAAATATCAGAGGAATCTCTAATGTCATTAAATAATAGATTAAGTACATCTGTGGAATCACTGAATAAATAACAAACATAGTAAAACTAACAAAAAACAAAATGAATGGATAATAATATTATAAATATTGATGAAATAATACCAAAGGAGGAAGAAGTCAAAGATACCGCAGAATTAAATAAAAGAATAGGGAAAAAAAATTTGTAATCTTACATGTTAATATCAGAAGTATAAATGAAAATTTTGAGAAATTAGAAGTATTTATAAAGAGTCTAAGCAATAAAGTAGCGATAATTGTATGCTCTGAAACATGGATAATTAAACATGTTGAATTTTTCAATTTATCAGGGTACAAATTTGTTATAATAATAGCAAAAACAACAAAGCGGATAGCGTAATAATATATATAAGAAATGATATAAGACAAGATAATAAAATTATTCAAATTGATAAAATAAAATTTCTAGTTGCGGACATAAAATTAAAAAATATTGTAAACTTTAGAGTTTCGGCGATTTATAGATCTCATGATGTACATAAGACTAAATTTGTACTTTCAATTAAAAAATTCTTAAAGAAAAATAGAAAGATAAAAAATTATTTTATAATTGGAGACTTTAATATTGACATTATGTGTAAGGATGCGAATAAATATGAAAATAATATTAATCAGGATTTTTTAAATACTTTTATAGCTTATGAACATATGCCATATTTTCAATGTATAACTAGGCCGTTATCCATTGGACAAGGAGATACATGTATTGATAATTGTTACATAAAATCTAATGCAATAAAAGCTAAGTCATACAAAATCGCAAATCCCTTTAACGATCACTTCCCACTATTTGTAAAATTAAAAAAAAAAGACTACCTAAAAAAGATAAGGAAATATATATAAAAGTTAATTATAAAAAATTAAAAAATACGGCCAATGAAGTAGATTGGAACAATATATTAACAATACAAAAGCCAAATTGTGCAACGGATGAAATTATACATAAAATAAATCTATGCGTAGAAAAAGCAACTACTATAATTAGGAAAAAAGAATTAATAAGAATAATGTACCTAGAAAAAACTGGATTACTAAGGGAATAATTACTTCATGTAAAAAAAAAAAGAATTTCTGTATAATATGTGGAAAAAAAATAAGGAGTCTGACAGGTTAAAGAAAGAATATAAAGACTATAAAAATATTCTTAATAGAGTTATCAAACATGCTAAAATTAAATACGAAAAAGACAGAATTAATGAAAATGCTAACGATACAAAAAATTTATGGAAAATAATAAATGAAAAAATTGGTAAAAAGAGTAAAGTAACTGAAAATATAAAAAGTATATATGATAATGGGACAAAAATTGAAGATGAATCAGAAATTGCAAATATTATAAATAACTTCTACTGCAATGTTGGAAATAATTTAAGTAAGATTATACAAGAACCAGGAGAAATACCTAAAGAAATTAAAAATCTACATATTTATATCCAACAAATACAGATGAAGTTACGACAATAATTAAGCAACTCAAGAATAAAGCATGAGGGGAAGACAAAATAAGTACAATGACATTGAAAACAATTGATTTACAAATTGCAAGTCCGTTATCACACATTTTCAATCTTTCAATAGAAAAATCTGTGTGGCCAGATGCACTTAAAATTGCTGAAATAATTCCTGTATACAAAGAAGGAGAAAAAACAAATGTAACAAATTATAGACCAATATCTCTTATTTCAAATATTGCAAAAATCTTTGAAAGAATTATATATAATAAAATTTACAACTTTATGCATGAATGTAGGATTCTTTCAGATTACCAATTTGGATTTAGAAAAAAGTTAGGAACTGCGAACGCATTGAATAAATAACTGACTTAATTTATAACAATCTTGATAAAAGTAAACCAATAATTGCTACTTTTTTAGACCTGGCAAAAGCTTTTGACACAGTAAACCATGAACTACTGTTAGATAAACTTGAAAGATATGGTATTAGAGGTAGTGTTCTTAAACTGATAGAAAGCTATCTAACGGGTAGAAAACAAAAAGTACGAATAAATGATAAAACTAGTAATGAAAAAATAATTAATACAGGAGTACCACAAGGAACTATACATGGTCCTCTATTTTTTATTATATACGTAAATGATCTACTGTTAGACATGCCAAAAGACTCTATCATGTCCTATGCTGATGACACTGTTATCATTGCTAATGACTGCGCATAGTCTCTAGCGCAGGGCAAGATGAATCTGTCCTTAAATAAAGTAGCAAACTGGTTAGCTTATAACGAACTATCTCTAAATATATCTATAAATGTACCTACTAACATTAATATTGAAATACAAAAACAAAAATTTATTAGAGCAGAAAGTTACAAATATTTAGGTGTATATTTCGATTACAATATGAAATGGAATGTACATATTGAACAAATAATGAACAGGACAAAATATTTGATCTTTATATTTGCAAAATTAAAAAAGTACATAGACAGTAATACACTAATGAAAATATATTATGCTATATTTCACAGTATAATAAGTTATGGAATTACAGCTTGGGGTGGTGCTTATAAAACCACCATTAACCCTTTACAAAATATTCAAAATAGACTATTGAGAATTATATATAAAAATAACTTTCCAGCTAATAACTATCCTTTAAATATAAAGCAAATCTTTACTCTTGAGTCATTATTGTATTATTGTGATAAGCTCAAAAAATATGTATTTAATTAGTAAATCGAGTACTTGGAATAAAAGCATAAATTTACCTAAAATGCAAAAAAATTTAAGTGATAAAAATAGCTATATTGAGGCTATAAAAACGTTTAATACTTTACCGAAAGTATTAAAGTATTTAAATCTAAGCAAAAAAACAATTAAGAAAAATATAAAAAAATTCATAAAAGATACGTAGAACAATACTATTTTGTTATAAATTGTAAAATATAAAAGTATGTTGAGAATTCTATTGAAACTGGTAAACATTATTGTTAATTTTGAAAATTCAAACTTTTGTATAATAATTATATGGAGACTTTTAAATAGGTTTTCTTTTTTAGCTTTTAAGTTAGTTTGTAAGTTTTTTTATACCAGCCTATGTACAGCAAACTGCGTTTACCTTAATAGGAATTACCTTTGTAATTTTTTCTGGTAAATAAATAAATATATTAGTATGATTTATACGGGATGGACCATTTTAATCGCCCCACCCAAATATGTCGGAAAGTAAGGGAGATAGAAAAAAACTTTAAAGACAAAAGTTGTAGGGTTAGGAGGGGGACAAATGATGGTGACCTTGACCATGACCTTGAGGTCAAAGGTCAAGGTCATTTGAAGATCAAACCGATTTTTTCAAATAGGAACCCCTATTTTTGACCTCGAAAATAGAAAGAGCAGAAAATTTTACGTTCAGATATGATTTTTTATGGTCATGGGTGGAGGTCATTTGAAGGTCAAATCGATTTTTCAACTAGGAAACCCCACCTTTGATCTTGGAAATGGAGAGATCGGAGAATTCTACGTTCAGGTACGACCATGGTCAAGGTCATTGATAGGTCAGAGGGTTTTTTAAGCTGGAAACCTTATTTTCGACCCTATTAACCCCGAAGATACAAGTTTCGTGAGACATATGTATGTTACTACTCCGATATGTTCACGTGGCATACTTATTTCGTGAGAAATAAGCCACGTTCTTAGTTCATCGCGAATCCGCTACGCGGCTATACGAACAGGAGTATGTGGTAACTGAGTAGCTCGTACACGAACTAGCGGTCCATGGCACATAATAAGGGACTGATATGCCGAGTAAAGGTATACCATGCAGAGGTGCTTATCCTAGCATAAAATTTACTCTTCTCATAAGCTTTGTAGATTCTAATTGATATTTTATTACTAATTTTTGAAGTTTTGTTAAACCAGTACAATTAAAAAAAAACACCCTTAAAAATGGCTGACTATCAACCGAATGAGATTGTGGATATGATAATGATTTTAGGGGAAAGTCATAATAATTATCAAGCTGCAGCAAGACTTTACTCTGCACGCTTTCCTGACAGACAACACCCAGATCATAGAGCAATAAGTCGCTTGACTCATAGGAACCACGAATATGATGAGAATGATCGAAATGTTATTACTGTTCTTGCTGCCATTTATCTTGATCCTCATACCAGCTCTCGACGCGTTCACAGAGAAATCGGCATAACAAAATCAACTTTTTTGAGAATTCTTAAATCCCTTAAGTATCATGCTTACCACATTACGTTGGTTCAAGAGCTTCAAGATAATCACTTTCAACAGCGAATTGAGTTTTGCTAATGGGCTTTACGTATGATAGAGAATGATCCAGATTTTTTTAGGTATGTCCTTTTTTCCGATGAGGCTAAATTTCAGAGTGACGGAGAACTCAATAGGCACAATTGTCATTATTGGTCGGATGAGAATCCTCATTGGTACAGAACGGTCAATCATCAAAGGCGTTGGAGCATTATGGTATGGTGTGGGATCGTAAACGGTTATTTGATCGGTCCTTATTTTTTCGAGGGCAATGTTGCTGGGAACTCCTATTTACATTTAATAAGAGATCAGTTTCATGAATTGATAGAAGATGTTGATCTAGAAACGCGTCGAAGAATGTGGTTCCAGCACGATGGTGCACCAGCACATTTCGCTGTAATCGTACGAAATTTTTTAAATCAATATTATAATGGTAGATGGATTGGACGAGAAGGTCCAGTTAACTGGCTTGCTTGTTCACGCGACCTCACATCTCCTGACTTTTATTTATGGGGGTATTTAAAAAATGTTGTTTTTAAAGAACGACCCACGACTAGAGCAGACATGCAAGAACGTATTCATCGAGCATGCGCAGCTATACCAAGACAGATATTGCTCAACACCGTTCGCCATTTCCAGAGGCGTTTGAATTTATGCCTTCAAGCTAATGGACGCCATTTCGAACATTTAGGGTAATTGACCACCGTGAGAGGCAAGGGGACTCACGTTAATCAAGCACCCCGACCGTGAGAGGCAAGGGGACTCACGTTAATCAAGCACCCCGACCGTGAGAAGCAAGTGGACTCACGTTAATCAAGCATAAATAGGGGTTCCCATTTAAAAAATCCTCTGATCTTCAAATGACCTTGACAATTGATTCTTGAAGATCATTCAGCTGACCGCCTTTGTCGTGAACCATTTTTAACATTCACTATTCTAAATATTATTCAATTAACCTCGAAGTTAATGTTCGAAATGGCGTCCATCAGCTTGACCCATGACCTCGACCCATGACCTTGACCCTTGACCCATGACCTTGACCCTTGACCCATGACCTTGACCATGGTCGTACCTGAACGAAGAATTCTCCGATCTCTCCATTTCCGAGATCAAAAGTGGGGTTTCCTAGTTGAAAAATCGATTTGACCTTCAAATGACCTCCACCCATGACCTTAAAAAATCATATCTGAACGTAAAATTTTCTGCTCTTTCCATTTCCGAGGTCAAAAATAGGGGTTCCTAATTGAAAAAATTGGTTTGACCTTCAAATGACCTTGACCTTTGACCTCAAGGTCATGGTCAAGGTCACCATCATTTGTCCCCCTCCTAACCCTACAACTTTTGTCTTTAAAGTTTTTTTCTATCTCCCTTACTTTCCGACATATTTGGGTGGGACGATTAAAATGGTCCATCCTGCATATAAGTATTTACATTTTGTATTTTATAATGATTTATTCTAATATGCTATGATGTACTAGGTTATAGGTAAATGCTGTGATAGTGAGATGTGATTGATGACCGTGATAAAGTTTTATTATAATTTTATTGTAATTTATTACTGTGATTTTATACTGTAACTATTATGTATTTAATATTTTATTTTATATTCTATTTTGCCTATGCAGAAGGCATATAAACTCTCCCCCTCTCTCTCTAAAAACTCCCTCACAAACTCCTCCTCCCTAAACGGAACAACCGTGAACGTTTATTAACCCCCCAAGTCGTCGCGTAGGAAGAGAATTCGATCCCTCAAGCTTCGTTACTCATGAATTATCCTCTACCCCATCACCACTACATAACCACAACAAATTATCCTTCAACTCACATTCGACTCATTTTACCCGTCCATCCTTTACCTCCACCAAGTCGCAAAACAAAGGAGTATTAATTGAAGAGCCAATGGGAGGAGAGAGGCAGTGGTCTGGTGACCCGAGGGGGGCGGGGGACCCCCACTGCCGAACACCAGGCGCAGGGCCCACTCCTGGTAGGCAGGCGACAGATCCCTGCAGTTGGCCAACACCTTCATTAAGGTCGCCGCCGCTGATGCTGTTGGTGGCGCTGGGGTTGGTAGCGGGACTGCGGCTGCCAGGGAAGTCCACTCCTCCGGTCTGGTTGCGACCGTCCTCTCCACCCCCTCGATCGCCGGCAGCGTCCTAGGGGGAACGGGTCTTGGCGCATGTTCCCTATGAATCACGGCCACCGTTTTCTCCTCCGTCTCCGTTCGATCTCGTCTCTCCTCGCCCGAGATCTGAGGCACCACCCGGTCTGTCGGCGCACTCCAAATCGGCCTTACTCCTCGTGGTGGCATCGTTCTCCTGGGTCCGTCCTCGATACACCTGGCCCGCAACCAGGCCTTGTGGGTGGCCGCACACCGCGGGCAGTTGGCCAGGTCCACCCTGCGCCGCCCACAATTATTACAATAAATGTGGCGCGAGGGCCGAAGGCACCTCACCTTCGAGTGGCCTACCTGCCAGCAGTTGTAACAGGCCCGCGGTGGAGGGTCCACGGCCCGATCGACGGGCACATAGGGCAGATCGTCGAACATAACGCCCTCCCTCCGGGGCTCCAATTCCTGTCTTCTCGGCTCCATCAAGTCCGCTGCAACCACCGTCCAATGTTGCTCAAGGATCCGCTTTCCCATCAGACCTCCCGGAGCTTGTTGGGAAACCCTGTAGGTCTGACATTCCCGGCAGGTCGTCACGAATCCGTGAACGTCGTTCCACAGCCCCGGCCAATAATATTCTCTGGCAATCCTATCATGGGTCTTCTCAATGCCCAGATGTATGGAGGAGGGAGCAAGGTGCGCCTCCTCCAACACTCTACCTCGGTGGTTCTTCGGTACCACCAACCTCCATCCTTCGTCTGGCGTCGTGATCGGATCGAGTAACTCATACGTTCGGTGCTTGTACAACAGGCCGTCCACCATCCGCCACATTGGAAACTTAAACGGGGTCTGCTGTATCTCCTCCACTCGTCGCGCGTACTACTCGCCTCGATTTCTTTAAACGCTGATAGCTCCACTCCATCTTCCTCGTACATCCGGGAGAGTGCATCGGGGAGATGTTTGAGCACCCTCTTTCAGTGCACGATTGTCTCGTCCCACTGTTGGAGTTCGAGCGCCCATCTGGGTAATCTTCCCGTCGGCTCCTTCAAATTCTGCAGCCACCGAAGGGCACTGTGATCCGAAATCGCCGTGAAGGGGTTCCAGGTAGGGCCTCGGTTTCCGGATTGACCAGAGTAACGCCAGGCATTCTTTCTCCGTAGTGGTGTAATTCCTCTCCGCTGAATTGAGCACCCGGCTGACATAGACAATCGGATGCTCGCCATCTTCCCCTTCTTGTGTCAGCTCTACCCCCAAAGCGTAGTTACTCGCGTCGGATTGCACCGTGAATGGTCGGACGAAGTCAGGTTTGGCAAGGACCGGCGCTGTGGTTAACGCCTTCTTTAGCTGCTCGAACGATCGCTGCTGTTCTCCTTCCCAGACCCAATCCTGACCCTTCTTCAATAACTTTAGTAGGGGCACCTTCAGTTCTGCATCATTTTCGATAAACCTCGCGTACCACCCCAACATTCCTAAAAACCGTCGCAACTGTTTGAGGTTTCTAGGGGCTGGGTACTCCACTACTGGAGCTACCGTTTCGGGATCTGGTCGCAATCCGTCGCGGTCCAGGACGAACCCCAAATACGTCACGATGGAGCAACAGAATTCACACTTGTTGCGATTGACAACCAGCCCTGCCTCTTTTAGCCTTTTCAACTCGTACTACAGCCACTTCATATGCTCCTCAAACGTCTCCGTCACGATAATAATATCATCCAGGTACCCGAATATAAATGACTCTACCTCTGGACCGAACAGCACATCAATTAGTCGTTGGAACGTCATGGGTGCGTTTGTCAATCCAAACGGCATTTTGGTGAATTGCCATAATCCGGACCCTGGAACCGCGAACGCCGTATATTTCTTGCTCGCTTCTCCCATCAAGATCTGATAATACGCCTGCTTCAAGTCTATTTTCGTAATAAACCTAGCTTCCCTCATCTTATCCAGCGTAGTATCGACTCGCGGAATGGGGTACGCCACCTTTTTCGTAACCCCATTTAAGTCGCGGTAATCGATGCAGAACCGGTAACTCCCATCGAACTTCTTGACGATGACGGGGGCACTGCACCAATCACTTTCAGAAGGCTTTATTATGCCGTCCGCTGCCAATTTTGCGACTTCGTCTTGAGCCACTTTCATCATCATTGGCCACATTCGTCTCAACCTCTGCTTGATCGGTGCGGCCCCCTAGACATCAATGTGATGTTGGGTCAACGTCGTCGCTCCGAGGGTCTCCACTGGAGTTGCCGGCAGGTATCGGCTCAGTAACTTATTGATTACTTCTTTCTGCTTTTCTGATACCTCCGAGACTCCGGCGCACTCCGCAAAAATCTCATTTTCTTCCGCAACTCCATTCAACACGTGCCACCCACCGTCGCGTCTCTTCCACATTCCTTTGACCATATCCACCTGGATGGCCCAGGTTTTCCAAAAGTCGATGCCTAGTATCACCTCTTGTTCCAGGGATGGAGGGCCTTGTATCTCTCCCCTCCTATGTTCAGCCACACGAAGGGCCGGCCGTCGCTGGAAACCCCCGCTATCTTCTCCTTGTCTGCAGCATCCTTCTCCGGGTTGAGGGATTGTCTTGGGCTTCGCTGAGCCTCTGCTGAGCCCTGCTCAGCCATTCCCCCTCCCAAGCTAGACTTACCCCCGGTACTTCCAGCTTGACTCCCGGAAGTAGCCACCGTCGATGACGGACCTGGAGCTTTGTCGTACAAACAGGCCAAGGCCTGGGCCATCCCAAAGCCTTTTGACGTGGGGGCCGGGTTGTTCACCCTGGATCCACTCGCAATGGCCTGCTTATGTGCTGGCTGCTCTTCTTGTCTCGGTCCCGTCATCTTTGGTAGCCCCCAGGGACGTCCCGCCTGGATCCCCCGGATTTACTGCCACACAATCGTCTCCGCTGACGGACGTTGCTCTTCGACTTCTGCGTCGTTGGGTGGTCCTCCTGCAACGTCGTTATGTAGGGTCCTTAAGGCCACGTAAGGTATGACGACCGTCCTGCCTATATTAGGAAGCGTAGTCGTGGCTGATCTACTTGCCTCCTCTACATCTTCGACCTCATATCCTCCTTCCTGCTCCTCTTCTTCGTCTGCCGATCCAAGTGCGTAATGCTCCTCTCCCGTTTGTTCTCTGGGGAGGGTTGCCATCCAGTGCAATACTTTTCTCGGCAGACGTCCACTATCTTCTCGCTGCTCCACGTCCTCGTACCGTTCTATATTCTTTCATGTCCGTCTTTCCCTCAAGTTTTCTTTTTCTTCGCTTCGTATCGTTATCGACACTTCTCGAACTCGCCTCTTTCCTGCATCCGATCTTTCCTCCTCCGTCGCGACTGCTCCATCTTTTAAGGCTTCGGTCTCAGCATCTGGCCCTGCGTAGGCCCTTGGACATTCCCCTGGGCATGGGGAAAATCCTGGTTCTGCTGCTGCCCCGGTGCCTGTCTTGCTGGTGCTCTCGCGGCCTGCCAAGTCTTGCCGCAGCGGCTCACATCCAGGGCAGTTCTGGAAAGTTACGCCTTGGGTCCCGCATACCTGGCAGAACAGTCGCGGCAAAGACGGGCACTCATTTCTTCGGTGTCCCGCCTTATTGCACCCGAAGCACACCGTTTGCGGACACCGTCTCGCCGAGTGTCCGGCTACCCCGTATTGGTAGCAGACACCCGAGAACTGTCTCGGCTGCTGTGCTCCAGCCTGCTGTTGCTGCTGCTGTTGTTGCTGGAATCCCAGCTTAGGCTGCGGCGCCGACGTCGTAACTGGTTGCGCAGGTGTCATTAGCACCTGCGCATACGTCACTGGTACAGTCGCTTGCGTCTGTCTGTGCCTCGTAGCCCCTGCTGATGTCTGTGCGGTCTGCACCGTCGCTACTACCACCGGTTTTTTCGCTGTGCTCTTATTCTTCTTCCTCTGCTCCGTCCTCGCTTCTTCTTCTTCGCCATCATCCTCACCGCTACCTTCTGAGATGGCTGCGACTTTCGCCACCTTCTGCGGCTTGAAGGCCGCTGCTGGCACTGCCATCTTCTCCGCCGGTGGTGGTGCAACGTATCGTGCGTCCAGCTCCAGCTCCCTTTTATTTTCTTCCCATCCGCTACAGCTCTTCAAACGTGTCAATCCGCCGATCCCGCATTCTGTGCCTATAGTGCGGAAGCAAGTTTCTAATTGCCCGTCGCACCTGCCTGCGCTCTGGCATTGGTCTCCTTAGCGCCGAGACAATTATATTTGAAGTTCGATATGAATTTTGCAATCGTCTCTCCCTTCGCTTGCGTCCTTGCTCGCACGTCGTCCCAAATGTCTTCATCCGTCTTCTCGCTTAAAAACTGCATCCGGAATTCCTTCTGTATCCGCTACAATCGGACTGTTCACACACGCGAAAAACACTCTCTCGTAAATAAAACAACGTCGTTAATTTTACTCTATTTATTCGCCTCTTCCAATGGCTCTTACGACGACAATACAAATTCTCTTATAAATATAAAGCCTCGCTGGCACTTTGCTAAATAAACGCGTCCGTACGCCACACTAGCCTCCCGACGGCTAAATTATCCGAGTTACAGCACTCCGCCGACACCTCACCTGCGCAGCGGCGACGATCGTCCCTCAGCCTACTGCTCTGCTCCATCACCGGCGTCCTTCTATCGCCTCCTCGCAAGACGTCCTCCCATACTCTCGACCGACAGACGATTCTCCGACGACTTGACTTCTCGACTGACTTCGCGACACGACTCTACTTCTCGACAGACTTCTACAAAAGACGACAAAAAATAAAGAGCTTCGGGCTGGAGGTGTGTTGTGATAGCGATCCAGGCAACGAGTGAGCTTCGAAAGATGGCGATCTCGAACGCAGGGTTGGCGTCTCTTGCCCTCTCATTTGCACTCGCACTTCGTAATTAGTGTCTCTCTTCAATCGGCCTAATTAACGAAAAAGAACGTGAGGTGTCGCGCGAGTAATTCATTATCGCGCCTAGAATCGCCCTGCAGGACGATCTATTCGCGGCGCGCGCCCTCTATACCCGGACGGCCTGCGAGTATTTTCATTATGGCAGAGGCACCGTGTTTACGCTAGGACTCGCGAACATGGCGAACGTGCGCTGCGCCACCGCTTGCATTAATTGCGCGGGCGGAGGCGCGGGCCCCTCCGTACGGCCCTGCCTATAATCGAGCTCAACGATCTCGAGCGGCGCCTTCGTTCGTGGCGCACGCGCGCCTCTCGCCCCATCCCGCCTCAACACGTGCCGCGCTAGGCGGGCAACACGTGCTCGTCCCATCTTCATTTGCCGCCAAGCTGTTATCCTCGCGGCCGATGTCCAGGTCGTCGTGCCTTCTCGTGGTTGCTTCGCCTGTTTTTTTTTTCTTTTATCTCTTTCATCTTTTGCTGCTGCTCCCGCTTCGTCGACACTCGGCTCCCACGGAGCATCAAATTCTAACACTGCCCTGCATTGTCCTCTTATTAATCGATCTCTTAGCTGCTGCAGTGTTCCCTCCTGGTTGTACCCCAGCGTCTCCAGGGTGTGTCGCAAATTTGACGAGGCTACATTCTCGATACTAACTTCACCATCTCTTCAATTTCGGCTTCCTGCTGCCGAGCCTCGTCTACCCAGCTGGTGTACAAATCGGTATTCATATCTTCCTTTTTAGCCGGTGTTGACGTAAAAGCTAATCTCCTTCTACTGGCGGGTTCTGATTCCTGTTTCCGCGTAACGTCGATGGACAGTCGCGGCAACAACCGATAAAACTTGGGTCGAACGCGAAGGGCAGATGTAGACAACTGTGGGATTGCTGGTTCGGGGGGGCTTGACATTTACTGTCAGGGGTCGCAATATATATAAGTATAAATTCGAATAAAATAAAAAAAATATATATATTTATATGAGAACGAAAGAAAAATTATACCTCTTTAACCTACAATCAATTTTTCTTCTTCTCTTCTTTCTTCTCTATCTTTCCCTCTCTCTTTACCCTCTCAGGGACCACCCCTGTTTCCCGTCCCCTGGTTACTCCCACTCGCGATCTACGTTCCCAACTGCCCTGATGAACCTGAAAGTCGCAAAATTCCTACACGTTACCCTCTTCTTGTCTTCCGTCCAAAACCAAATCCAAATTTTCTTCCAATTCTTCTTCAAACCCGACAAAAAATAATCTTCCTGCAAAGAAAAATTCGTTGCAATCTTCTTCCTCCAGTAAAAGAAAGAGAAAAAAAATTCCAAAATCTTCCTGTAAAAAAAAATCCCGACAATCTTCCTATAAAAATAAAAAAAATGTTCTCAAAGAAAACAAGACGCAAAAAAAAAATTATTTAGGGTTGTCGTGGAACCAGCAATCCGCTCGCTAAATAAATATAAGCGTGGTCTGGGAAAAGAACACGTGACTCTTTTTCTTGTCGCCAAAAATCAACAAATAAGTAAATAATAACTCAAATAAATAAAACAAATTTAAGAAATGCATCACGCGCTTACTCGGGTGCGCGATCCCTAACCGTCGGTACGGCACACACACACGCTCCGATCCTGGAAAAGTAATACTGGTCTGACTTGCAAAATTTGCAAGTCACGTCACGCTTATGTTATATTTCTCGCGGTTTTGTAAAATGTGTCTTTAATATTGGGAAGTACTCATATGTAAAGTGTCTATCCATGGTCGAGCCACTATAGTGGCTTTCCCGTCCCCTATGGGTTAAAGAAAAATAAAATAAAATGAAAATGGAAGTATCATAGTTTAGCATTTTGGAGATGGCAATGATCAAACAGCACAGGATGAGAATGCCTTCGATAGTCACCGCTTCGGTTGCAACTAAATCAGCGACTCTTTTAGAATTTTTGGCTATAGTGAAAATCAACATCATGCTTGGGATCTTAAACTGCATTTTTATAACGTTCGGCAAACCCAAAAATATAGTAACAAGGAACGAAAAATGAAACGTGACCATTTACGACATTCAAAAATTTATCAATGCCAGATTCTTTGACTGTTGATGTAATTAAATACGAAATGGAAGATGCACCGTTGCAAGAGGGGTAAGCCTTCATTACTGTTATTCCAGGCTTTTTACTTTTTAAATTTCCATTCCATTAAGTTCAAAGTGAATATCGTCTAACAGAAATATTACTGCATTATTGTACAGCCAAATATCTTTATTAAATGTTGCACCAGTTTTTACAAATCTAAATTTTACTTGTATGTATGCTTCGCTAGGCAATAATAATAAATCTTGCTGTTGAATGATGATTCTAGTTTCTTCGCCTGATTTCAACTGGTTTCCGAGTACGGAGAATATGCTTAATGTTGCATTTTTTATAATACGATTATCGCTCACTGAATCAACCATTACATTTAATACATTCATTATACTTGCTTTACTTTAAATTCCGATTCGAGAAATTTACCGTTTTTAGCTGTTAGTCAAAAACATTACATCAGCCAAAGTATAGATATTTAAAACAAATCTTTTAAAAAATACCAGAAATTGTTTATTTTACCTTTACCGATAAAACAGCCTTTGCTCCACTAGACAGAGTTAAACCAAACAATGTATTTATTTTCGACAATGTCTACTGCGACAATCAAAGCCCTATACTGAATTATTATTGTATGTGTCGTCATGTGTTGGTAGACTGCTTTTATCTGTGCCAAACTTGTTAAAAAATTCTAATTCGCAACAATGCAAGTGTAATAATGTTGTTTAGGGAAGATCAGACTCTCGTTGCTGGAACCAAGAAAAGTACGGATTTCTCGTCATAGACAAAGACAGAACATTAAACATTGCGAACATTGCGAATTTTTAGAACTGTGACTCTTAGGTTGCTTTGAGCCATGAAGTAGACAATATATTGTCCTCGTCCACTTCGTCGTCGTCGTGGTCGTCGTCATCGTCGTCGCAGATGAAACATGAACTAAATATCTCTATGGTCAGTAATTCAATCAGAGACAAATAAAAATATTAAAAAGGATAAATCATTAAAGGGTTGAACAACAAGAACATTACTTGAAACCGCTGATTGAACATTTGGAGAAAATTGCAAATAAAAAATTCAATTACGACTTTGATTGTGAAAAATTGTCAACGTTAGTCAGGAGGCATTTAAAAAGCCTGTAATTTCGACTACGTTCAAGAGAAAACGGAAATATGTTTACAAACACTATGGAACTAAATGTTGAATTGGCTCCCCAATCAGTACTTGTCGGCAACGCTGAAGAAGAAGAAGTAGAAGTTTTTGCAACGCTTCCAGAAAACAAAGAAGAAGATCCTAATGTGCTCGAAACGACAGTACATTCTTTTATAGCTGCCTGTCTAATGGCCGATGAACTGTATGAGTAGTTTACAAAGAATTCGGTTTCTCCGTCAAAGAAATGTATAAAAAATTGTTTAAAAGACACAGAGGGAAAAATTTTAAGTCCGAGTTTCGACGGCAAAAAGCTAATGGTGGATAATGCAAAAATGGACTTAGATGAGAATGATGTAATTATTTTTATAAAATCTGACAATATGGATTATGGACATCTGGTGGATGGAAACTTTTGCGATAAGCTTTTTGTACAAATAGCTCACACGCTCAAGCATCATACAGCCATGTTGATCGCGGCACGATCAGCCTAAGCCAGCTCAACCAAGGTAACCTGCTTAACAAGGTATTTCAGTTATTTTAATCTCACCTGATTCCAATTGATTAGTTGGTAGTCATCCGTTCATCCGCCAACTCATCTAGTAAATCACTAGCAAGATCATCAGTGCTCTTGTAGTTCTGCTCAGCAACCGACTCACAGCATGTCACTCAAAAATGATGCTATTGTTACGTCCAGGTGTAAGGAAAAATACCTGATGCTGGCTATCTTTTAGGAAGGGTTTTTATATCCGTCTTCGATCCCCTCCAATCGGTAAATTTCCGAATTTTCGTTGATTCATCTAACGAAAGAATTTTCGTTAACTAACTAATTAGTAAGCCAATCTTATAAAAATGCTCTCTGTAGCTCGAGTTTTACTACAGTTTGCACTTTTCCGTGGATGGAGTTATTGTCCCTGTTTGGATCATCTTTTAGATCTTTTGTTTGATTACAAAGTATTTTGTTTTTCCGAATGTATGGAAGCCTTGATTTTGTTAATGGACCCGACGTAATTCTCGTCAACTTTTAAACTTATACTCTGGCTTAACCTGTTCTTTGAGTTTGGTACGTCGTGAAAAAGTTCAATTATCATTCTCTATTTGCTTTTTGTAATCCTTTTTCATGAGGTAACATCTCCCCACCTATCCTAGAACGAGCGGTCTTTGGAAAAAACGTCGTTCGTACATAAATAATTCGCACTTAATATTCGTTTATTATTATCATTTTTTCTTTCTTTTTTTTTTATTATTATTATTATTATCGTGTCTTTTAACAAGTTTGTGACTGTCTTAATGTTGTAATTAATATAAATCTAAATTAAATACAGATTAATTGTTATTGATGAATTCCTTGTAAAAATTACATATTAATAATTCGCATTCATAATGTTTTCGTATAATAAGGTTGAAAAAATAATTTTCATACATTGTGTATAAAAGTAATATAATGAAAAATGCTAAAAAATGAAAAAAATGTCTATTAACGTACTTGTAAAATAGATTTGATATGATGATGTATGTTATTAAATTTTTGTACAATAATGTCGTATCTATTAATAATTTTACATTGTAATGACCCTCCCAGATTTATTATAAATCCTTTCTTTTCTGCTCTATCTCAACACAAACACATACATGTAAACGCACGGCTACTACGAGCGTGTATTCAAACATTTATACTAGATATAAGGAAAAATTCTAAGAGAACGTTAGAAAGTACGTTATGCTTTCTCAAGCTATGAACGCGACAAAAGGGACAGGAAGCGAAAAAAAAATTAACGACTTGCGACTCCCGCGCTAGACTAGCCCTTTTGAACTGACCACGTACAAGCAAAAAAAACTCCCTTAGGATTCCCCGTTGGTAGAAACTTTCTCCAACGATCCGCAATTTACCTTGTAATATTAAGCACACTAAATATTAATTTTTACAAATAATCAAGCGCCTATATTGTTAATATATATATATGGGGCGATCCATGTCAACCGGATCACTGCTGTGTCCAAAATTTGATGTAACCAAAAAATTCGTGCAACGACTCATTTTAAAGCTTAGGATATCTACTTTCTGGTGCTGTATGCGCCTTTGCAAAATCCAACATGGCGGCTCCAATATGGCGGCTACAAGAGACAAACTCGTAAACAAAAAATTTTATTTTTCAAATTTTTAGTAATAAATGTTAAAAAAATTAATATTTCATATTTTTTTATGAAAATCTGGCTCATTTCCTACAAAAAAAATAACAGAAACCATTTTCGCTAAAATGAAAAATAAAAAACTTTTTTGATTTACTCAAAAAGGATCGCCTTTACTGAACAATCTTATAAAATAAAAAGCTCTTAGAATTAGTCGTAGACTACGTATGAAATTTTGTAAAAGATTTTGGAAAGATTTTTAATTTTTCAAACAATCCGATAAATCCAAAAATCAAAAAATCGCTCAAAGGAATTCGAAAAAATTCACACTTATTTTTTGATGAATTTCAAGCAATTTTGTTCTTTAAACTTTTTTTCCAAAGTTATTTCCTTCTGAATAAAAAAATCGCAAAGTTTTTTATTTTGAAAATTTTCAAAAAATTATAACTTTTTTATTTTTCATTATAGCGAAAATGGTCTCTGTTACTTTTTTGTAGGAAATGAGCCAGATTTTCATAAAAGAATATGAAATATTAATTTTTTTAACATTTATTACTAAAAATTTGAAAAATAAAATTTTTTTGTTTACGAGTTTGTCTCTTGTAGCCGCCATATTGGAGTCGCCATGTTGGATTTTGCAAAGGCGCATACAGCATCAAAAAGTAGATATCCTAAGCTTTAAAATGAGTCGTTGCACGAATTTTTTGGTTACATCAAATTTTGGACACAGCAGTGATCCGGTTGACATGGATCGTCCCATATATATATAGATCATGCCGTTTTCGAAATAAAAACCGTGAAGTAAGTTGAAGTCAACTTGAAATCTCGAAAAGGTACGTGAAGTCACAGAGAAATCAGAAATTTTTAATTCTACTGCATTAGTCACTGTCTGAAATAGTTGAATTCAGCGTGCTGTCTCATATTAATTGTCGCTACAACACAATACGCTGCAAAGCCAAAATTACTCGTTAACGTTCGCAATCGTAAGAAATCATCAATTAGTCTTTCGACGATTGCAAGCGATTGCAGAGTGAGATACCCCTCGTATTTATCGAAGTTCATATGAATATTGCAATAGGAGTAAATGACGAATTTCATTTTTCCACCCCACGAGGATTGAAAAAACCACCTCTTTGTCAGAAATAATTTGAATAATTTGGAAAAATTTGGAAAACTACACAAGGCTAGAGTAGGTTTAACTTCAGCTTCTTGTGGAAGAGGAGAAACGATAAATATTTATTGTGATGTGTATTTCCGCGGAGACGAGGTTCCCCCAGGCAACGAGAACGCCGATCTACGGCACGCAATCGCGCTATTTAATTATTTATTTTAATATTAACACGACGCACGTTTCCGGAGATTTCGCGGCTGCCCCATCGCGACGACGCCATGGCGAACACACCCGGAGCACAGACGAGAGGAGGAGAGACGACGTGACGCTCAGCGGGTGCCCCGGATGTTACCGGCCACACGAAGACGACGTCCACACGAGGCGGCGAGTCAGTTGACAGCCCGGCGCCCTAACCCTAACTGACGCAAGAGGCGTACTTGGAGCGCTGGGGAGCAGCGCCGACGACAGGCACACTTACTCGCGCACTCAAACAACGGGCAAAGCAACCACGAGAGAGCACGTCGACCTGGACATCGGCAGCGGGAACAGCAGATTGGCGGCAAAAGAAGATGCGGCGAGCACGTGTTGCCTGCCTAGCGCGGCACGTGTTGGAGCGGGACGGCGAGACTGGCGCGCGTGCGCCACGAACGAAGGCGCCGCTCGAGCTCGCCGAGCTCGACTACAGGCAGGGCCATACGGAGGGCCCGCGCTTCCGCCCGCGCAATTAATGCAAGCGGCTGCGCAGCGCACGTTCGCCATATTCGCGATTCCTCGTGTATACACGGCGCCTCCGCCATAATGAAAGTACTCGCGGGCCGTCCGGAATAGAGGGCGCACGCGTCGCGACTAGATCGTCCTGCAGGGCGATTCTAGGCACGATACTGAAGTACTTCTTTCTCGTTAGTTAGGCCGATTGAAGAAAGACGCTAATTAAGAAGTGCGAGCACGAGTGAGAGGGCAAGAGACGCCAACCCTGCGTTCGAGATCGCCATTTTTCGGAGTTCACTCGTTGCCTGGATCGCTATCAAAGCACACCCACAGCTCGAAGCTCTGTATTTTTGTCGTCGTCGAGAATTCGGTCGAGTAGTAAAGTCGTGTCGCGAGAAGTCGAATAGAGAAGCCAAGTCGAAGTCGTCTGTCGGTCGAGCGTTGAAGGAGATTTCTGTCGAGGTGGCGATAGAAGGGCGCCGGTGAGTGGAGCGGAGCAGTAGGCTGAGGGACGATCGTCGCCGCTGCGCAGGTGAGTTGTCGGCGGAGTGTTGTAACTCGGGTAATTCAGCCGTCGGGAGGCTGTTTATCGCGAGGGTGCCGCGATCCGGGACGCAAGTTGTCGTGAAGTAGAGACGTTGTTTTATTTACGAGAGTGTGTTTCGTGTGTGTGAACAGTCTGATTGTCGCGGATAGCCGAACCCCGTCGGCTATCGAGTCTATGTCTCTAGCTCTCCCAGCAGCTAGCCAGCGCAGAAGGAAGGAAGCAACCCGGGGCGGTGTTTCAAACACCTGGCGCCCGTTTAACAAGAAAAGTCCCGGGCACTTGTGGTGTAATCTTTGTCGGCGTTGCCCGGGGAAGTTTCGCGACTCTTGCGGACAAAACACAACGTTACATTATATTCCACCCTTGGAGGGCTAAAAAAACTACCCCCTTATCAAAAGTAGTGCAAAAAATATGACAAAAATTATGAAATATCCTCATAACTATAATAGTTTACACTGTAATTCATGTAAAAATAAAAAAACTTGGTTTCTTATCTCTCACCCTTGGAGGATTAGAAAAAACTACCCTTTTTAACAATAATGTAAATAAAAAATTGAAAATTTAGAGAAGCTTCAAATATTTTTAGTTTTTACCATGGTTCATTCTTGAAGGAAAAACGATAAATTATCATATTTTACCTTCGGAGGGTTGGAAAATTGGATTCATTCTCATAGTTCATAATAAGAAGAGATGTTGCTCGCTTTTAGCATTACCCGAAATCAACGACTTCGACGTGGCGAGTACTTGATTACATGTGTGTGTATGTATACAGGGTGTCAATTAAGTCCCGGGACGGCTGAATATTTTCAGAGGTAAAGTAATTCTGATAAAGGTCAAGGTCATTTCTTAAGTAACTTTCAACGAGGAATCTAATGGTGACATTCACTTTGACCTTGGACTTGACCTTGAAGGTTATTTCAAGGTCAACTGTTTTTTTTTTAAATAGGAACCCCCATTTTTAAGACTGGTAATCGATAGAGCGGGAAATTTTACATTCAGATACGTAATTAAGTCAGAGCTAGTGTTTGAACTTGAGGGTTACTCCAAGGTTATTTACACTCCAGCAAGGTTCTTAGATACCTCTGAATATTTTTGCAAGCGGTAAAGCTATTCCTCGTGTAACTTTCAACGAGGAACTCAATGGTGACCTTATACTTGACCTTGGACGTGACCTTCAAGGTTATTTCAAGGACACCTATTGTTTTTAATGGAAATCTTCATTTTTTACACTGGCAATCGATAGAGTGGGAAATTTCATTTCGAAAATAGTATTTGACGTGATCTTTAGAAGGTCAAATCAAGGTCAATTTTGGATAAACTGTCAAAACATTGTCGTATTCAAACTTTAGAGGATTTATGAAAGACTAAATGTTTGAAAAAGTTTTGAAACCAACAACATCGACCACCTTGACTTTGAGATCAGCTTTGCACATTATTTGAAAGTTCAAGCACTTTTTAAATTAATAACCTTACTATCGCCCTTATTCTTACTTTTAGCGTTACCCAGAATCAACGACTCAACGGCTGATCTCAAAGTCAAGGTGGTCGATGTTGTTGGTTTCAAAACTTTTTCAAACATTTAGTCTTTCAAACATTTAGTCTTTTAGTCAATCGCATTTCTTTGATTTTATTCAAGTCGCTAAACCAGGTTTTCAATTTTTCCATAGACGCGATCACAGTATTTCCAACCTGGGTTTCCAACCTGGGTCCCTTACAATGAATAATTTCGAAAGAAAACGACGCGAGAGCCATGTACTACCGCTCCAATCGCGATGTGTGATGCGGAGTTTTTAACAAAAAGGTCAAAGGCTGACGGTCCGTTACGATTTTAAATTGATTTCCCATTAAATAATCTTTAAGTTTAATTACAAGTAAATTATGGCGAGCAATTCTAATTTAGTCATAGTGTATCGCCCCTCATAATTGGTCAGACACCGACTTATTAAAGCGATGATGATCATTTTATTTTGCTCGTCGATCTGATATAAGACGGCATAAATCTGATATTAAGTGGCAAAAAGCCTCGTGATGCTTGCTTTCCCACACATATTTGTTCTTAGAACTTAACAGCTTACGGAACGGGTTGATAAGGGTCGTGTATTTATTGTAGAAACGACGATAATAGGTACACACGTCTATAAATCGTTGTAATTCCGATCTATATTTTGGTTCGGGGATTTGATGTACCGCCGCGATTCTGCTGGGATTCGGTTTGATTCCATCCTAATTCAAAATAAATCCTAAAAAGGGCTAATTTGTGGCTCCGAGATAACTATATCATTTAAGACTGCAACCCGGTTTTTTCCGTCGATCGTCATGCCGTTTAAGAGTATCCAGTCGATACCGAAAATTATGTCGAAGTTCAGTTTAGGCACTACTAACAGTTTTGTTTTAAAGATATTTTTTGCTATTATTACATCGATTAAAATTTGCTTATTAATTTTCCATATCTTTTTTGAAAACGGTCCCGTTATTGACATGTTTGTTACCGCCAAAGTTTTGACGTTACTGTCGTTTTTTATTTGTTCGAATAATTTGTCCGAAATGCACGATATATCGCTTTGCGTGTCTAGTAGGCATTCGCACTTTATATTGTTAATTACTGCTCCTATTCTTGGGCTGCGTCTCGGTGCGTTTTCGTTTTTTGCGCTTTCTGTATCCTCCCTTACGTCGTAAATGAGGTCCTCTATTCGTATAAAACAACTCGAAATCGGATCTGATTTATTCGAGTCGTGTTTTAGTTTTCCGAATTCGGTTCCATGATGATGAACCCCGCATGACTCTCCCCGCGCGGCCCATGCTGCTCGAGTAAACCCCGCCTACCAGCGTCAGCTAGAGCGCTGATTGGCTAATTATCGAAGTTTTTGATTGACCATAACTCGATAATTGGCCACAATTACGAAATATGCCAAAAGTGAAAAAGTGCTTAGAATGTTATTCTGGACGCGAATATACTGGTCGCGCCAGTTCATTTTGAACACCCTGTATAACAAATACATGAAATATATTATAGAAATTTATTCAGCACCCTTTGAGAGCGAAAAGAGCGTAGAAAATTAGTGAGAGCGAGTGAGAGAGAATAAGGACTAGCGTCGCGACGAAGAAGACTTCCGCGACGCCACGCCATTCAGCCAAAAGCTTGCTTCGCAGCCGGATGCACTTCATAGTTTTATTTTGAGATTAGCGAGTCGAGAGAGTAGTAGTTGGAGATTTTTCGTGGTTAGAGACGGAGAAATCTTTAGAGACGGTGAGCCCCGCGTGCACCCTCTCAAAGGTTTCCTTACTAAAATAACTATTGTAATTTCCCCTCCGAAATTCCTGCGATCGTAACCGCGCCGCGCACACATATCCAAACGGCAAGTGCATTTTCCTAAGCCAGGAGGCAATATATCTTTTATAGAAAATTCGCAAGTGTTTTGTGTTTGATTTCTAAGTGTTGGGTGTGTTGTAAGGTGGTGGGTGAGGCTGATTCTCAGCAAATCACGAGTGCACCGGCTACATCGAGTGAGTAGCTGAGTCCGCGTTGTTGAAGGAGCGTGCAGCCATTGCCACGTGTACGTGGTACTCTCGGGAGGATCCCCTATCATGGGGAAAAGATATCTCAGCCGGAGTGAGGAGTTCGTGATCCGGCGGAGTCTACAAGGCGCCTGGCGCTAAACAAGGCACCCCACTCATCGCTGACTGGGTGGCATGTGCCTAGCGGCTCTTGTAACCGTGGCACTCGAGTTTTTTAAAATTGTTGCACACGTTATCTACTGCACCGTCCTTTTTCTTCTCCTTCTTTTTCGCCGATTCGTCTACCTCGTCACTCGAGGCGGACGTCCCATGCGTCAATGATTCAACGAGCCATTCGCGCAGCTTAAATACGTAGGCCAGAGAACAAGCATAATCTCGCATTTGCCTGTGATAGGTGCAATACGGTTCTTTAGCTTTGGGTAAATTTTGAAATTTGGGACAGATGTACTCCTTTAAATTAATTATCTGTCTCGCCAGCACCACTTGAAAAAGTTTTTGCTTTTGATGTCCTCGCACGTAAAGCGCTGCGCAAACGTCCTCGAGATTCGATTCACCGTCGAATCACTCGAGCGCGTGATGATAACACGACAAGTAGCTGTTTGTTGCAAGAAGTCCAGGCGTCAGATCCGCAACGTTGTACTCTTCCTCGTAAAATTTTATTATCCAATGTCTTAAACAATTGCTAGTAAGTTCTGCTACGGCGATTTCTTTCGGAATAAATTTTCCTTTTTTATCGCGAAATCCTTGAGAATCGATAACGTAGTCCGTTTTTTTTCCATGATCTTGTGTCACTCTTGTGGCTGCTGCTCGTCTCGAGAGGCAAACTCAAACTAACAACAGTTAATATTTTTATAATCTCGGTGGATGCGCGACACGCTTGCCCGCCCCCTCCTCACTGCAGCACCTGCTGAGGGGCCTTAGACAAAGAGCCTTCTCGTGCGAGAGAACCTTAGCCCTTTAAGACCGAAGCCCTATTGGCGTTAAAAAAAATAATTTTTTTCCTGAATATTGTTGATAATAATTGTCTATGAGACTTCTTGAACCTATAATTTTTTTTTTTTTTTTTACGAGACAACGCATTTTTTCATATGTAGCAAACAATAGGTGTCCTTGAAATAACCTTGAAGGTCACGTCCAAGGTCAAGTATAAGGTCACCATTGAGTTCCTCGTTGAAAGTTACACGAGGAATAGCTTTACCGCTTGCAAAAATATTCAGAGGTATCTAAGAACCTTGCTGGAGTGTAAATAACCTTGGAGTAACCCTCAAGTTCAAACACTAGCTCTGACTTAATTACGTATCTGAATGTAAAATTTCCGGCTCTATCGATTACCAGTCTTAAAAATGGGGGTTCCTATTTAAAAAAAAACAGTTGACCTTGAAATAACCTTCAAGGTCAAGTCCAAGGTCAAAGTGAATGTCACCATTAGATTCCTCGTTGAAAGTTACTTAAGAAATGACCTTGACCTTTATCAGAATTACTTTACCTCTGAAAATATTCGGCCGTCCCGGGACTTAATTGACACCCTGTATACTGACGATAGCGCGACCGCGACGGCCGGAGAGCGAGTGCGCTCCCGAGCGTCTCCACCTCGCGGCGCTCTCCCATTGTGATAGTTTCTCCTACCGCGACAGTTTCTCCCACCGGGCGCCGCTCGATCCAAGCGAGCGGGAGCTGACTGTCGAAGTCAGTTCACTCGGCGCACTGAGACGAGCTCTAACCAGCAGGGGAGGCTATTGTGCGTAATGAGCGTATGTAGTTGGACTTGCCGCGTCGTACCAATTCTCACCAGATTTAGTTTACATAGCGTTTTTATTTTGTATTTTTGTTATAGGTTAACCACAGCGGAAAGGCGATCAAAACCCTATTAGTTGAGCGCGCTCAAGCGAAACGAAGGATATTATTATCCGTGTTTTGTATGCGTTTTTTTCCTTAGATAAGATGTTATTTTGAATTTTGTTATTCTAAATTCATTTTTCTTCTATAGTTAATAACCGTTAATTTTTTTTTTTAAACCAAATAAAACAGTGAGTTATTTGAGTGCCGCCTAAAGGGGTGCGCACCAGCTGAACTCGACTCGTTCAGGGCGTGCGTATTGAGTGACACCGTGGGGTTGCAACGGACGTATTGAGTCCGATCGTGAGTAGTGCTTCTGGACGTATTGAGTCCAGAGGCAACGGGAATACCTCCTCCTACCACATACAGCATCCATATTGTTACAAATTTGTTGAATCAATCTTCGAATGCTTCGACGTTAAACTCTGGTAGATATTCCGTTATCGGTACTGGAGCTGCCGCTAAATGAAGTGGTGCGCGCCCTTGTGATGCTGCTGCTGGTACTGCTGCTGGTTGAGGAGTTAGAGATGTTAACAAGGTGCGTATGTATGGTTGGTAGAGCCCTTTATTATGACTGATTGAGGGTCCTCTCCCCTTGCTTGCGAGGAGAAATTACGTCTACGTCATTAATATTAATAGGCTGAAATTTAAAGCCTTCCTCAATCGCAGTGTTTATTAATCTATAGGGGATGGGAAAGCCACTATAGCGGCTCTACCATGGATAGACACTTTACATATGAGTATTTCCCAATATTGTTCCCCGTCCTCTAAAGGTTAAGTCGAGGGGAGAGGATGAGACACTCGGAAAAATGCTCGTTCAACTCGCCGGGTTAAAATTTATGCACTAATTCCTCTTTGCGTTAGGGGAGAAGGCCAAAGTTACGCATCTCATTCCAGATATTCTTATTTCAGAGAGAGAGGCTGAGCAAGACGATGTTATATGAAATACTTTCATTCAGAAATTAAGCGAGATTTGTCCTCCTCATTGAGTCTAAGGTACTCGTCAAGAAATTGTGGATTTAAAGTGCGTTTGTAACGACGGTGTGTTCCATGAAAATATGAAAAGTAGGGAAAAAGCGGGTGGGGGGATTAAATCTTTGATGCAGCATTTAATCTGTTTCAAAGTGACTTGACAGGCATTTGATCTGGACAGACTATGTATTCTAGTTCGGTCATGACCCAATTTGAGTTTGTTTTGGTCCATATTCATTTAGACTGAACATGTTAAAGGAATGTAGGCACAAATTAAGTGGAGAAAGAAAGCGAGAAACTTTAATGTAGTAGAGGATAAGCTGCCACGCTTGTTCACTCTCTGAGTCATATAGTAGGTTTGAGGTTAGCGCTAAGTTTGCATGGTCTGGACAAATAATAAACGAACTGGAGATGATTTTTTCTGAACCTTCTGCATTAAATTTTGCGATAAATTCACTAGTTTGTTGAAAACTTCCACATACAGTACACAAAACTGATCCAACTTTTGTAGATGGATAATACTTCTAATATTTCTCAAGAGGGTCATCGGGAGGCTTATTCCTATCCGATGCGATCATACGGGATTTTCGTTTAAACTTCTAATATTAAAAAGTAAGATTACATTTTTATTCCTATGATTTTGTTGAATTCTGCAGTATTCTTAAAATTCGTCAAAATTGTCCATCAAGAAATATAGGTTTACGTATTGAAACATTTAAGTATTTATATTTCCCGACGATATGCCTGATTGTCCAGCTGACAATGGTATGTTAATATAGTGTGACGTCCCACACTTTCACTCGTGAAAATAACTAAACATGCACATAAAAAAAAAAAATAAACCCGTGTAATAGCGTGATCTTGCGCCGAGTTGACCCGCCATATTTGTGTACATGTGCGAGAGAGACAACCGACTCTAGACTTAATGCTGCGTTCAAAATGCAGTATAGCTTTGTATTCAAAATTTGTACAAGTAAAAGAGAGAAGGATAGGCCCGCTCGGGTATATAAACCCCGGCAAATTAAAAAAAAATCAGCATTTGCTTCAAGGAGCTCCAAGGGTGCGGACAAGGTAGCATTATGCTATTCATGAACTTCCTTGTAAAAAGTATATAAGCACTAACCTTCGGTTATGGGCATTTTTTGAAATAGCATTACGCTTAATATAATGTCTTTCTCTCTCTATTACTTAACCAAAAGGCTTTGGCCATTTTGTAAATATATATTCCTTACCATTTAAAAATAAAAACATTTTTCTTCTTTTCTTATAAAAATTATACTTAAAATAAATAATTAATAGTAAAATAGTGAGAGAGAGACAATCCATCAATATTGCGTGGATTGTTCGTAAGTATCCAGGGCCACTATATTCCCAATGGATTTTATGTTTCTTTTTTAAAATACACACACACACACTACACACTCATAACCTCTCCCCTTTTACCGTTCCATTACATAATAAAAATTCGAGTTCAGAGATACGAATCTTTCAAAAAATAAAAAAGTGACGAATCATAAAATTTAAAAATCTTTTCTATATATTTTTTTTATACTATCCATGTAAAATTAAAGACTAGTACGTAACAATAGTTTCTTATGTTACCCATATCTTTGGGTATTATTGGCTTAACGTCATAGTCCATTGATTCAATGTATTTCCTTACTCTTCTTTGAAAAACTTCACAGCTTCTATAATCAGTTGCTCCATGGTTGATTGGCAACATTGTATTATATTTATTATTACTGTAGATGCACTTAAAGTTTATATTGACTTGTAGGGTCTTAGCAGATTTGCAAAACCGGAGTAATTCATATCGGTCAATAAGACAGAACGGTTCTTTTAGTAGGAAGCAATTTGTTCCCGCGGTTATTATTCCACCGTTGCAGCTCCATTGTCGCCCACGGGGGGGGGGGGGGGTCTGGCGTAAAGGGCACGCTGTGCTCTCCAGGAGTAGAGGAAATATGCAAATAAGGAAATTATCACCGAGCGCACTTCTTGTACGGCATTGCGCGATTATGTCTTCGATGTACGTTGCACGTAGTGTGTGATATATGTGAGTCTAATTTTTATAGAGTGCTGCGGCGGCAACAAGGATTTAAATGTAGGTGTACGTAAAATTTAGTTTGCTATGAAGATGCATTTTTTGTAAATATAATTCCGCAATGTAGTAATTCAATTTTTAGTGATCTTTTAAGGATGCAGTTGCAAGGTTGTATCAGCATACTGTGCGATTCGGCCAAAGCGACGTGATCTTTTCTCTAGTTAGTCACCCTTTGAAATCAATTATTTTCAATTGTTTGTATCTCCTTTCCTCTTTCAAGGAAAACATTTGAAAGGCCTCAAAAGAGGTTGCCTTCTTTTGAAAAGGCAACCTCAGAGGCTCTTCTGGTCTTACGGAACCTGGTCCACTATTGCAAAATGATCTACCAGGGGAAGATCCCTTGCGGCCAGAAACTTTTCGGCTATTGAAAATCTCAGCCTTGGCTTACACTTTCACCCAACATTGCGTTGGAAGTGTAGCATTCACCATATTCAACAGGACGTCTTCAGCCACAGGCGGCTCCTGTTGTATGAAGGTTTAGCTAATGGTCCGTGACATTGTCTTTTCAACCTTTTCCAGGCCGACTTCGACTGTCCATCTATCTGGAACAGAAAATTTTAAAAGCGTCTCTCATGAACTATTCTTTCACATGAGAATGCGTTATCGCTGGCGATATTTCGATGCGCCGACTAGTGGCTTTTTCTATTTTTCTTGGCCGACCGGGGCATCTCTTTGCAATCTTCGACGGTTTCGGCTTCGCTTGCGATAGATATATCACTTTGATCTCTTTGGCTCACAAGGAATTGTGGACTGTTACTAACTTGAATGAATAACCTTCAATATCGTAAGTTCAGAATGTGGAAGGATTCAAGTTTTAATTGACTACTGATTTTGCGAACGAGTATTAGTAGTAGTTCACGAGAATTTCTTTTAGGGTAAAAAGGGCATGTGCGAGTTTCATCCACGCGATTGAGATCGATCTTGATAATAACCTATTGAGCCGAGTAAAGCGTTTCGAATTGTGAAATGAATTCTGTCTGGCTTCACGATCGTTCGACGAGCACGTGGAATTGACTAAATCCCGTTTCATTTGTTTGTCGGTTAAATTTTGCAGTAAAGCACGCTGCATTGATTGTGCTTACCGGGATTTGCTAAGAACGGCGTACACAAAATTGTTTGAATACCGTCGTACTATATTATTTTCGGTTGAATTGCCTTTTTCTACTGCAAACGGATACAAGTGACCTTCGATATTGTAGATTTTTATATCAGAATGATAATGAAGAGAAACAGTGAAGTGCAAGTTGCGTTCTGGCGAAATAATAAAATCAATACATGGTTATAGAGAAGGACCTGTTAGCTGTAGTTTATTCGCTATTAAAATGACGTCAATTTTTAATAGTTCGGAAAATCGAAATCGTTCCGGATCACCATGTGTTGGCGTTCATATTGAACACCCCACATCATAATTCCAAACTAATGATCTATTCTTTATTTTTGCAAGAATAATAACAAGAATTAGATCGCAAAAATCGTCATTAGTTTGGATGGAAGAATCTGGCATTCATTACCTTATTTACAATAAATGACAATGTACAAAAGTAATAAAATAAATAAATTTAAACAAAAATTGATCCTAATCTTAATAGGGTAATCTAAGTCAGAAAGAAATAAGTCCATAAAGTCCATAAGTCTTCTCGTTCATACTAGTACACAGGAGGTTTATTCTTCTCAGTTGTGGTTACTTGTACCTTGTCTTTATAATGTAATATAATATTACTCAGGGCTAATAAATAAATAATAAAAAACTTGATATTTTTCTTTTCATCGGTTCACAACTTATTAAGGTATATCGGAAGCTTTAAAATGTTTAAGTGCATCCAACGATTTTTCTATTGGAAATATATATGCGATGTATGTCAACGTTCAATATACCTTTATTTGAGCGTTCGACTTTTTCGACCCATTGCCGCCTCCTTTTTTCGCGATCTGTCTGCCTTCTCATTGCCCAGAACACCCGAGTGCCTGGGGAATCCAACTTAATTCTACATCACATGTCTCCACAGAGGTTATTTTTCACTTTACTAATACTCTGAGTGTATGATGCTCTCCGTTACTTTTCCAGCATAAACTCTGCGCAATTCCTGACGGCTCTGACGTTTGCCTGAAAGACCATTGTGTGGTC
Source organism: Sycophila sp. Sp_5 (assembly GCA_018906775.1). Taxonomy (NCBI): domain Eukaryota; kingdom Metazoa; phylum Arthropoda; class Insecta; order Hymenoptera; family Eurytomidae; genus Sycophila; species Sycophila sp. Sp_5. Next base: position 134,315 of record JACCID010000111.1, on the reverse strand, counting down.
TTCAAGGGAGAATATTAGCTCTGTGCTCGTTCCCTTAAGCTACGCCGCAGCTCCTATGCCTTTAGACCCACCAGTAAACCAGAGGTTAGCTCCTGTTCCTGATGGGCTGGTCTCTTGCCTGGGCTGAATTCCTAGTTTGAATTTACTTCCGAAGAACTTCCTAGGGTGTCAACTGACTGTATAATTTTCCGCTCTTTTTGATTCCAGTATAAAAAATAGGTGTTCCCGTTTGAAAAAATGTGGTTGACCTTGAAAATGAGGTTCAAGGACAAATCAGAGGTCACCGTTGAGTTCCTCGTTAAAAGTTACATAGGGTATGAGCTTTCTTTGTTCTGTTTTACCACTAAACTAGCGAGATTTTTAAGATGCCATAATTTGACCTCTACTTGACCTTCAGGGGTTACGTTAACCTCATACCCAGACATATATCCGGACGTAAAATTTTCCGCTCTTTTCGATCCCTGTATAAAAAATAGGGGTTCCCATTTGAAAAATCTGGTTGACCTTAAAATGACCTTAAAAATGAGGTTCCTCGTTGCTACTAACCTCATGTAGTTTTTGAATTTTCCCGGGTTTCCATACTTTTTTCGCACCCTATATATAAGATTGTAGATAATATCTTTTCCTTTTTTATTAACATACAAGCATAGGACTATATTACTTAGTTCAAATATTCATTGAAACGCCGACACCAGTCTCTCGAACTTCACTCAAAACAGATCTTTTCTTACGATACGAGAGTTCTTGAGAACCCGAAAGCATATATGCTAATAAAATCGTTCCTTTTGTAGCTCACGTTCGTCATGACAAACGAACGAGTGTCGCTATTAAAAAGGTTTCTATTTAATTTTTATCTCTTATATTTATTAATTTTCTCTTAGCTCACATACGTCATGAGAAACGTATGACTCTTGTCAAGAATAATATTTGTTCTTTATTATTTGAATTTTATTTATTTTTGATAGGTTTTAGCTCACATGCGTCATGATAAACGCATGAATTTTGCTATTGACTTAAAACTAAATTGTCATTTGATTACTCATTAATTTTATTAGATTTTTTACTGAATTTTGCAGAATGATTGAATTTTGATATTTTTATAATCAAGAGAGGAATTTCAGATTTTTAATTATTTCTCTTAGCTTTAGCTTGCATACGTCATGATAAACGTATGCCTATAGCTAATTAGCTTCGAGTCTTTTTGAGAATGCTGGTATTTAGATAATGAATGTTTTTGAAAAGAATACCGGAGCAAGAGTGAACGGAGCTCTGTAGAGCACCGCCTTTTATAGTCAAAACCAAGCTTCTCCCTCTCTTGATCTTACAATTTCGGCGCTGCATGTTGTGACGTCACATGCCTAGAGTGGGTACATGTTTCTTAAAGGTAACTTCGGAAGGAAGGGATACGCGCTTGTTTAGAAGAGGGAAATGACGCCAAGCGGCACGACAGCGATCGCTGCATTGCGGGGCGCTTATCCGCGGACAGGGGGGGGGGGGAACAATAACAGAGGGATTTTTGAAAGATGCCGTGACCTAATGTGTCGATATGCTTTTGCGTGTGTAAGTGAGGCGTTACAAACCTTTAACTAATTTTTCAATCTCAATCTAATTTGCAGGTTTATTTAAATATTTGAAATTTACATGTTTAGAATTTGCACATATTTGATATTTATAGCTAGAATAAGCATTTGCTATAGATTATATAATTTTACAGTACGAGTACATATACAGGGTGATTCATTTAATTAAATGTAAAAGTTGTAGGGTTCAGAGGGGGAAATTTGTATTTAAAGTTTTTCTCAACCTTGCTTTTTTCAAGATATTGGCCTACGAATTGTGTAGACAGCTTGATTTGATCTTGATGCGACTGCAGAGGTCAACTGAACCCCATGACATAACATCATGTTTGAATGTAAAATTCCCGCTCTTTTAATTTCCGAGGTCAAAAGTTGGTGTTCCTATTTAAAAAAACTACTTTGACTTTGAAATGACCTTGAAACTTGACCCCAAGGTCATGGTCAAGGTCACCTTTGGCTTTCCCTCTCTGAACCCTACAACTTTTACATTTAACGTTTTTTTCCATCTCCCGTACTTTTCGAGATATTTGCCTGTGGCAATTAAAATGAATCACCCTGTATAAGTGTATAAGGTAAAGGCGCCTATTATGGAACAAAATTCGGGGTTTTTTTCTTCTTCTTAAAATATAAATATTTAAACGCTATTAAAATAAATACAATTAGGTATCATTAGAAGCGCTATTTCATACAGAATCCAGAACTGGCTGTAAATTTTGAATAAACGCAATATAATATTATTTATAAAAAAAATAGTAAGTCGAGTTCTGGTTCCTATTATGAATAGTACATTACAGTACAAGAGACGAAAGCTGAAGTTCCGCCACGGATTCATCCGCCACGAACGTTCGTCTCATGTACTGTATACTATTTTTCTTTATACCCGGTCGAAAGTACTTTAAGTTTCGATTGGAATTTGTATTTGAAAATAATTATTTTTTTGTTAGCTCGAGTAAATTTATTTCGATGCCCGCCCCAACATTTGTCTGCTAGTAAGCTATAAGCAGAAAGTCGCCCCAACCTCGTGGCCGAACACGATGCCGCCGCTCAGCTGAGCACGCGACCGCCATCATGTACAGCCCCGCGACAGAGGCGACGGCGAGGACTTTGACAACACACACGCACAACACTATACACACACACACACATCAACTACGCGGACACACGCGGACGGATCGCGAAGACGCAAGCACGCGAGGAGGTTCAAGCGACGGCGGAGATGCGCGAGCTGGCGAGCACGTGTTGCTCGGTCGGCAGACACTGAGCGCGGCGGAAGATGGCGCGCGGGCGAGAGAAATAGACTGACTGTCTATCGGACGTAAAGTTATCCGGTTTAGAGACGTCATATGTCAAGACAGATATGACAAGACGCATATAAAACGTGCTCCGAATCGAAGACGAGACTGTTCCATAAATGGGAGACTGCGCAGAAAACAGGCGCCTTATTTTCAAACATAGCGTTTTTGCTGTTTCATAATTGGGTCCTAGCAAAAAATTTGAACCTATTAAGAAACGCACTTATATTTTAAAAATTTTTGATATTTAAGCAACATCCGGGACATGGATTTAAGCTACAACATCTTATTTATCAAATAAATTACTTTTCTCAAAACGACAGTAAAGTTTACATAATAAAATCAACAAAACTGTTGTTCATGCCTACAGCTCGCGAACGGACGTTTTATGAGCGTTCGTCCCCCATCACACCCGGATCTTACCGGAGCATAATAAAATAATTTTTTTTATTACATAACTTTTTTTTATACATTAATTTTTAATTGTATAACAAACTAAATATATTTAGCTTATGATAGACATTTTTATATGGTGCCAATAAAGGTAAAATTTCTTATGACCGTCAATTACATTAGTTTGTTCCATAATAGGTTCCAATTCTTATTTTGTTCCATTATAAGCGTCTTTACCTTATAGTATAGACCTGAACAATCTTAAAAATCCAACTTTGTTGATATGTAACACTGTTTTCTTTCGGTAACGTTAAATCCTACTTTCCGTAATTTGGAACCGCAATCGAAAGATATCTCGACCTTATAAAACTTTCAATTAAAACCTATTTCAGTTATTTGAAAAAGATTTTAAATGTGTTTTACTGATTTTATAGCAATTTTGACAACAATATACTGTATATTTATATTTCATTTTATAAGAAATTATAAAAAATTAAAGTTTATTTTACATTTATGAATTATTAAAAATTATTTTCAAAGATATATTATCCAATGCAGCGAAATCATTATTCATATCCAAAAACGCGCCACACAAACTAAAATTTAAAAAATGACGGATAAAAATTTTTTTTGGCCTTTTTTTAATATTGGATTCGAATTCGTTGCTAAAAAATGTATAAGAAATGTCCAAAAACACGAAAAAAAATTTTTTTTGGAGGGCGGTAGCCAGCCAACATATATATTTTTCAAAAATTCATTTTTAACCTCGTTTTTTCGGGGTTTAAGAAATTTATTACGTTATGGTACTATTTTTCCCTTATTGGCAATTACATCAGCTTTCAAACTCATTTTTTTTTATTTCTATCTTAATCCTATCGTTACTTCTACGATCTTGTCCAACGACAGTTCAAAATTATACACTGTGCGGCGGGTCGAGTCGGCCGGTCACGGCGGGTAGCGCTGTCACTCTTTGCTCCGGGCCGAAGGTGTCGATGCTCGCTCGCTTTCTCTCTTTCTCTCTCTCTCTCTCGCAGCTTTCCTTGGTTGCGTCGGTGGATCAGTCGCCTGGCCCGGTGTTGGAGTCTCTGCTGCTATCCTCGTCTCTCCAATATTATAGAATAGGCCGTTGCCCTTACTCTGCGTTTTTCCATCAGGGAGATCGGCGTGCAAGATTTAAAGTCCACAGCGGGCGGTCTCCCGTACTCTTGGCGATGCTCGGAAAGGCTCGGAGGTAAGATCGGACTCGATCTCCCCAACCACGCATCATCAATAAACTTATCCTTTCTCGCGTCGAAAGTTTAGCATACGCCATTGACTTTTATTTAGATATGAATAATACACGAGTCAGAATATTTATGTATTTCAATTTAGTTTTAATTTGTTTATTCAGAGGAAAAAGAAGAATAGTGGTAGCGACTCGTCCGCAAAAACTAAGCTAAAAACTTATCAATTGCAAAGAAAAACGAATTGTTCAAAAAGAAATGTTTACAATGAAGGAAAATGTTTATAACATAAAAAAATGTTTGTTTAACTTGTTCTTATATTTATTTTGAACTCATGAAAAGGTTAAGAAAATGAACAGTGACAGGAATTTTTTAACAAATAATAAAATAAGGACTATCAGTTACAAAAGAAATATTTAAAAGTTTAGAAAGAAATTTAAAAAAAATCAGAATTAAATAAAAAAACTTCTTAGAAAAACATCACAGAAATTTATTTGCAATTTATAAAATGAGCTAAAAATACAAAGAACTTGTTTAAAAAGAATAGGAGGTTTGTCGGTTTGTGGGATAATTTTAGAATTTATATTTGTAGGTATTTGGGTTTATTATCCATATGGGTGTTAAATTTATTGATTTAGGGTTCAAAGATTATGAGTTCAGGGTTCATGAGTTTGCAATTTATGGATTTGTTAATTAATGGGTTTTAAATCTACCGGATTGAAGTTGGACACATAAATGTCAAAGCCTGAAGCACCGAACCCATGAACCCTCAACTCACGCTAACCAATCGCGAGAGGCAAGGGGACTCACGTTAATCAAGCACCCCAAAGGAAACAGAAGTTACTACGTCCACGTCATTGTTTCTGGGTAACGCTAAAAGTAAGAATAAGGGCGATAGTAAGGTTATTAATTTAAAAAGTGCTTGAACCTCCAAATAATGTGCAAAGCTGATCTCAAAGTCAAGGTGGTCGATGTTGTTGGTTTCAAAACTTTTTCAAACATTTAGTCTTTCATAAATCCTCTAAAGTTTGAATACGACAATATTTTGACAGTTTATCCAAAATTGACCTTGATTTGACCTTCTAAAGATCACGTCAAATACTATTTTCGAAATGAAATTTCCCACTCTATCGATTGCCAGTGTAAAAAATGAAGATTTCCATTAAAAACAATAGGTGTCCTTGAAATAACCTTGAAGGTCACGTCCAAGGTCAAGTATAAGGTCACCATTGAGTTCCTCGTTGAAAGTTACACGAGGAATAGCTTACCGCTTGCAAAAATATTCAGAGGTATCTAAGAACCTTGCTGGAGTGTAAATAACCTTGGAGTAACCCTCAGTTACTCCAAGGTTATTTAAGTAAGTTCAAACACTAGCTCTGACTTAATTACGTATCTGAATGTAAAATTTCCCGCTCTATCGATTACCAGTCTTAAAAATGGGGGTTCCTATTTTAAAAAAAACAGTTGACCTTGAAATAACCTTCAAGGTCAAGTCCAAGGTCAAAGTGAATGTCACCATTAGATTCCTCGTTAAAAGTTACTTAAGAAATGACCTTGACCTTTATCAGAATTACTTTACCTCTGAAAATATTCAGCCGTCCCGGGACTTAATTGACACCCTGTATGCGTGTGCGTGTGCGTGTGCGTGTGCGTGTGCGTGTGCGTGTGTGTTTTTATTACGGTAGGTCAGGTTTAGTATGATAAATAGCAAAACAAGGAGTGGTACACAATGTAATGGAACATTTACTGTATTTGATTCTAGATTCTGCTCGCTTTTTATTCATCTGACACAAAGTATATCTTTTATTTTCTATTGCTTCAGGTGAATGTTTTGGGTCTTTATTTTATCAGCTCCAGTTTTATGATCTTTTTGCCAGTTTTTTCCAATATGGGCTCATGTACAGATGTAATCATATAAACCTCTTTCTTATCTTGCCATTTCATAGCCAGTCAAATCAAATTATGCGCATTTGAATTTGTCCTTTCTCAAGCTTCGCATCAAAAGACGGAAATCCTTTCCCATTTTTCCTCAATGTGCCACATACTCCTACATGTTTTTCGTATAAGGTTTCATCATAGTGGCAACTATGTCTCCAGAAACGCCCAAATCAAAATGTTCATAATCAGTATCTGCTCCCGTGTAAACTATGAAATCTAAGATCATACCGTTTTCACAAGCAACAAGCATAAATATCTTGATGCCAAAACGTTGACTTTTCAGGGGTACATACTTTTTAAACGATAATCTCCCTTCCCATAACATAAGACTTTCGTCAATGCATACTTTTTGTCCCGGGCAAAGAGCGTATGAAAATTTTGCTTTGAGATTATCAATGACATTTTTTACTTTTCTCAGCGGATGATGAGATAGAATCTCATTGTCTCAAAAATGTAAGAAACGTAAAATTTGGCTATATCGATTGCGTGACATTGTTTGTCCAAATAGTGGAGTGAGTAAAGCTGGTGAAGTACCCCAATAATCTTTTAGACAGTCTTTTTTGACGTGTCCCATGAGAAGACTCAGAGCCAAGAATTTGAGTAATTCTTTTTTTTCTAAATCTACCCACTTAGATATTTTGATGTGTTCAGGTTCTGGATTTCAAGTTTGGTATCGATTGGTTTCCTTGCAAATAAGATCTAGTAAAGCATCATCGATAAAGTACTCAAAATAGTGTATAGAATCATCTCCCTTCAATCGAACACTTTCTTGAATACGACATGATGATATGAATTTTTTACGGAGGGAACAAAAGAAGTGTCATAGAAAATTTCAAGATCTGATATGTATTCGACATCATCATAAGCGAATTCGCAAACTCCATTGTCATTATCAGAGTTTATTTGACGGTCTTACTCCGATTCTCCACTACTATCAGTCATATTTAAAGACAGATTCTCGTAGGAATGCCAATTGAAAAGTCGTTGGATCAGATATTTTCTGAAAGTAGAGAGTTATATGGTGCTCCAGGAACTCTCGTATAATATCCAGTTCCCGTATCACCTTTGAGCCAATGTTTGGCAGTCGCCCTCTATCGAAAAAGGTGAAATTTTCGGATATAGCTTTCCCTAGTTATCCGTTACGATATTTTCATCATTATTGAAACATGAACTACGCCAGAACGATATCATGAATATCACTAAAACGCTATTATGAATAAGAACAAAACGTTGATATAGAGTCGCCATATTGAATCAGATATTTCAAATTATATAATTTTGGCTTGATATTCGTAATCAGCGACCTCAAAAACCATAAGTCTGACCAATTTCACCAATAAAAATCATAACGCCATAAGGCGTCATACCGGCCCTCTAAAGGTTAAAAAGATGTGATATAGTATTTCAAGTCCCCCCATATCCACTAAGGGACCAACCGGTTGTATTCTCTTTGCTTAAAATTACCTACACTACACACCAAAAATCCCAACCCTTACCACACGCGGAATCAACCAATGTAAAAACTCACTAAGTTTTAAGGATGCCAGGTGCTAGTGCATCGCCTTGGTCCGTTGTCCGGCTGGCTCAGACTTAAGGGTGGTCGTTGACGCACCGAGTCCGGGGATGTCCTCGGCGGCTGAGGCAAAACTCCGTTACACTCCTTTGCCGCTTCCGCTGCTGCTGGGGCTAACCGCCCGTGATCGATGAAAAATGCGCTTCAAATTACAAACACTGAAGGGGGAAAATGGCAGAGGCACTCCAATAAATCAATCACTCAATTTCTCTTTTAAATCCACTATATTTAATTTCGGTGTGCTAAACTTATCGTCGTGTGGTGTTGGTCGCGTCCGCGAAACCGTTGCGCGCGTGTGTGCGCACCGACCGAAGACCGGCTTTCCATTCACGTTCCTCACCACAAAATTCAACAAACACCAGCCAAAATTGCTTTCCGACTCTACTAAATCCACTGAACTCCTACAACTAACCTATTAAACACTCAAACTATTTCCGACTAAACTGCAGAACTTCTACAAAAAAGAAACCGCTGAACTGCAACCGACTACTACAACCGAAACTGCTAAATTCGCAAGAATACCAAATACAGCGACTGCAGTCAGTACTACGACCTATTCCAGAATGGCGGTTTGATTCGCAAACCGTCGTTCTGTCAGCGTCCCGAATTCTCTCGCTCTTTCTAACATCCCTCACGGAGGCGCGACATCTTGCCCTGGCGGAGGTGAGCACCGGGCATGAAAGCCCCGGCGAACACGAGTCGATCGCGCGGAGATCGATCGTTTCTCTCTCGCTCCTATGGCCGCGCGCATCCTCCTCTCTCACTCGACGTAGCGCGCCGTCTCTCTCGCTCCGCGCGCTCTCTATCTACCGCCGCGCGAGCTCTATCTTTCTCGCGCCTAGCGTGCCGCCCCTCCCTCGCGCCTACTCAGTTTCCGCCAGCCAAGAAGTACGTGCTCGACCGGCTCGCGCGTCGCCGCCTAAGCTCGCGTTTCCTTGTGCAACCGCGTCCGCGCGAACCTCGCCGCGTGCAGTGTTGTGTCTGTGGGTGTCGTGTATGCATTTTTTCGATGAGTGTAAGTGTAATTGGGCGTCATCGACGGCGTCATCATCGTTCGTGGCGGGGTCGAGGGAAGATGGCGGCCGCGCTCAGCCGAGCGGCTGTCTCTCGCCTCGGCTGCGTGCGCTGTCGCGGCACCGTCGGGCTACCTCCCGCTGCATACTTCTCGCTTCACTAGTTTCTCTCTTTCGGTCTATCTCTCGCATTAACATCGTCTAATCCCGTCACCACTACATAACCACAACAAATAAACCATCCAACTCACATCCACCTCTCTTTAACCGTCGCATCCTCCAATCCACCTAGTTGCAAAAATGGAAAAACAATAGTGTGCCGCCGGAGCGGACTTTGTCGCGGATCTTCAGTGTCGCGGCTCTTCTATGTCGCGGCTCTTCCACTGGAGGTAGAGAGGGTAACGGGTTAATGACCAGAGGCAGGCGAGGAATCCCCACTGCCGATCGCCAGGCGCAGGGCTTACTCCTGATATGCCGTCGACAGGTCTCGGCTGTTGGCCAGCACCTTAACCACCATCTCCGCCGCTGATGTTGACGGGGTTGGTGGGGGTGGGGGAGATACGGCTGCCGGGGAAGCCTCCACCGCCACTGGTCTCTGCTCCGCTGGTCAGGTCGCGACCGTCTTCTCTAGCCCAGCTTCTATCGCCGGCAGAGTCCTCTAGGGAACTCGGCCCGGCGCCGGTTCTCTCCCGATCACCGCCACCGCTCTCTCCTCCGTTTTCGGCCGTACTCTCCTATCTCCGCCCGGGATCTGCGGCACCACTCGGTCTGTCGGCGCCCTCCAAAAGGGTAGAACTCCCGGGGGAGGCATCGTCCTCCTTGGTTCGTCCTCGATGCCCCTAGCCTGCTACCAGGCCTTGTGAGTGACCGCACACCGCGAGCAGCTGCCCAGGTCCACCCCACGCCGCCCACAATTATTAGAATAAATATGGCGGGCGGGCCGAAGGCACCTCTCCTTCGAATGGCCTACCTGCCAGCAATTGTAGTATGCCCGAGGGGGAGGATCCACGGCCTGATCGACGGGCACGTAGGGCACACCCGCGAACATGACGCCCTCCCTACGAAGCTCCGGGTCCGGTTGTCGCGGCTCCTTCCTCCTCAGGGTCTCGGCCGATGCATCCCGGGCGGTCTCCTCGCGGTCCTCCCTTCGCCGCTGGGCCTCGCGGAGTCGAAGGCTCTCGCGAATGTAGCGTTGTTTATTGCTCCTAAGAGCATCGCGGAAGGGTCGGGAAAAGGGAATGGAGTTGGGCTGCTCCTTCTTTAGCTTCCGGCCATCTCCGACCGGAACCCGGCGGCCAGGAGGTCCCGTCTCACCACCAAGGACCTCGGAGAGCTGCCATTTCCGACGACAAGTGGCGCCCAACGTGGGGCCCGAACCCACGACCCTGAGATTAAGAGTCTCATGCTCTATCGACTGAGCAAATGCCGATCAACAGGACTCCTATCACGACACGTTCACGCAGCAGGGCTCAGAGCACGGACACACTTCCGGAAGTGTTTAAAGACCCAGTAGCGCCCAACACACCATCACCCTCACCCAGGAAGCGAGGACGCCCACGCGCTCGCTCAGCCTCAGTACACAAACGAACTGCTGGCACCATAAGGGATCTCCAGGTGCAAATAAACCTTCTCAACCAGGACTACGCTGAACCACCAGCAGAACTGCTGGACCAAGGACAGCTAGACATAGCGCAACCTCCACCTCCACTCCCACTCCAAGAACCACCAGCCATGGCACAAGCCAGGAACAATATCGAGGCACACCCCATGCCCAGCCATGCAAAACTAGGAGACATTCGCACAGGCCCTTTTCGGACACCGTCCCACCTTACCAGAGTTCCACGGCAAGGATCAAGAAGATCCAGAGATCTACCTGCAACACTGCCAGGAGTACGGGGAGGCATATGGGCTTCCCGAACGGCAACTGGTACGATCCCTCGAGAAAGGTCTAAAAGGAGCAGCCGAAAAGTGGTGGCAATGCTACAAAACAATGGGCATAGAATGGCCCAGGTATCAGGAACTACTCCGCAGCCGTTTTGACAGCGATAACATCAAAAGCACTGTGGTGGCCCATCTATGCGGGAAAAAACAAGGGGACAAAGACGCAGTAGGACCCTTCCTGCAGCAAAAATACCTGCTTTACCAACGCGTTCGACCCAACGAGCCAGAGAATGCCCGTGTCAGTACACTAGTTACGCTCCTACGACCCTCACTGAGAAAGAGTCTGCGATCACATCGTTTGAACGACTTCTCAGACCTATTGTCAAGAGCCTTGGAAGTAGAGGAAGACGAAGAAGAGGAAAAACAGGGATCGAAGAAACCCAAGGAGGCTGCCCCCAAGAATACAGCAGGCAAAGCAGAAACCAAACCTCCTCCGAAGTGTTGGCATTGTCCAGGACAACACTTTCACCGCGACAGCCCAGTCCTGAAACAACGCCAGCTGCCGGAAAACTGGAGGGAGGCGGAGGCAGCACCGCCAGCCCCCGTCCCCGATCCAGCAAGCCGGAAATAAACAGCGTGACTTACACCAAGACTTTCCTGCCAAAGATCAGGATCAACCTGGCGGGAAAAGAGGTGCTGGCTGTAATAGACAGTGCGGCTAGTCACAACTTCATCAGCGAAAGAGTCTTGCCCGAGGACATAAGCATGGAACTCCTGCAGACCGCTACAAACCTAGCTGCCAGCGGAGCATCCATGAGCATCTGCGGCCAACATCATTTTTCTGGTGCAAGGAAAGCTCTTCAGCATCTGCGTACTAGTAGGAAAGGGTCTCCGCGAGAATCTCCTACTAGGATTACCCTGGTTGAAGGAGGAAGAAGCAATCATAGATTTCACCAGGGGTGCAGTGTGCATGGGCAAAGCAGAACGAATCACCGCACTCTTTGTTGGTGATGCCCCCAAACTATCCGCCACATCCGGGACCAGCATCCCAGAGCTGATGCACGGTTTCCAGGAAGAACAAACAGAAAAATTCGCTTTGCTAGTCAAACAATACGCCAGCGTATTCCTCCCCATTGACGGCAACCTGCCACGCACCCGCTCCGTGAAACACACCATAAAGGTAACAACGGAGCAACCTTTCCGCCTACCTTGCTACTGGTATTCAGAAGAAAAAAAGAGAGCCATCGAGGAACAGGTGAAGGAGATGCTATCCGCTAAATTCATCGAACCGGCCAACTCTCCCTACTGCTCACCAGTAGTAATGGCAAAGAAAAAGGACGGGCAGTATAGGTTCTGCGTGGACTTCCGAAGACTCAACAGCATCACCGAGAAGAAAGCGCAAAACCTTCCACGCATGAACGATTTTATCAGAGCACCAGGTCGCTCACGCATCTTCTCCACGATTGACCTTAAGAGCGCCTTTGGCAAATTCCCCTAGAAGAAGACTCCAAAAAGTATACTGGCTTCTCCACACCATCCGGAGGCAGGTACCAATTCCTGGTAATGCCTTTTGGACTCTCAGAAGCAACAGGCACATTCCAGGAACTCATGAGCCAGGTGGTTCTCGTTGGATACATAGGCGTCTTCTGTGAAGTATACGTGGATGACGTGTTCATATACTCCGAAAACGAGCAACAGCACCTCAGGCACATCACATTGGTCCTGGAACGCCTAGCCATACACGGGTTGACAGCGGCTCCAGAGAAGTGCAAATTTGGAGTTCCCAGCGTGGAATATCTAGGCTTTCGCGTAACTGCCACAGGCAGTGAGGCCAGAAAAGAGTATGTGTAGCCCCTCTGCAAGACCCCACCTCCTAGCAACAAAAAGCAGCTATAGAGCTTCGTCGGAGCCTTCAACTGGCTGAGGGAATACATCCCCAATCTGGCCCTCACAATGGCGGCAATGACGGACCTCCTCCAAGGTAAAAAGACCTTTAGATGAACTCAAGCTGCTCAAAATGCCTTTGAAGCCACCATCAGGGCCATCTCCCAGCCTATCAAACTAGCCAGACCGGACGCTGAACGTCGCTTCGTCCTCCAGACCGACGTTAGCGGGCGGGGCATGGGAGCCGTCCTGTACCAGGAAAAGACAGGAGAAGGCAGGGATATTGTCAACTTTGCCAGCGCGAAATTCAAGCCAGCAGAGACCAGATACCACGCCAACGAGCAGGAGTGCTTGGCCATCATCTGGGCCATCAAGCAGTTCCGCCCATACCTGGAAGATCGAGAATTTACACTAAGAACCGACAGCAAGATCCTCACCTGGTTAGATCGCTTAAAAAAAAGCAGAGACAAGCTGACACGGTGGGCTCTACTACTACAGGAGTTCCGCTTCAAGCTGGAACACTGTCCTGACAAACAAAATGAGCTACCTGACGTTCTCTCAAGGCAACCTGGCCCAGAACACACCGAGGAGCTGGATGACCAGGAGCGTCTCATACCTCCCATCTTTGCCTCAACCAAAGCAGAGGACGCACCCACCATCTTCCAGACAGGTCAGGACTTTCTGGCAGACGAAATTCGGGTGGCCCAACAAAGCGACAGCAAATATTCAGCACTGGCAAGAAATTACTTTGACTTGAGGAGGAAAGATAACCTCACCACATCAGAAAAAAGTTTCATGGAAAAAAACCCCGTATCTGATGGGAGTCTTTGAATACGCGACCATAGCGACGACGAATGGAAGCTCGCCATTCCCATTGCCGTACAAGGACGCATCCTATACGAATACCACGACACCGAGAACGCTGGGTACCCAGGTGCCGATGAAACACTGAGAGCCATCAGCATGCATCACCGATGGCCAAGGATGCAGCGTACCGTCAGGGAATACGTCAGACACTGCCACCTCTGCGCCTGCGTGAAAAGCGCGGCACAGCGAAACAACGGGCTTTATCCCCACAAACCAAAAAAGCCATGGGATACCGTAGCAGCCGATCTCATGGTACCTTACCCACTCAGCGGACGCCGGAAGAGATTCATCCTCGTCCTCACAGATCTTTTTTCTAGATGGGTTGAGGCATTCGCCCTGACCACCTCCAACACCGAGGCCTTGGTGAAGGCTATCGAGGAGGAAGTCTTTGCTCGCTGGGGATACCCCAAGGCCATCCTTACTGACAATGGTCCACAATTCCTCAGTCGAGCCTGGCTGCAGGCCTGTGAACAATGGCAGGTGACCCCATGGACCACCGCCATCTACCACCCACGGGTCAACCCGACAGAGAGACGCAATCAGGAACTCAAAAAGGGGCTCTGACTACACCTCTACGAGGAGGACCACCGCAATTGGGACAGGCACCTACCCAAGGTGCTATTCCAGCTCTGCAGCCGCAGAAATGCTGCCACTGACAGGACGTAACTTGCAGCGCCCAGGGGAATAGAAACTGGAAATGCCAGAACCGTCCTCACCCATCTGGGAGCAGCGAGTCCAGGAAGTACGGCTAAACCAAGAAGAATACCAGCGCCGATACGCCAACAGTAACGATCTCCAGCCAGCATACCAAATAGGGGAGCTAGTGTACATCCGTACGCACCCTCTTTCCAGTGCCGCTAAAAGATTTCACTCAGGATTCGCACCAAAATGGGAAGGCCCATTTCCGGTGTTGGCAGTACTGACCCCAACGGTATACTCCGTCAATCGCCAAGGCGTGGTTGTGAAACAGCATGCGACACAAATAAAGCCCACTCACGACCGGCCCACTCCGGTTCCACAACAGGCACCCGGCCGAACCACTTCGACCGAGTCCCCCGCTCCCCACAGCAACGAGCAAACCGCACCAGACCGGCCCATTCCGGTCCATCAACAAGCCCCCGACCGACCCATTCCGGCCGAGCACTTCCGCACCCACAACCAGCCGGATGGCCAGCAGCCCATTTATGCACCACGGACACCAGAGGGTGATCCAGTCCATCAGGAGGCGACAAAGAAGCACAGGCTCCGCACAAATGCCAACCAACCTCACGACGAGGTCGAACCCCGACAACGCTATGATCTGCGGCCCAGAAAAAGTACGAATTACAGTGAATAATGTGTTTATTTTTCTTTACTGATTAGCGATAGTGCCTACTCAAGCCTAACAAAAAACTGAGAATGTGTTAAATATTAGCTTTAAGAAATACCAAGGACCTTTTATTTTAAGGATACAACAAACTTTTTAAAATAAAAAGTGTTAGTATTAAGTCATACATTTGAAGTCCGTGAGGAGGGATTTGATTTAGGGTTGACTCAGTTACGAAATATTTATTCGATTTATTTGAGAACTTCTGAATACAAGAAAAACACACGATTAATTTAGGCTCGTCGGACGGCACGCAGATCGGGCAACGAGCCGAGATCTCGACGCGGCGGAAGTCCGAGCGAGCGTACAAACGGCGTGAAAACACAAGTACTAGTGAGTGTTTCGTCCTCCGTACCGATCCTTATATTCCTGAAAATTCGCAGAGGAAGGGAGAATTCCTCCTACGACTTCCAGGCAAAAAAAACGGTTGGGACCGAGAGTGTGGACCGGGCCGGACATGCGTTTTCGTCAAAACAAGGGGATTAACGGGCCCGCGCATGAGGCCTCTTTATTACGGTCAGTAGTAATAAAGAGTGCTCAGCGCTTCGGCTGCCAATCCTCCTGCCGAGGGCATGACGCGGCCGGACATGCATTTTCCGAAACATGCGACTTAGCGCGCGCGCGTGTGGACCCCTTTTTACTACGGTTAGAAGTAATAAAAAGTGTCCGTCGCTTCGGCGGCTAATCCTCCTGTTTTTCGCTTGAGGATGGTCGGCTTCTGCCGCGCAGCTGCGGAAAACGTGCACGCCACATCACCCCCTTACCAGTGATAACGCAACGGGAGAAAAGAAAAACAACTTAAATATTACTTATTATACTATTTGAAACCAGCCTGGAAACGGTCTGGAAATCGAACGCTGCGGCCTGAGCGCGTTACATGTGAGCGGTTTTCGTTGGTTACATTGTTTGATGGTCCTGCTTGCTCTACCGCGGTGGGTGCGGGAGCCGTTGGATTTGCGGCGCTTCCGTGGTTTACGTGGACGACAATTTCGCCATCGTCGTCATCGTGCGGATTGTGATTTACAATGTTTTCGACGTCGTCGGATATAATGAACGCGGGCTTAAGTCGATCAATCGAGACTCTCATCTTCTTGTCGTTTACTTCTATTGTAAACGACTTTTCGTCTCGCTCGAGAACTTTATATGGTCCGTCATACGGTGGATCGGACGGGCCGCGAACAGCGTCATGCCGCAGAAATACATGCGTCGAGGTCGCTAAATCCTTAAATATAAAAACTTTTTTCTCACCGTGTCTGTGCACGGGCGACGGTTTAACTTCGCTCATTTTCCTCCGGAATTCGTCGACAAAACTGGCTGTTGGTACATGGTTTTGTGTGGTAAAAAATTCCGCAGGCAGACGCAAGCCATTGCCGTACACGAGTTCGGCTGGGGTGGCTCCGAGGTCTTCTTTAATAGCCGTACGGATGCCGAGTAACACAATCGGTAGGCTCGTGACCCAATCGCTACCGTCGTGGCATTTGATCGCGGCTTTGAGTTGCCTGTGCAATCTCTCTACTAGGCCATTTGCTTGGGGGTGATAGCTTGTTGTGCGAATGCGTTTCGCGCCTAACATTTTACATAGTTCGGCGAATAGCGCAGACTCGAATTGACGTCCCTGATCGGTCGTGATTCTAAGGGGAACGCCAAAACGCGAGATCCACGCCGAAAGCAACGCAGTCGCGACGGTCGTTGCTTCCATATCGGCGATCGGGATTACTTCGGGCCAGCGTGAAAAGCGGTCGATGCACGTTAAACAATATCTATAACCTTGGCAATAACTCATAGTAATAAGATCTATGTGTATGTGCTCAAAGCGGCTAGATAATTGCTCGAATTGCTGGACTGGAGAGGAAACGTGTCGATTCACCTTGCATCGCTGGCACGAAGTACATGCGCGCGTCCAATCCCTACAATTTTTATTTATTTCGGGCCAAACAAACCGTGATGATACCAGCTGCTGCGTAGCGCGAATGCCGGGATGCGATAAAGTGTGCAAGGAATTAAACACAGTACGTCGCAAGGGCGCGGGAACGAACGGCCGTATAACATCGCTTGTAGTATCGCAGTATAAGTGTACGCCGAAGTCCGGGAAATACACCTTTTTTAGCTGCAATGCCGATTGTTTTGAGATGAGCAGATCACGCAACTCAACATCGGCTTTTTGAGCAGAAGCGAGAGACTGGTGATCTACTGAATTTGCAACTGCTTCAACGCGAGATAAGGCATCTGCAACGCAATTTTCGGTGCCTTTAATATGCCTAATATCCGTGGAGAATTGCGAGATGTAGTCCAAGTGTCTGAACTGGCGCGGAGAACACTTGTCTACATTCTGCTGAAAGGCGAAAGTAATAGGCTTGTGATCTGTGAAAATAGTAAAATTTCTACCTTCTACCATATGCCGGAATCGTTTGACAGCGCAATAGATTGCGTAAAGTTCGCGATCGTACGCACTGTATTTACGTTCGGTGGCAGATGAGGATTTTGTATAAAACGCGAGGGGTTGCCATGCGTTATCTACACGTTGCTGCAATGCGCCACCGACGGAGAAATCCGAAGCGTCGACAACGATGCTTATAGGTGCCCCAGGAGCGGGATGCACAAGCAAAGTTGCTTTCGCAAGGGCTTCCTTTGACTTATTGAACGCGACGCGGGCTTCGTCAGTCCATTTTACGGATTCGCTGCCCTTTTTGGAACCGACTAGTAATTCGTTCAACGGGTGCAGAATTTCGGCGGTATGAGGTACGAACCTCCGATAAAAATTAAACATTCCGAGGTAACGGCGTAAGCTTTTAATTGTATCGGGCATGGAAAATTTCGTGATCGCTTCTACGCGTTCTTGCATAGGCGCGACTCCTTGCGCGTTTACCGTGTAACCAAGAAACGTGATCTCGCTTACACCGAAAACGCACTTGGCTGGATTAATTACCATGCCGTAACTTAACAGACGCTCAAAAAATATTTTCAAATGCTCGAGGTGTTCCTCCTCGTCTTTAGAAGCGATCAAGTAATCATCGATATACGCGAATACGAAATCGAGTCCGCGCACGACCTCATCGGCGAAGCGCTGGCATGTTTGACCTGCGTTGCGTAAACCGAACATCATCATAACGGGCTCGAACAAACCAAAGGGCGTAATTATCGCGGCTTTTTCAACATCCTCGGGAGCAATAGGTATTTGGTGAAACGCACGCACAAGATCTACCTTCGAAAATACTCTTTTACCATGCAGATTTTGCGCAAAATCTTCGACGTGGGGCGGAGTATACCGGTCGGGAAATGTTCGGGCGTTGAGAGGTCGATAGTCGCCACATGGTCGCGGGCTTCCGTCCTTCTTGGGCACCACGTGGAGCGGCGAGGACCAGGGACTCTTCGAGGGTCGCAGCACGCCCTGCTTTATCATGAGGTCGATTTCGGCCTTGGTAGTTTTAAGTCGATCGGGCGCGAGGCGGCGAGCCTTCGCGTGCACTGGTGGGCCAGGGGTCGTCTCGATGTGGTGCTGTATCCGATGTTTTATCGTCTCTTTGCGAAACACGGTAGGACGCGTCAAGTCAGGGTACTTAGCAAGCAGCTGATGGTAAACTGAATTGCCAATTACCGTTTTAACACTTGATGTTTCTTCGCCGGCCGAGAATCCGCGCGTTGACAGCCCGGTCGAATTATTAATTATCGATTTGTTTTTCGGGTCGATGAGCAGACTATAATGCGAAAGAAAGTCGATTCCGATGATTGCTGCGTTCACGTCGGCGACTACGAATGACCAGCTAAATTCGCGGCGAAGCGAAAAGTTTAACTTTAAGGTCACGCTGCCGTATGTCGCGATTCTTGATCCATTGGCGGCAAAGAGCTCGTAATCGCACTTCTTGGGGTTGTCCTTAATCCACTCGCGCGGGTACACGCACAAGTCAGCGCCGGTATCCACCAGGAACGCGCGACGCGTGTACGCATCTTTTATATAAAAACGGCGATGCGCTGAACCGTCGGTGCTCGCCGTATTCACCGATCGCGCGCATCGTTTCCCGTCCACGAACAGCCGCTGCGGCACTTGTTTGCACGTTCCTTGAAGCGGCGATGGTAATAGCATAACTTGTCCTCGGCCGATTCGTTTCGGCCCGGAGTTTCGGAGCGGTTCTGAGGGCCGCGCGACGGGCCACGCGAGCGAGAGCGGCTGCGATCGTTCGTTAGCGCGTTGACCTGCGTCGTCAGCTTCTGTATTTGTTCGAGCAGTGAGCTGAGATCGCTAACAGCGCTCACTTGCGGTTTGTTAGCTGGTCCGACCTCGTAGACAGTGTCGGCAAGCTTCAGAATTTTGTCAACTGCGGTCTCACTGGATGCGGCCATGATTGTTGCAATGTGCGATGGTAATCGGGTCTTCCACACTTCTAGAATGAATTCTTCCGATGTGCTGTCTGTAGCAAGGGATTTCAGAACGCGGAAGAACTCTGAGGGCTTTCGATCACCCATTTTCTCGCTTTCCATCAGCTTGCGGACCCTCGAGCTGTCAGATTCCGTTAATCGTTCGATCATTCGCGCCTTCAAATTGTCATATTTGTTAACCTCTGGAGGGGCCAACAAAACGTCTTCCACTAAATTCACTGCACGTTCGGTCAAACTAGCGACGGTGTTGCTATATTTGACGTTATCGTCGGTTATTAACGACGCGACGAACTGCGCTTCCAGGAGCATGAACCACACCTTGATCTTATGTTCCAAGAATGCGGGAGCGCGGAAGTGTCTTGGAGCGTATGTGCTGGTCGTTGGTGCGCCGGCACCAGCGACGGTGGGCGCGACGTTGTCTTCACGCATCGTTTTAACACTGCACACGCGAGGGTAGTCACACGATCAAAACTCCCTCGGATCACGTCGGGGTCACCAATTGAAGTCCGTGAGGAGGGATTTGATTTAGGGTTGACTCAGTTACGAAATATTTATTCGATTTATTTGAGAACTTCTGAATACAAGAAAAATACACGATTAATTTAGGCTCGTCGGACGGCACGCAGATCGGGCAACGAGCCGAGATCTCGACGCGGCGGAAGTCCGAGCGAGCGTACAAACGGCGTGAAAACACAAGTACTAGTGAGTGTTTCGTCCTCCGTACCGATCCTTATATTCCTGAAAATTCGCAGAGGAAGGGAGAATTCCTCCTACGATTTCCAGGCAAAAAGGCGGTTGGGACCGAGAGTGTGGACCGGGCCGGACATGCGTTTTCGTCAAAACAAGGGGATTAACGGGCCCGCGCAAGAGGCCTCTTTATTACGGTCAGAAGTAATAAAGAGTGCTCGGCGCTTCGGCTGCCAATCCTCCTGCCGAGGGCATGACGCGGCCGGACATGCATTTTCCGAAACATGCGACTTAGCGCGCGCGCGTGTGGACCCCTTTTTACTACGGTTAGAAGTAATAAAAAGTGTCCGTCGCTTCGGCCGCTAATCCTCCTGTTTTTCGCTTGAGGATGGTCGGCTTCTGCCGCGCAGCTGCGGAAAACGTGCACGCCACACATTTATATAACTAGTTTAAGTTTGATCGCCCCCCAGTCTTAGACGCGACTACAAAATGGGGAGAAATTGTTGCGCCGACGTGCCTGCCCCTGCGTCACGTCAACCCGATATACACGAAAATTGAATTTTCCGCCGCGTCTACGTTGCGCGCCGCCGCCGCTAGGCAGCGAACGCCTAGCGGCGCGCTACCCACGACAGAATTGTAAGCCCAGGAGGCATATAAGGAGGCGCGAGGAGAGGCCTGGCAACCGCGAGCTAGCCTCTCCCCTCCAGTGTATTTCACCAGAGGGTCCGAGAATAAAGCCTGCTCTGCAGTTTAACTTTTGAAAGCCTTGCCTATTCATTTAGTGCACCCTATCCTTCCTTATTTTTGACCGAGGAACGGATATTTTTGGATGAGACGCTCTGTCTCCCGCCCTCGTCACGGGCGCCACTCCCGAAGCCGGAGCCGCAGAAGGAGTCTAGGACGCCACAGCAAGCACCGAGACCGACGATCCCGAGCTCGCTCCCGTCCTCGATCGCCGCCTCGCTCTCGCTCCCGCTCCAGGAGGCCTGCCGCCCAGCGCAAGGGAGTCGACGCCTTCACCCAGACGGAGTGGAGCAGCGGATCCTCGACCACCGTCGGCTGCCAGACGTCTCCTCGGACGCTGCGGGTCTGGGAGAAGGCCACGCAAGTAGGCTGCCCCGCCGCCTTCAGGAGAGTGGCGACAACCCAGGTGACGCCTCTAGCCGCCCCGCAGCCTCCACCGACGGTTCAGCTGGAGCGCCCGAGGACACCCGGAAGCCGCAGCTCCTCCTCCCCTCTGTTGGAGATTACCAACAAAGACACGGAGTTGAGGGACCTGCTGGTGCCGCCACCTCTCCAGGCCGTGAAGAGGCCCGCCGGCAGCAAGGCAGCGCCACTGGCCAGGAAGAGGCCGAAGGTCGTCGCCAACGTGGTGGTCAAGGCGGCGAGGAGCGACAAGGAGCAGATGGCGCCAGGGAGTGGCTCCGCCGACAGTACGGGTTGAGCGCCTCCTCGGCACTTCCCGCCTAAATTAGGCAAAACCTCCGAAGCAAACCCTTGCTCCGGTTGCAAATTTTTTTAGTGCCCCTGCTCCATCCCGGAGCCTGGGGGCCACAACATATATCAAAAAACAACTTTCAGGAACACATGAGCCTAGCTCATCGGTGATCTCGATCACTGGGTCTCCTTCTAACGAAATTGAGACTCTAGGCCCGGAGAGGGCTAGGTGAGGGGGTTAATGCTGTGTCCTCCCCTCACCCATTGTAGACGCAATCCACAAGAACTTCAGGCTTCCACGGTGGACCCATCTCCCTCCGGAGAGCAAGAAGAAGACAACGAGCATCCCGGCGACAGTCTCACCACCGAGGACCTCGGAGAGCTGCCATTTCCGGCGAGAGCTAGACGTGCCCCTGGTACTTTCAGCTTGACTTCCGAACGCAGCCACCGTCGATGATGGACCTGGAGCTTTTAAACAGGCCAAGGCTTGGGCCATCCCAAAGCCTTTCGACGCGGGGGCCGGCGCTCTGGCATCGGCCTCATTCCTTTGTACCATTTGCTGGCACTTTCGGTCAGGGTACAAGGGAGTGCATGTAGCAGATCCCTCTCGCTTATCCCTGTGCACCTGAAGCAATCTTCTAACCTCTCCAGGTAGTCCTCGAGATTTTCTCCTTCTCCAGAGAACTTCAAACCCCATCCCTGGAGAATCTTCATGTTACGCAAATCCATATCAGACTCCTGTCGCGGTCGCGGCTCTTCCCGCCCGCCTCTTGCTTCGGGTGCGTCGCGGTCGTCATTCCTTCTCTCCGATTCTAACACTGCCCTGCATTATCCTCTGATCAGCTGGTCCTTTAGCTGCTGCAGTGTTCCCTTCTGGTTGTACCCCAGCGTCTCTAAGGTGTCGCACAGTTGACGAGGTTGCACCTTGACACTAGCATCACCATTTCTTCAATTTCGGCCTCCTGCTGCCGAGACTCGTCTACCCAGCTGGTGTACAAGTCTGTGTTCATATCTTTCTTTTAAGCCGGTGTCGACGTAAATGCTAATTTCCTTCTTCTGGAAGGTTCTGCTCATCTTTTCGCGTAGCATCGATAGAAAGTCGCGGCAATAAACGGTAAAATTCCGGTCGAACGCGAAGGGCAGACGCAGACGACTGTGGGATTGCTGGTTCAGGGGGGTTGACATTGACTGTCAAGGGTCGCACTATATATATACAGGGTGTCAATTAAGTCCCGGGACGGCTGAATATTTTCGGAGGTAAAGTAATTCTGATAAAGGTCAAGGTCATTTCTTAAGTAACTTTCAACGAGGAATCTAATGGTGACATTCACTTTGACCTTGGACTTGACCTTGAAGGTTATTTCAAGGTCAACTGTTTTTTTTTAATAGGAACCCCCATTTTTAAGACTGGTAATCGATAGAGCGGGAAATTTTACATTCAGATACGTAATTAGGTCAGAGCTAGTGTTTGAACTTGAGGGTTACTCCAAGGTTATTTACACTCCAGCAAGGTTCTTAGATACCTCTGAATATTTTTGCAAGCGGTAAAGCTATTCCTCGTGTAACATTCAACGAGGAACTCAATGGTGACCTTATACTTGACCTTGGACGTGACCTTCAAGGTTATTTCAAGGACACCTATTGTTTTTAATGGAAATCTTCATTTTTACACTGGCAATCGATAGAGTGGGAAATTTCATTTCGAAAATAGTATTTGACGTGATCTTTAGAAGGTCAAATCAATGTCAATTTTTGATAAACTGTCAAAATATTGTCGTATTCAAACTTTAGAGGATTTATGAAAGACTAAATGTTTGAAAAAGTTGTGAAAGCAACAACATTGACCACCTTGACTTTGAGATCAGCTTTGCACATTATTTGGAGGTTCAAGCACTTTTTAAATTAATAACCTTACTATCGCCCTTATTCTTACTTTTAGCGTTACCCAGAAACAATGACGTGGACGTAGTAACTTCTGTTTCCTTTGGGGTGCTTGATTAACGTGAGTCCCCTTGCCTCTCGCGATTGGTTAGCGTGAGATGAGGGTTCATGGGTTCGGTGTTTCAGGCTTTGACATTTATGTGTCCAACTTCAATCCGGTAGATTTAAAACCCATTAATTAACAAATCCATAAATTGCAAACTCATGAACCCTGAACTCATAATCTTTGAACTCTAAATTAATAAATTTAACACCCATATGGATAATAAACCCAAATACCTACAAATATAAATTCTAAAATTATCCCACAAACCGACAAACCTCCTATTCTTTTTAAACAAGTTCTTTGTATTTTTAGCTCATTTTATAAATTGCGAATAAATTTCTGTGATTTTTTTCTAAGAAGTTTTTTTATTTAATTCTGATTTTTTTTTAAATTTCTTTCTAAACTTTTAAATATTTCTTTGTAACTGATAGTTCTTATTTTATTATTTGTTAAAAAATTCCTGTCACTGTTCATTTTCTTAACCTTTTCATGAGTTCAAAATAAATTTAAGAACAAGTTAAACAAAAATTTTTTTATGTTATAAACATTTTCCTTCATTGTAAACATTTCTTTTTGAACAATTCGTTTTTCTTTGCAATTGATAAGCTTTTAGCTTAGTTTTTTGCGGACGAGTCGCTACCACTATTCTTCTTTTTCCTCTGAATAAACAAATTAAAACTAAATTGAAATACATAAATATTCTGACTCGTGTATTATTCACATCTAAATAAAAGTCAATGGCGTATGCTAAACTTTCGACGCGAGAAAGGATAAGTTTATTGATGATGCGTGGTTGGGGAGATCGAGTCCGATCTTACCTCGAAGTTCGTACGTTGTTTAATAACCATTTTTGTAATGAAGACGGACAAACACCTATCTCAAAATCTACAGTCGAAAGGGTTGTACGGCGATTCGCAGAATTTGGGACTGTCAATGATCTTCAGAGAACTGGTCGCCCACAATCTGTAGCAACTGAGGATAAGCAGATTGAAATTGCTGAAGCATTTATTGAAAATCCACATCTTAGTTTACGTAGAGCTGGGCATGAGCATGACGTTTCTCATGAAACTGTACGAAAAATTCTGAAAAGCATCAGTTTTCATCCTTATAAAGTCCATTTGGTACAGGAGCTTAATGACGATGATCCTGATCGCCGGATCGAGTTTTGCGAAGCGATGATGAACATAATAGACGCAGATCCTCAATTTTTATACAATATAGTTTTTTTCGGATGAGGCTACTTTCACTTTAAAGGGTGAAGTTAACAGACACAATTGTAGATATTGGTCAGACACAAATCCTGCATGGATGTTGGACAATCACACACAATATCCACACAAGTTGAATGTTTGGGCTGGCATCTTAAACAATACTCTTGTAGGCCCCTTTTTTATCGAGGGTAATCTTACTGCCGCTTCATACGAACAGCTACTTAGGAATCAAATTATACCACGAATTAGAGAGATAGCAGTTGATGATTACGATGAAACGTGGTTTCAGCAGGATGGAGCAGCCCCTCATTTTGGTAGAGATGTTCGAGCATATTTGGATGCTCAGTTTCCTCATAGATGGATTGGAAGAAGGGGTGAAATCGAGTGGCCTGCTAGATCTCCGAATCTGACACCACTCGATTACTTTCTCTGGGGTTACCTTAAGAGTAAAGTTTATGCCACTAAACCGGACAATTTAGATGAACTGCGCAATCGAATTATGCAAGAGGCTGCTAGAATTGAGAGAGGGATGATTCGTGATGCTGTAACTCATTTTTACAATCGCCTAGCTTTTTGTCAAGAAGTTGAAGCTTTTCAGTTTGAGCTCCGCCGTTAAACTTTAAATCATTAAGTAAAACGCAAAAGACTTTAGCACACCAATCGTGAGAGGCAAGGGGACTCACGTTAATCAAGCACCCCAATCGTGAGAGGCAAGGGGACTCACGTTAATCAAGCAGCCCAAAGGAAACAGAACTTACTACGTCCACGTCATTGTTTCTGGGTAACGCTAAAAGTAAGAATAAGGGCGATAGTAAGGTTATTAATTTAAAAAGTGCTTGAACTTTCAAATAATGTGCAAAGCTGATCTCAAAGTCAAGGTGGTCGATGTTGTTGGTTTCAAAACTTTTTCAAACATTTAGTCTTTCATAAATCCTCTAAAGTTTGAATACGACAATATTTTGACAGTTTATCCAAAATTGACATTGATTTGACCTTCTAAAGATCACGTCAAATACTATTTTCGAAATGAAATTTCCCACTCTATCGATTGCCAGTGTAAAAAATGAAGATTTCCATTAAAAACAATAGGTGTCCTTGAAATAACCTTGAAGGTCACGTCCAAGGTTAAGTATAAGGTCACCATTGAGTTCCTCGTTGAATGTTACACGAGGAATAGCTTTACCGCTTGTAAAAATATTCAGAGGTATCTAAGAACCTTGCTGGAGTGTAAATAACCTTGGAGTAACCCTCAAGTTCAAACACTAGCTCTGACTTAATTACGTATCTGAATGTAAAATTTCCCGCTCTATCGATTACCAGTCTTAAAAATGGGGGTTCCTATTAAAAAAAAACAGTTGACCTTGAAATAACCTTCAAGGTCAAGTCCAAGGTCAAAGTGAATGTCACCATTAGATTCCTCGTTGAAAGTTACTTAAGAAATGACCTTGACCTTTATCAGAATTACTTTACCTCCGAAAATATTCAGCCGTCCCGGGACTTAATTGACACCCTGTATATATATATATAATAATAATAATTTATTCAACTTTCGTTTTAATACAAAAATGTAACATTGCATATATTTATATTTCTATTCAAGTGTTTAGTGTGTGTATCGTGCTTGTGCTATGAGTTTGTGTTTTATCTTATTTACATTATGTTCACATTAGTAGTTATATTCTATTTTCTCACATCTTCTTCTCTCTTCCCCTCTCGTACCAAATCTCTCTTCCATATTCGCTCCGTTCAATCTGTCTTGCACTGATCTGCTCCTTTCATCCATATAACTCCTTTTCTCTTCTTCTCCTACTTTATAAATGTTTTTCCCTATCTTTACTTCCTCACCTTGTACTTCTACTTGAATGTTGAAACCTTTTTTCTTCATTTTTTCTTTAATCTCGTAAGCTTTATTGCATAATCTGTATCTTTCTTTTTGCTCCTCGATACTTAACCACGTGTCGACCACCATATCCTCTTCATCCTTTAGAATTTGTCTCATTTGCCATACTTTTTCTTTCTCCTTCTCCTTCGCAAAGAACACTCTTGCGGCTTCTTCATTTTTCAGAGCTTTTACAATTTTAATTACACAGTGTCCAATAGCTTTAGTGATCCATTTCTCCAGGCTTACTTTTCTGTTGGCTTGCTTGCCTCTCTTCACTATCAGCATGCTTCTCTTTAGCCGCATCACTTTCTCCTTTTCCTCCTTCATTCTCTTCTCCTCCATCCATCTCTCCATTTCCTTCTCTCTCTTCTTTTTTTCAATGCTGTCTCTTTTCTCCTTACTATCCATTTCCGTTTCCTTAAGCCATTCTTCTTCGCACTCTCCATCATCCATAACCATTTCCAAATCCTCCTCTATATCTTTAAAATTCATTTCTTCTAGTTCTTTTCTTATCTTTCCTAATCCATTTCTATCTTCTTTCATAATCTTCCTTTCTTCTCTCTCTGCTTTCTCTCCTATTTTTTTTCCAGCTCTCCTCCTCCAGATCTTCAATCCTTTTCTCTAATTCTTTATTTATTTCTTCAACTTTCACTAGTTTACCTTCTATTCCTTTCATCCTTCTCCTCATCTCTCCCATTTCTCTGATCAACTCCTCAACTCTTTTCTCCATTTCTTATTATTCTTTCTTTCTCTCTTTTACTCCTGATTTTAATTTTTTCTCTACTCTCTATGTATCAAAATCTAACCTCTTATTTTGTATCTATTTCTATTATTAAAATGTATCTATTTATCCTTATAATTTCTTATCTCATTTTTCTATTTCCTTTGTTCCTTTGCGTTCCGTCTTGCTGTTCTCATCCTGTTACGTCTTCTGACCAGTCATTTTCTCTGTATATTTCTTTCTTTTTCTAAGTTTTCATTTTCTTTGTTTATGCTTTGCTTTATTATTTCTTAACATTCTTTCTCTTCTCTTTTCTTTTTTTCTTCTCTTATCCATGTTATCTTCTTATATCTCGCTATATTTTTTTTTATATCTTGCATTTGTTCCTTCCAATTTTTCCCTGTCTCCTTTGTTTGGTCACATTCCTCCATAATATGTTGTATACTTTCCGGTTCTTTTTTACACATTCTGCATAACTTTTCTTCGTCCTTTTCCCAAAATTTACATGCATTTGTCTCGCTTCCCATTCTGAATCTTGCTATTACCTCTAAACCATCTTTTGCTTTTCTCACTTCCTTTCTCTCATACACCTTACTTTCTTCTCCTATTATCTCTTTTAAATTCCCTATATATCTTGATTTACTTATCCTTTCTCTCCATATCTCTTTATTTACATTTCTTATCGTTTCTATTGCTTCTTCCTCCATATTTTCCTGTTCTTCTATTCTCTTTATCCATTCAACTCCTGACCATCCTAATTTCTCCATCATTATTCTTCTGTCCTTCTCTCTGTTTTTTGTTCTTTAATTCTTCCCTTCTTTTCTTTTATTCTTTTTTTCTCATTTCCCAACATTCTCTTTCTATCGAGTTTTCTTCCTTTTTATAAGATGGGATAAAAAGATAGCAATTTTATCCCATCTTATAATTCTCTTTACAGCTTGCACCTCCATTTTGTCTCTTTCAGTGTCTAACATTAATACATATGATGGAGTCTGTCTATTCACCTTCGTTAACCATTTTATATATTTTTCTTGTAGTCGTTCTATCTCTTTTTGTTCCTTCCATCCCCACATTTCTGCTCCGTACATAACTATTCCTCTTATCATTACATCGAAAAGGATCATTCTTATTTTCCAATTATTTTAAATTTTCTCTCTCCTATGCTCCACAGGTTTCCTATCATTGCATTTGCTCTTGCGCATACTCTTTTTATCTGCTTATCCTCTTTATTGTTCTCTTTCATTTCATATCCCAAATATGTGAAGCTCTTCACTCTCTCAATCTCTTTTCCTTTGATTTCGAAACTGCTGTTCTTTCTTCTTCCTCCTGCCTTTCTGAAGCACATTACTTTGTTTTTTCTGTATTAATTTCCATTCCTTTTCTCTCTATGTTTCTTTCCAATCTTTTTAACATCTTCCTCATGTAATCTTCATCCTCTGCAATCACGGCTATGTCATCTGCGTAAGATATATTCCTTATTCTTTTCCTTCCCAAATTTGCTCCTGCTCCTTGCACTTTTCTCATTTCTTCCTCTAGATCCGATAATGCTATGTTGAATAGTGTCGCGCCTAGCGGGCACCCTTGTCTTACACCTTCTATAATTTCAAATTCGTCTATTATTTCATCCTTGATCATTATTCTTGCTATTGTTTTTTTCATATATCTCTTTTATCTTGTCTATTAGGTTTCTGTCTATTCTTTTTTTTCCATTAATTCCCATATTTTCTTTCTTTTAATCTTATCATAAGCAGCTTTTAGATCCGCGAAGCAAACAAATATTTTTCCTTTTTCTTTTCTTATATTTCCTTCTATAATTTCGCTTAACGCCATTATTGCTTCTATCGTCCATTTTCCTTTCCTAAAACCGAATTGTGTATTTTCTAGTATTTCCTTTTCTATAATTTCTTTCTCACGCTTTCTTTCTTTTTAACCATTCCGCATATATTTTGTAACCTGTGTCCATTAATGTTATTCCTCTATAATTTTTAACATCATTTACTTCTCCTTTCTTGTGTATAGGTTTAATTATTCCTATTTTCCATTCCTCTGGTATCTTTTTTGCCTTCCCATATATTTTTAATGCATTTCGCTAAAGCTTTTTCTGTTTCTTGTCCTCCATATATCCAAGCCTCATTTTGAATTCCATCTTCCCTGCAGCTTTTTCGTTTTCAGTTCTCTTATTATTTCTCCTACCTGCATTCTTACTTCCTTCAGTTCTATTTTGTTTTCATTGTTTGTCATTCTTCTCTCTTCCTCCGTTTTTTTTTTCTTCATTTTCCTTTTCTCTCTGTCTTCAATACGTATTGTTCTCTGAAATGCCTTTTCCAATCCTTCTTCTTTATTTTATCTCCAATCTTTTTCTCTTTCTTTATTGCAGTTTACCCCTTCCCAGAATTTTTTCATGCTTCTGTCCTCCTGTATCTCTTTTAACCATCTCATATCTCTCTCTTCTTTTTTCTTCTTTATTAACTCTTTATATTCATTTCTTTTCTCATTTCTCGTTTTGTTTCTATTCTTCCCTCCTTCGCTTCCTTTATAACCTCCATCAGCTCTCTTCTTTTCCTTTTACATTCTTCGTCCCACCATGATTCTTCCTTTTCTTGTCTCTTCCACTTTTTCTTCTTTGTTATCGCTTCTGTTATTCTTTCTTTTATCTTTATCCAATCTTCCTCATCACCTAAACCTTCTATCCTTTTTTTATATTCCTCTCTTTCCTTTCCCCCCCAGCAGACATACTCTGTTCTCTCTTCCTCATCCTCTTCTTCCTATTCACTGTTATTTTTTCTTCCCCAACTGACATTCAGTTTCATGTGGTCTGACTCATCCGTTTCCATTACTCTCATCTTCATTTCTCTAACTTCTTTAACTATTACATAATCTATAACAGTCTCTCCTCTTGCTCCAATGTATGTAAAATCCCCTTCCCTATCTTTGTCGTTGCATCCATTTAAAATCCCTAAGCTTGTCTCGTCAATCCACTGTAAAAGCTCCTTCCCTTCCTGATTTGTTGTCTTATCTCTGCTTTTTCTGTTCTCTCTGTTGAATTCTTCGTTCCATACTCCCACTTTTATCCCTGTTCTAGCGTTAAAATCACCTCCTATTATAACATTGTCATGCTGCTCTTCTTCTATCCACTTTTTCATTATTTCCATGTTTTTCTCCTTTTCTTTATTCATATACGTAACAATTATTAGCCATTTTTCTTTACCTATTTCTAAACTTACTCCTATTAATTCCCTCGATTCATCTGTTTTCCATTTTTTTACTTTTATTTCTTCTGTTTCTTTTATAGCTAATAAAATCCCTCCCCTCGCTCTCCCCCTTTTTTTTTCCTTGATGGCCTCTATACTTCTCCATTCGTGATTTTTCATTTCCACCTCCCATTTTTCTTTTCCTGTTTCCCATGTTTCTACCAATCCTATTACTTCTTTTTTTCTCATTTCCTCCCACGTTTCTCTTTTGCATTTTTTCGCTCCTGCCATGTTCCAATACAACACTTTAAGTTCTTTGTCTTTCTTATTTTCTCTCTTTTTGAACCATTCTTGGTTCTTTCTACTCCACACCCATTCTACCTTTTCCTCCCATATTTTATTGTAACCTATTTTTACCTTTTTCCCTTTGTTTCTTAATTATCTTACTTTTTCTAATAATTTATCTCTTGTCCTTCTCTCGTTCCATGTCAAATCATGATCTATGTAAATTCTCTGCTGCCCTAGTTTCTTTTTATTCTTCATTATTAAACTTTTATCATCTTCATTTCTGCAGCTTGCTACTATTTTTTTCTTGTTTCCTCCAATTTCTTTTATCTCTTTCAGATTGACTTTTGTTTCTAGTTTCCCTTCTATCCATTTTTCCAGATTTTCTTTCTCCCATTTCCCTTCTAGGCCCGTTATTACGATATTGTTCCTTATTTTTTGTTTCTCCATGTCCTCTATCATGTTTCCAATCTTTCTTCTTTTTCACTTTTTCCTCCTGATTTTCCTTACCTCTTTCATTTGCTTTGTTTAGTTTGCTCCCATCCTTCGTCCTTTCTTCTTTCCATTCATTAAATTCTTCTTTCATCTCCTCCCATTCTTCTCTCTGCTTATCTAATTCTTCTCTCCATGCTCTTTTTTCTTCTTCGTTCTTTTTTTCCCTTTCTCTTTCTCTTTCGTCCATTTTTTCTAGCATTTTAATCCATTTTTTTCCCAATTTCTTTCTCTTTCCTTTTCTCTTTCTTCCCATCTCCTTTCCCTCTCTTTTTCTCTTTCTTCTAGCTTTTCTTCCATTTGCGAAAAATTTTCTTTCTGTGCCTCTGCGAACATGTTGACTAGCATGTCAAGTTCTTTCTTTGTGAGTTTTGTGTCTTTTTCTCTTTCTTCGCTTTGTCCTCTTCTCTTTCATTCTCTTTGGGAGTTCTCTGTGTCTTTCCGCTTTTCTTAAATATTTCTCCTTCATCTTTTCCTTTCAACTCTTCTGTCTCCTTTTTCGCTCTCTCCTCATCATCCAGAGGACTCATAGCGTCTTTCCTCTTTTTCTTTTCTATCAGATTCCAGGCTGTTTCTCCTTCTTTCTCTTTTCGTGTTCTCCCTTTAGGTATTTCAAACCACTCCTCCTTGTCTGTTTTATTCATTTTCTTCTTTCTCTTGTCCTCCTCTTTATCTCCTTTTTTCTTGCCCTTCTTTCCTCTTTCCCTTCTGGTTGTACCCCAGCGTCTCTAATGTGTCGCACAGTTGACGAGGTTGCATCCTTGACACTAGCATCACCATTTCTTCAATTTCGGCCTCCTGCTACCGAGACTCGTCTACCCAGCTGGTGTACAAGTCTGTGTTCATATCTTTCTTTTAAGCCGGTGTCGACGTAAATGCTAATTTCCTTCTACTGGAAGGTTCTGCTCCTCTTTTCGCGTAGCATCGATAGAAAGTCGCGGCAATAAACGGTAAAATTCGGGTCGAAAGCGAAGGGCAGACGCAGACGACTGTGGGATTGCTGGTTCGGGGGGGGGGGGGGTTGACATTGACTGTCAAGGGTCGCACTTTATATATATATATATATATATACATATATATATACTAGGGGGTCCCCCCCTACTCGCTCCGCTCGTCCACCCCCCATTTTGTGATACAGGCGAATTCTAGAAAATAATCGTTGCATTTTTCTCATTTTTTTACCTGTATACAATATGAAATTTAATATCGATTTTTCATATCTTTAAGTATCCAAAAATTTCATCTATAATATTTTCGTTTGTATAATTGATTTTGGGATTTTTGTTACTTTACTTTATCGATCATAGTTTGATAAAAAATTGCCATTGGCTACATATAAAAGCCAAAATTTAAATTCGATATCATTTTCCGAAATTATTTTATTTTTCTTTAATAACATACATTTAAAATTTTGTCGCAGTATACCTATTTTTCATAATTATTTTAATATTGAGGAGGGGTTGAGGAGGGGTTCAATATTGAGGATGTTCCTGAGGAGTGGTTGAGGAATATCACTGAGGAGGGGGGAGGAGGGGGGAGGATAGTTAAAGAGGAGCAGGAATATTTTTTAAATATATGAAAAAATATCATTAAAATGATAAATATAACATAAATTAATGAAAAAAATGAGGAGAGGAAATGTTGAATGAGGAGGGTGGAGGAGCGGGGAGGGTGAGCGGGGAGGAGGGGGAGGAGGGGGGGAGGAGGGGGGGAGGAGGGTGCTAATCTTTGGTTTGACCTTATAACTATATAATATAGGGAGATATATTATCCTCCCCTAGAGAGATCTCCCTATATTATTAGGATGTCCTCGGCGGCTGAGGCAAAACTCCGTTACACTGCTTTGCAGCTTCCGCTGCTGCTGGGGCTAACCGCCCGTGATCGATGAAAAATGCGCTTCAAATCACAAACACTGAAGGGGAAAAATGGCAAAGGCACTCCAATAAATCAATCACTCAATTTCTCTTTTAAATCCACTATATTCAATTTCGGTGTGCTAAACTTATCGTCGTGTGGTGTTGGTCGCGTCCGCGAAACCGTTGCGCGCGTGTGTGCGCACCGACCGAAGACCGGCTTTCTATCCACGTTTCTCACCACTAAATTCAACGAACTCCAGCCAAAACTGCTTTCCGACTCTACTACATCCACTGAACTCCTACAACTAACCTACTAAACACTCAAACTATTTCCTACTCTCTCTCTCTCTTTCTTTTTTTTTTTTTTTTGATTACTGGAACTTTTTACACTTTAAGTGCTGACATAATTTAAGCTATTTATACACTATAAGGGCCCAAAAAGTGTCCTTCATCTCTACTATTGATCCATCAAAAATATCTTAAAGTTTTATTTATTTGCCCACGTGCCATAGCTTTTTTTCTAGTACGATGACTTATATGTCACCAGACCAGGCTTAAATTCCTTTTCATAACGTGCACTTCAAATGTTATGGATTACTTTTCTGAAAAAATAAGAAAAAAATTATTATGGACATTTAAGTGCAAAATATTAGACTTAAAAATAATATTTTGCACTTAAATGTCCAGAATAATTTTTTTCTTATTTTTTCCAGAAAAGTAATCCATAACATTTGAAGTGCAAGTTATGAAAAGTAATTTAAGCCTGGTCTGGATCAATAGTAGAGATGAAGGGCATTTTTTGGGCCCTTATAGTGTATAAATAGCTTAAATTATGTCAGCACTTAAAGTGTAAAAAGTTCCAGTAATCAAAAGTGATGCATAAAATCTTCATAGCTATTATACTGAAAATTGTATTTTTTTTTTCAATTTAACCCAGGCCTACCCCCTTAAATAAGTATACAAATGCAGTTGGAAAAAAGATGAAAAGATTGAAAACTTTGAAAAGTTGAAAAAGTTGAAAAGTTGAATGAAGTTGAAAGAAGTTGAAAAAAGTTGGAAAAAGTTGAAAAATTGATATGTTGAAATGATGAAACATGAAAACCTAAAACTTAAACCCTGAAGAAGTACGTATTGGTAAAAGAAGACCTGATACAAAAAAGGCTTAGAGTAAAAAACCATAAGAAATAGTCACTTTAATTTAATAGAGAATTTTTTTTAAATAATTTTTGTTTAACATGATAGTTAAGATCGTAGCCGCGGTATAATATTGACGTATTATAATTTATACAATTAGCGGTACTCACAATACGATTTATAGCAGAGAAGTGTAGTTGCTTATACATTTAATACAATCGAACCAATGTTCCTTTATGGCGGTTTTGACTAATAAACCCCCGTTAAACTTCGATTTTTCAAATTCCTTAATTTTTTTTATTAAATATTTAGAATGATTTGCTTGGATACAATGTCTTTAGGTAGTAAGTCTGTATATAAAAATTAAGAGGTTCTCGGATCCTGTTATACCGATCAATATTTTTAATGGCATTCTTTGATATTCTCACCAATTACTTTGTAGAATCAATACAATTGACCTCAGCTATTTGGAGTATGTCTGCAAAGACTTACATGATTCTGTGCAACAATAGATTTGAAAAACAAAAAATGCCGTCGAAAATAGAAATCAGTAAAACAGGACTCCTACCTCTCCTTAAGATCGTGGTAATTATTTTGCATTAATAATTGTGTTAATGTTTCAGCGGTATCACTTTACTTCTAGAAATTCATAACTTTTCTTCAAATGAAATAGAATATAAACCTGGTGATCATCTAGGTGTATTTGCTTGTAATAAACCTAGCCTCGTAGATGGAGTTTTAGAACGAATTGATAGCCCTGTTGATGTTAATCTTCCTGTAGAATTGCAAATTCAAAAACAGGTCCATACTCCTAATGGTAAGTTTATTCGACAGAACAAAATTTGATAATTTTTGTCGGCTTTTGCGCGCCTAATGTAGCAGCAGCCCAATGTACCCAGCGCATAAACTGCGTATTTTGTTGATTGCAGTATTTATCCTGTGAAAGAGATAGCGATAGCCGCGTGGGTGAGGACGACGGAACGCGACATCGAGAAACGTTTTTAGTCGCCATTCTGTAAGAAGTCTTTGTACTGACGCCAGATTCTTTTGTTAAAGTCGATTTTTTCGAAGCTTTGTTTGTAGTTTTAAATGGTTAGGGTCGTGTAGGGAAGTACTGGGAGTTAGTAGTTGCAGGTAGATGCATATTGGGACGTGTAGAAGTTAGCAGATTTCGAAGTTATTAGTCGGATGCGATACACGCATGTGATCGCACATACCGCGACCGCGAACGCGACAAACGCGTAAATACACAATTCTTATAGAATGTAGTAAAGGTAAGCGGTATCATTGAAGTGAATTTTGTGTATTTCTAACAATGTTCCCCTTGTGTGTTTCGTATTTTCTGTGAAGCGTTTTTCAGCGATTCTAGGGCGGCGGTTAGTGCCAAAGCAACGCAGCGAAGTAGAGGAAGCCGCGGAAAATTTGCGCTAGCCGACGAGGACCTCCCCAACCTTGGCGCAACAACTGATCGGTCAACCAAACGGATCGGTCCGTCACGACAGGAAGCATCTCCCTCCCTCCCTCCCTCCCTCACTGATTGTTGTGACATTTCAGGAATATTTCTTTGCAATATTTTTTTACTTTAAGCAAACTTGCAGAGAATAATGTTACAACCTTTTCATAAACTTGCATGTATTATTTGAGAAAACGTCGTATTAATGCTTTGAGAATTCTTTCGCCCTAGTGAGAATTTTAAAACGTAAAAAAATGTAATAAATAGTAATAATTCGACGGAAAAATGTACTTTTATAACATTAAAGGAGATGATGCTTGGAAAATGGTTTTAATACCCCTTTTAAAATTCTAATATAAAAGAATATAATCGTATATATATATATATATATATATATATATATATATATATATATATATATATATGTGTGTGTGTGTGTGTGTGTGTGTGTGTATTAACAATATAGGCGCTTGATTATTTGTAGAAAATTAATATTTAGTATGCTTAATATTACAAGGTAAATTGAGGATCGTTGGAGAAAATTTCTACCAACGGGGAATTATAAGGGAGTTTTTTTTTTTGCTTATACGTGGTCAGTTCAAAAGGGCTAGTGTAGCGCGGGAGTCGCAAGTCGTTAAAGTTTTTTCGCTTCCTGTCCATTTTTGCGTTCATAGCTTGAGAAAGCATAACGTACTTTCTGACTTTCTCTTACTTAGAATTTTACTTCGAATTTTTCCTTATATCTAGCCTAAACGTTTGAATGCACGCTCGTAGTAGCCGTACGTTTACATGTATGTGTTTGTGTATTCGTGAGGTGTTTGCGTTGAGATAGAGCAGAAAAGAAATTAAAAATAAATCTGGGAGGGTCATTACATAATTTATAAATATTTATGCTTATTTAATCATTAAAATTATTATAGAGTAAGTAGATTAACGTATGCGGCATCCTGATATACGATAGTAATTGTTATGTTTGTCAAATGAATAACATACTGAAATTTAAACTTTTTGGATCGGATTAAAATCCCCTCTAGTGCTTTTTTTTTAAAAATTACTTTTTTTTAATTAATTAAGTATTATTAAGTATTTTTTCTACGTTGAAATGGGGAAAAGTACGAACGTTAAGCTGCGATATGTAAAAAAACATTTTTATTAGCGTTTAATTATTATTATTAAAAAATTAAAATTAAACTAAAAAAATTATGAAATTGTCAATATCCATATGAAAAATAAATAATACTTAATTATTAAAAAAGATTTATTAAAAAAGAAGCTCGAGAAAGGATTTAAACCCGATCCAAACAACTAGAATTCCTGTACGTTATCCACTTGGCTACCATGATAATAAGTATTGTATAGCAGGAAGTTGCATATGTTCATCAAGTTATCCAACAATAATTATTGCTTAATAACAGATTATACATTTTACTTAAGTAATTTTCCTTGTAATTTTCTACAAAATTCGTTTTATTAATTAAAAAAAAATTAATATGAATAATAAGCAATAATAATACAATGGTATAATGTATATTATGTACAGAAAAACCAATTATACATAAAGGTTACCACTGCGTGTTTGTTATTTCTCTTTCATCACTGAGTGATCATATATTGTTAATTAATAAATGTATTAATTAACCTCTAGAAAGTACCGAGTAAACCGCTGCAACCTAAATTCGACGCGGGTAGCCCTAAATATATAGAATGCTATCACACCCTGTACTCGGGTGCAGGTATTCACTTTATAAACGAGGAAACGATATAGATCGGTAAGAGTACCCCGACGACTACTGCCTGTTGGCATTTAATCTTACCCCCGACCTGTCTGCCCATTTCGCAGGGCATTGGACTCTCGTTAAAAATGGCACGATTAGAATAGAAGTGTGCTTCGATCAAGCGCTAGCGCATACTATCAACTGCGTACTGTATGCAGAATTTGACAACGTTCTCGGGATAGACGCCTTGCGACAAGTTATGGTGGATTTCAACGCTTAAGGGGACGCCGAACATAATTTCCGCGCTCTACTGTACCGACAATTCTCTATATTCGCTGCTATATAGCATCTAATGTAAATTTGATTTTTCAAATAATTTTGAAACGGCTTGCTTAATGGCAGTTCTGTTTGCATCAAAATATTATTTATAATTCGTAGACTTCTTTTTTGGCTGATTTCATTTCCTATTGCTGAAAATACAGACTTATTTTTCAATTGGAATTGAATACAGCCAAAAAGAAGTTTACGCACATTGTACGAATTATAAATAATATTTTGATGCAAACAGAACTGCCATTAAGCAAGCCATTTCAAAATTATTTGTAAAATCAAATTTGTTTTAGAGGTTAGCAAAGAACATAGAGAATTGTCGGTATAGTAGAGCGCGAAAATTAAGTTAGGCATCCCCTTAACCCTTTGGCGCTGTATGTAGCGAATTTGCTACATTCACTAAGACATTGATAAAAACTTATTAAATTAATAAAATACGTTGCGTGACATAAAAGATCCTTAAAAGTATGCCAAATGCAACCTATAGACGTATTTCTTTCTTTGAAATTTTTTTTATTGTTTTGTTATAACATTAAAATAAATAATAATTTTTCAAATTTATTATGTTTGACAAAATGTCAATTTTTTTTACAAAAAAAATTAGGCATAACCTTTTTTTTATTTATTAATGTTTAATCTTCTTAAATAATGTAGTTATTGTGTATTTATTATTTATTTCAATAATTATAAAAAACTATGATTTTTGAAAATTGAATGTAGCATATTTGCTACAATGGGCCTTTAAGGTATAAAATTAAGAAAACTGTTTTTGTTTTTGAGCAACACGTTGTGAATTTCGTGGAACTAAATTATAGCTTTTTTCATATATTAAATTATTTATTGTTTATTATATTGTTAAAAGTAGTGTAAAATTAGAAATTTATTAATTTAATTATATTACTATTGTGATTTTGTGTTATTTTTCTGCATTTATAAATTAATATTTATATACTCTATTGTAACATGTTTTTATAACAGAAATATAGATTTTGTATGATTAAATTTACATAAACATTGTTTTCATACATTTATACCCTAAACGCCCAATGTAGCAAATTTGCTACATATGAAAAAATGCGTTGTCTCGTAAAAAAAAAAAAAAAAAATTATAGGTTCAAGAAGTCTCATAGACAATTATTATCAACAATATTCAGGAAAAAAATTATTTTTTTTAACGCCAATAGGGCTTCGGTCTTAAAGGGCTAAGGTTCTCTCGCACGAGAAGGCTCTTTGTCTAAGGCCCCTCAGCAGGTGCTGCAGTGAGGAGGGGGCGGGCAAGCGTGTCGCGCATCCACCGAGATTATAAAAATATTAACTGTTGTTAGTTTGAGTTTGCCTCTCGAGACGAGCAGCAGCCACAAGAGTGACACAAGATCATGGAAAAAAAACGGACTACGTTATCGATTCTCAAGGATTTCGCGATAAAAAAGGAAAATTTATTCCGAAAGAAATCGCCGTAGCAGAACTTACTAGCAATTGTTTAAGACATTGGATAATAAAATTTTACGAGGAAGAGTACAACGTTGCGGATCTGACGCCTGGACTTCTTGCAACAAACAGCTACTTGTCGTGTTATCATCACGCGCTCGAGTGATTCGACGGTGAATCGAATCTCGAGGACGTTTGCGCAGCGCTTTACGTGCGAGGACATCAAAAGCAAAAACTTTTTCAAGTGGTGCTGGCGAGACAGATAATTAATTTAAAGGAGTACATCTGTCCCAAATTTCAAAATTTACCCAAAGCTAAAGAACCGTATTGCACCTATCACAGGCAAATGCGAGATTATGCTTGTTCTCTGGCCTACGTATTTAAGCTGCGCGAATGGCTCGTTGAATCATTGACGCATGGGACGTCCGCCTCGAGTGACGTGGTAGACGAATCAGCGAAAAAGAAGGAGAAGAAAAAGGACGGTGCAGTAGATAACGTGTGCAACAATTTTAAAAAACTCGAGTGCCACGGTTACAAGAGCCGCTAGGCACATGCCACCCAGTCAGCGATGAGTGGGGTGCCTTGTTGAGCGCCAGGCGCCTTGTAGACTCCGCCGGATCACGAACTCCTCACTCCGGCTGAGATATCTTTTCCCCATGATAGGGGATCCTCCCGAGAGTACCACGTACACGTGGCAATGGCTGCACGCTCCTTCAACAACGCGGACTCAGCTACTCACTCGATGTAGCCGGTGCACTCGTGATTTGCTGAGAATCAGCCTCACCCACCACCTTACAACACACCCAACACTTAGAAATCAAACACAAAACACTTGCGAATTTTCTATAAAAGATATATTGCCTCCTGGCTTAGGAAAATGCACTTGCCGTTTGGATATGTGTGCGCGGCGCGGTTACGATCGCAGGAATTTCGGAGGGGAAATTACAATAGTTATTTTAGTAAGGAAACCTTTGAGAGGGTGCACGCGGGGCTCACCGTCTCTAAAGATTTCTCCGTCTCTAACCACGAAAAATCTCCAACTACTACTCTCTCGACTCGCTAATCTCAAAATAAAACTATGAAGTGCGTCCGGCTGCGAAGCAAGCTTTTGGCTGAATGGCGTGGCGTCGCGGAAGTCTTCTTCGTCGCGACGCTAGTCCTTATTCTCTCTCACTCGCTCTCACTAATTTTCTACGCTCTTTTCGCTCTCAAAGGGTGCTGAATAAATTTCTATAATATATTTCATGTATTTGTTATACAGGGTGTTCAAAATGAACTGGCGCGACCAGTATATTCGCGTCCAGAATAACATTCTAAGCACTTTTTCACTTTTGGCATATTTCGTAATTGTGGCCAATTATCGAGTTATGGTCAATCAAAAACTTCGATAATTAGCCAATCAGCGCTCTAGCTGACGCTGGTAGGCGGAGTTTACTCGAGCAGCATGGGCCGCGCGGGGAGAGTCATGCGGGGTTCATCATCATAGAACCGAATTCGGAAAACTAAAACACGACTCGAATAAATCAGATCCGATTTCGAGTTGTTTTATACGAATAGAGGACCTCATTTACGACGTAAGGGGGGATACAGAAAGCGCAAAAAACGAAAACGCACCGAGACGCAGCCCAAGAATAGGAGCAGTAATTAACAATATAAAGTGCGAATGCCTACTAGACACGCAAAGCGATATATCGTGCATTTCGGACAAATTATTCGAACAAATAAAAAACGACAGTAACGTCAAAACTTTGGCGGTAACAAACATGTCAATAACGGGACCGTTTTCAAAAAAGATATGGAAAATTAATAAGCAAATTTTAATCGATGTAATAATAGCAAAAAATATCTTTAAAACAAAACTGTTAGTAGTGCCTAAACTGAACTTCGACATAATTTTCGGTATCGACTGGATACTCTTAAACGGCATGACGATCGACGGAAAAAACCGGGTTGCAGTCTTAAATGATATAGTTATCTCGGAGCCACAAATTAGCCCTTTTTAGGATTTATTTTGAATTAGGATGGAATCAAACCGAATCCCAGCAGAATCGCGGCGGTACATCAAATCCCCGAACCAAAATATAGATCGGAATTACAACGATTTATAGACGTGTGTACCTATTATCGTCGTTTCTACAATAAATACACGACCCTTATCAACCCGTTCCGTAAGCTGTTAAGTTCTAAGAACAAATATGTGTGGGAAAGCAAGCATCACGAGGCTTTTTGCCACTTAATATCAGATTTATGCCGTCTTATATCAGATCGACGAGCAAAATAAAATGATCATCATCGCTTTAATAAGTCGGTGTCTGACCAATTATGAGGGGCGATACACTATGACTAAATTAGAATTGCTCGCCATAATTTACTTGTAATTAAACTTAAAGATTATTTAATGGGAAATCAATTTAAAATCGTAACGGACCGTCAGCCTTTGACCTTTTTGTTAAAAACTCCGCATCACACATCGCGATTGGAGCGGTAGTACATGGCTCTCGCGTCGTTTTCTTTCGAAATTATTCATTGTAAGGGACCCAGGTTGGAAACCCAGGTTGGAAATACTGTGATCGCGTCTATGGAAAAATTGAAAACCTGGTTTAGCGACTTGAATAAAATCAAAGAAATGCGATTGATTGACGAAACAGTGAAGTTATTGTTAAAAAATAAAGTATCTAATGGAAAACGCGACAATTTTCGAATGCACGAGGGACTATTGTTCCATAAAAATTTTCGCGAGTATGGGTGGCGCATAGTGGTTCCCACGCGCATTAAAATTAAACTAATAACTGAAACGCATAATAGGATCGGGTACTTAGGCATACAAAAAACGATGGCGGAAGTTAAAAAATGCTTGTGGTGGCCCGCCATGCGCAAGGACATAAAGCGAACTATTGTGGCATACGACACGTGTCAAAGAGTTAAACCGTTAAATAATTCGATATCAGGAAAATTTTTACATGTTTGCGCCAAATAGACGGGAGAATTAGTATCAGTGGATTTCTTTGGACCGTTACCGCGGTCAACAGGCGAGGTTGAATACATTTTCGTGTTGGTGGATATTTTTTTCAAGATTAGTCAAGTTATATGCGTTAAAAAAGGCCACCGCAACGGCTTGCATAAATTACCTACATGATTACTTTGCATCTGTGGGAAAACCAAAACGAATTCTGAGCGATCACGGGACACAATTTCTGTCCAAGAACTGGACGCGGTTCCTTGATGAATCAGAAGTCGACAGGACCTCAGTCTAATCCCGCCGAGAGGGCTTTGCGCGAACTTGGAAAATTCTTTCGTATCTACTGCAGCGAGCGCCATACGTTGTGGGCGAAGCACTTGGAAACCCTGGAGGGATTGTTGAATTGAACCACGCACACCGTGACTGAGTATACCCCGTATGGACTGAATTACGGTGTCGAACCGGGTAACAAAATACGCGAACGTATAAACTTCTCTCCAGAGGTTACGAAGGATTACCAAATCAAAATTGAACGCTCTATTCGCGCACCAAAAAACAACACGAGCGTAATAAAAACCTAAAAAAAAAATTTAGTACCTAACCGGTTAAGGTCTGTGACCTCGTTCTTCTGCGGGTTCCACGGTTGGCTAATGCCCTAAAAAAACAGATCGCGAACTTTTTTTATATTTATTACGGGCCATACTGCGTTAGTCGATCATTCAATGTGGTAGAAAAAGGTGAAAATCGGAAATCCAAAAAAATCATATGACACTACAATCGTATAGATTTGAGATTGTATAGATAAATGCCACCTGACGAAGCAACGAATCTAGAAAGAGTAAACTATATTGTCAATAAAGTAAATTTGCGATCCTTTATATGTTATTGTGACGACAAAATTATGTGAAGTACGTGCGCTTAGATGGAATATTTTTCATTTTCTTGCTACGCCGTTATGCGCCTTATTTTTGATTAACGTAGAGTCTCCGCGTAATACTTGGTGGAGTTAATTTTATGATTTATCACACGCGGTCGGTTGCCCGTTACATAACATAGCAAAACACGATAATAATGAAAATAAAATCAATTATATAGCTAAAGCACATGAATAAATGAAATTTCGTATCGTATACAGATAAAAAAAGGTGAAAAATTATTTTCTAGAAATTGATTCAAAAATAAATAAATTAAATAAAAATAAAATAAATAAAAGATTTTGTCTGCATAATATTGGGTACGAACACTTGTTGAATTTACAGATGCGAATTTCGAATATTATGTACTTGTAGATATACTCCGGCAGATACTTTAAAGTGCTTAGTCTATTTTATTCCGTATAATTGTTATAACACACAAGCATTCAAGTTGAATAAGCATTGTAAAACTGAGTCATACTAATAATCATTATAAAGCAACATCGTTTTTCTCGCAATTCTAACTGGAGATTCACTACTTAGACCGTTATTTTAATTTATTATTTATTAAATACTAGAAAAAAACTGTTTCAGAACTTAAACTTGATATATTCTTGTGCGATCTCAAGTTTGTCAGATCATAAATAGTTGATTTTTTCAAGAGATTCAAATATGGTTATTTAAGATAAATTTTTCTAAGGTGACGATATATGCAGTTGAAGAAAATATGAACATTTGATCCGAGGTTTGAATTTGAGCTGCTGAAGTACTGTGATATGATGATTCGCTCACTTTTTGACAGCATTTTCTTCTTCGCGACCTCACTCGAAAATGAATTCCTTTACTTTCACTAAAATGAATTGATAGTGAAAGAAGATGCTTGTGATGTGCGATAGGCTAAAGTTCGTCCTCCGGGAATACATCTCTTAGTGCTTATAGGTTACTCCAGATTCAGTCACGTAAGGGTTGGAAGTTTTCTCGAAGTCCTTCAAAATTTCGCCAATCAGTTAAGGTGACCAGCCTGGGTTAAATTGAAAAAAAAAATACACTTTCCAGTATAATAGGTATAACAATTGTATTCATCACTTTTGATTGCTGGAACCTTTTACACTTTAACTACTCGCACAATTTAAACTATTTATTCATTATTAATACCCGAACAGTGTTCTTTACCTCTAGTATTGTTCTATCAAAATCATTTAAAATTTTTATTTATTTGTCCATTTGCCATAACTTCTTTCTTAACAAAATAATTTATATGTCACCGGACCAGGTTTAAAATACACTTCATTACCTGCACTTCAGATGCATCGGATCACTTTTCTGAAAAAAAATTACATAAAAGGTTATTGTGGACACTTTTTGTCCATTTTCGTGCAAAATATTAGTAATTGCCTAATAAAAAAATTAACTTCTCTTTAGTTT
Source organism: Sycophila sp. Sp_5 (assembly GCA_018906775.1). Lineage (NCBI taxonomy): Eukaryota > Metazoa > Arthropoda > Insecta > Hymenoptera > Eurytomidae > Sycophila > Sycophila sp. Sp_5. The sequence continues at coordinate 89,827 of JACCID010000111.1, read as the reverse complement.
AATGGTTTAATTTGTAATTGTTTAATTGGCGGAGCATTTTTTTGAAATCCTTATCACTTTTATATGAAAGATAGTTACAGATATTTCATTTAAATGTTATTATTTTGCTTATGTGATTTCCACATTCCTATTGACTTCATATATATTTTATACAGTAAATGAATTGAACTGATGGCTCAATGGATGAAATTTGTTCGCAAGTGTTTAATTTCGGTGATCTCCAAATTTCTAAATCCTTTTGATTTGCTTCAAAGATCACAGACTGATTATTTTTTTGAAGATAGTAAGCAATTTCTTCAGAAGCTGTACCTAAAAATATTAATGTAAAAAGTTTCATACAAATTTCTATAAGTTTTGTAAATAACTTCAATAGATAAGCTAGGCCGATTCTGGCTCACTTTTCCAGGAACTGGGATTGGATGACACCTCTGCAATTCTTGGAATAATGTGAAACTGGCGTTCCTGGAAAAGAGAGCCAGAATCGGCCTAGCTTTTTGGATGCCACCCCATTCATTCTTGGAAATTGGCCTACAATAGGCCTACCTTTTTAAAAAAATATGGTGGGGGTTTTAACCATATGTGAGGATCATACGTATAAATCGCGTCATTAATTTTTTTTCTCATTTCATGTACATCGCGGCATTAATTTTTTTTCTCATTTCATATACATAGCTCTGAGAAAAGCTGATTACTTCAGAATAATTTGTTGCGTTTAATAAATTTGGTGGTCCGGAAAAGGACCGATTGGTTTTAGTCCTAAAAAGGACTGATTATTCGTTTCGTCGACAGGATTTTGATGGCTTCGGCGAGGTCTGCGGCGATCGTCATTGCGCGTTCGTCCAAATTTTATCAAACTGCTGCGCAGCAGCAATGGAGCAGCCAACGCCGCAGCAGTGGTCTTGGCGCAGACGGTTGGCCGCGCAGAAGTTAAAGCGGAACAGGAGGCGGCTACATATTCGCAATGCTAGCACCTCAGCTCCTCGGCATTTAAAAAGATGTTCGAGTAAAGCTGCAGAGGCTTTGCATTGCAAAAATGTAGTAGCTTCACAGTCGGAGCCTGTAGTCGTACCCCAGGCCTTAGATATCAATAAGAAGAGACTTACTGTGCATCCAAGAGATTTTCAGAATCCCTTGGAGCCCGTTCATATGACGCAGCCTACGCGGGGCGATAAAAGGGCGATTTTTTTTTTATTATTATTTAATATTAATTGAACATTAAATTTTGATGGAGATCCACTAGCTGATGCTGTACCAGTCATCTGGCTATTGCAAATGCATTTGATGTTGCACACACAGCTACCTTCCCATTCGTAAAAAAACGTTTGCGATTGGTGCATGATCCATCTTTAGCCATCATTATAAGCGAAGGACATCTCATGTCTTCGATGTTGCGTACTGTATTATTTTTTTTGTTACAAAGCATCTTATTGATTTTGTAAATGTATACTTACACATTAGGTAGCAACTTTTGCACCCACTTGGTCTTTTCAAGACCTTTAGTGTAGACAATCTCAGCGTTGTTAATGGCTTCTCTGATCGTTTTAGCAACTTGTTTGTAAGGTGTTTCCTTTTTCCCACAGAAGACCATGGAAGTCGCTCGAGAGCCAACGATTAGTGCATTAGTACTGTATTGTCAACTCGTCCCAAGCAAATGGTGGATCAAATAGGTAGACTTGTGGTATCGGTTCTGCCTTGAGAGTCAAGACGGCAACCTCCTTAAAGATGAAACTACCGTCAACTTGAAAGCCTTGAACATCCACAACGAACTGCATCTTGAGAGAGTTCTTGTTGAACTGTGGTATCTAGCTTGAATACTCGTCCTTTTATACACTAGACTTGAGCTGCACCCAACCAATCTCTGACTATCATTCTTGACCAATCGCTAATGATCTTCCTCCAACCAATCGTAGTCGATGAGCATCCACCTATCCGTCTATAAATGGAGAAGTCTCGCGAAAAAAAATCACACTTTTTCAGTATCTCTCTCAGCGAGCAGACCTGTCCCAAAGACTTTCTTTAGAAATTTATTAATTTTCTCATGGCGCAATACTTTAAGGATACGGCTCAGATGTTGTGGCGATCGTATCTTTATACGATGGCTGGCGACGCTGACGCTGAAGACGAGAAGAGATGCCTATATCTTGGCGAGAAAGCTATGAATAAAGCAAGCGCTGTAGCTTGTTCCTCGCGTTTGTCCGTAGCGGACAGACAAAAGCTGCAGGTAGCGACAGCTCTCATTACGAGTACGTTACACCTGCTTCGAGAGCCACAACGAGGAGGTGGACTCGCTCCTCGAGAAGAAGGTGTAGCAGTCAGCTGGGACGAGGTTCAGGGCGCCTTTGAGAATCATATCAAGACCTACGTTATCACCAACTGAAAGCATCTGGACTTTCTGGAATTCTTCGTTGACGCTAAACGTGAATTTACTTCACGAATTCCACAACTGTTGAAGGAACATACATCTTTGAAAGTAAATGTTGTGCTGGCAGCCGGATGGTGAAATAACAGAGGACATCAAATATTTTAATACAAAAACAGTTCCAATTTATTCCACTATGGTATTGAATGAGTGGTTCATCGAAAACATGCAGCAAACAATCGACTCAGACATTGAAGAATTTTAAGAACAACAGTCTGGCTGGTCCTTGCGTGAAATTCTCAACTTGGTTATTAACACCAATAAATTTAACCCAATGCGAGGTAGCTCTTACATCGATTTGCCTAATTATATAAAGAAAAAGAAAACCTGAGTAAACGTCGTTAACGATGACAGCCAATGCTTCAAATGGGCTGTTTTGTCAGCTCTACATCCCGTCACTAAAAACGCCTATCGAGTATCTGCTTACGAGCGATACTGAAATGAATTAAACTTTGGCGGTAACGACTCTTCGCACTATCTGTTTTCTCTCTCTAACTATAACTTAATAATATAATTATTTTTTTTAAAGAAATCGAGTTCCCGCTCGATCCAAGGCATATTGTTACGTCCAGGTGTAAGGAAATATAAGTCAAATTTTTCGGGATTGAGAAAATGATTCATCCAATTATTATATTTTTGATTTTTCTTTAATAATAAATTTTAGAATGGAATTACAAAATAGTACAATTTTCGCTTAAACGCTTATTTTACTAAAAAGGTCTCAATGCCTACAATAATATCGAAATTGTACCTTTACGGATACCGGTGTTGGCGGGAGGTGGCAGGTAGCAGTTTCGAGCAGCTTGGCGGGTATGGGCCCCTCGGTATTGCTCAGCGGAGGTCACTGCGGTGGCTCGTCGTTGCTCTCTCTCTCGGCGTGAGTCGGCGCTACGGCTCTGTACGGCTCTCGTTTTCTCGTTCTCTTTCTCCTTCCCGTTATTTTGAATTTTGGTACGTCGTGAAAAAGTACAATTAAACTTTTATATTTACTTTCGGTGATCCCTTTTTCATGACGTATCAATATTATCAAGTTTGAGCAGCGGAACGATGTATCCATCAATCTGTATTTCCTGAAAAAGAAGGGGCGTACGTTTTCCCTCGACATCTGACAGCCGCAAACCATGATAAACACGTAAACTTGCTGCTGATAGAAAACGACTATGTCGGTGAGGATGAGGATGAGGAGAGACGGGACGTCGTGTACAAGGCAGCCCACCCAGCACTTGGTCTTTCAGAAAAAAATCGGGCGCTGTTCCTGTAGACGATATCCAGGTGTCCAGGAACACCCTCAGGATGACGGGACGTCGTCTACAAGGCAGCCCACCCCGATCTTGTTTATTGAGAAAAAAATCGAAGCGGAAAAAATGTTCCTGGACCAAGTTACATCATCAATTATCAATTTAATTAATGAATTTATTTATTTATTTGTTTGTTTATTTGTTTATTTATCTAATTAATTAGCAATTTATTTATTTATTTATTTGTTTACCTATTTAATTTATTTGTTTCTTTATCTATTTATTTTTCTATTTAATTATCAATTTAATTTAATTTATTGACTTATTTATTTATTTTATAATAATCGGAAATTTCAAGCTAATCATTAATGTATTACAAATATAATATTAATTTTTTTCGACCACTAACATTATACAAAAATAATGGGAATTTTCGAGCTGACCATTACCCATTACAAAAGTAATTGGAAATTTCGAGCTGACCATTACACGTTACAAAAATAATGGGAAAATTCGAGCTGACCATTAATGCGTAACAAATGTAATATTAATTTTTTTTCGGCCATTACCCATTAAAAAAGTAATGGAAAATTTCGAGCTGACTATTACACATTACAAAAGTAATGGGAAATTTCGAGCCAACCATTACCCATTAGTCGATAGTCGATGTCAGAGCGGAAACGCACCCACGGCCCCTCGCGGGGACATGTGGGTGATGCACCTAGGCCTATTGGCCCTTTGCGCTCGGTCTCCTCATCATTCATTCCCTATCGACCTCCCTATATATTCGACCAGTCTAAGAAACCTGCTGAGCCCCATAGAGCAGACCCGCTCCGGTTCGAGAAGCCACTCCTCATACACCCCGCGCCTACCGCCCATCAGCCTGGGGCATAGACACAAGAGGTGTAAGGGGGTTTCCTCACTCACACCACAAAGTCTGCAGGTATTCTCAGCACCTAATCCTATCCTATTTTTGAAGTGTGCCAGGTCGCAGTGTCCCGTCAGCCACTCCACTACCTTCCTAATAACCTTTCTGGGGAGAGTGATCATCTCTCTCACCCATCTTATCGGGGCAGACTCCGCTATAAACGCTTTTGTGTGCCTGCATTCCCCGTACCTATCCCATTTCCTTGTCTGTTCCTTACTAACCCAAGCCTGAATTCTGCTATCAATCTCACAGCTTGGTATAGCCGTCTCGACGGCCTCTGCTCTGATCCCCGCCGCGCCTCTTTTTGCCAGCCTGTCGGCCTTCTCGTTACCTCGAATGCCAGCATGGCCAGCTACCCATTTTAACTTAATATCACACCTCCTCGCTAAGTCATCGAGTGATGTCCTGCACGCAAGCACCTCATAAGAGGTGATCGTCACCTTGCTAAGAGCCGCAATGGCAGCCCTGCTGTCGGAGTGTATGACAACCTTCCGATTTGTCCACTCCTCCTCAAGCATGGCTGTCACACAACTTTTTATGGCTATGACTTCCGCCTGGAAGACCGTGGCGTGGGGTTCTAGTGAGAGAACAATCTCCCTACTGCTCCCCTCTAGCCACGCCGCCGCACCTACACCCAGTTCGTTTTTCGAACCGTCCGTGAACCATTTATATACGTGGTTCCCTTCCGTCGCCTGATGTGTATCCGCAACCTCAAAATTCCTTTCAAATCTGTAGTTGCGGGTTACCTTATCTAGCTTAACACTCCGCTTCTGATACATGGCAATTGAATTGACGATCTCCGCATCCTCGTGTAAGTGCCAGTCCTTAGAAACCCTGATCTTCGCCTTAAGTGCCGCGGCCCTTATCATAGTCTCAAGGGGTGGGAGGCCCAACACCAGCTCTAAAGCTTTCAGTGGTGTGGACTTTCTAGCTCCAGTAATGCCCCTTGTCACCATCCCTTGCAATCTATCTAGGAGCAAGTTACCTGTTTTTAATTTGCAACGAGGCCACCAAGCAATGGCCCCATGCAAGAGCCTTGGTCTGAGGACCGCCGTGTAGAGCCATAGGATCATCTTCATCATAAGGATCATCTTGGGTTTTAATCCCCAGGTAGCTCCAAAAGCTCTCCTGCAAGCCCAGAAAGCAGCCGTAAAGCTAGCTTTCTTGCTTTCCAAGTGTTTGCTCCAGTTCAGCTTCGAGTCGAAAATCACTCCCAGGTACTTTGCCTCATGGGACAAAGTGAGTGTTTTCCCGAATAGCTTAACCATTACCCATTACAAAAGTAATGGAAAATTTCGAGCTGACCATTACACATTACAAAAGTAATGGGTAATTTCGAACTGACCATTACACATTACAAAAGTAATGAAGTAATCGTAATTTTTAATTAAAATTTTGCCGATCCCTGCATCTGCTACTGTAATTGCAGTTTGATCGGACAAAGGCACGGCGATACATAACTTACTAAATTGATCTTGCATAGTTAGTATATATTCGTTTAAAATTTTTGTACGAGGTAAAGGGCCAACATTATCTAAGGCCACTACATAAAAAGGATTTTTAGCTGATTTTGATATTCTAACTAATTTTTTAAGTTGACAAGTTGCACATTTTTGTATAAATTTTTGTACATTATCTTTAAGATGCTCCCAATTGTATTTGTGTCTTACACGATTGTATGTTTTATTTACGCCCTTGTGTCCGCCTAAAGCAGATGCGTGGGCTTCCTCTATTATATCATTTCTTTTTTCTACAGGTGGATACTGAATTTTTCCTAAACAAACAATTATTTTTACATTAGATTCGGCTAATTTGTTCTTTAGTATATTCATAATTTTCTGAAATTCAATATTCTCGATATTTTTAGATTTTGCTAAACTAATTGTTATTATTTTATTGTTTATTAATAATGTGTTTAAATTTTCAAAACTCTCTTAAAAAATTGCTGTTATATCTAGTAAACTTTCTCTTTCTTCGTATCTGAAAGGTATTGCAAAATGGAATTTTAAATTGTTTTTAATTACAATTGGCTCTCCTGGAATTAATTTATCGAATCGTGGTAATTTATTATGTTCTTTTAATAATTTCGAACCTTCATCGAGAGGGTTGCCGAATGCGTCGATAAAATACATATAGTTATCTTTACTCATAACTATTTTTTCTCTACAATAAATAATATTTTTATTGTTAAGAGAATAGCCTAATTCATTATTTTTTGCTTTTGGTGAATCAATATTTTCAATTGTCGATAAATCGCTGTTTTCGATTTGCATCAACTCGTTTTTTAGTTGATTAAAATTTTCTGTTTTCGAAGGATCTTCCAGGCTAGCATGAGGAGGTAAGAGGTATTCGTCTACCTCTATTGCTTCGTCACTTTCTTTTTCGGGTGTTGCGGAAGTCATAACTTTCGGTGTTAATGAGGGTTCTTCAGGTAAACGCGCGGCGACAGCCTGTGCCAGCGGGGGTTTACCCTTGCTTTTCGCCCGGCGCTTGCGTGGCGCCAGCGCCGCTATAGCGTCAAGGTATTTCTCGCCGGCTTGCTGACCAACTCTCCGACGCGTGCGCATGCGGTGTTGCTCCTCGTGGGGTAGCTCAGCTGGGCTGGCGCGCGCGGCGATCAAGGACAAAAATACGGGTGCGCTTGTTTTCAGGCCAAAGGGGGATCTGCAAAATTGAAAAAGACCTAAATCGAGTGCAAATGCTGTGTTATGTCGATCTTCCTTTTTAACAAGAATTTGATGATATCCTGACTCTAAATGAAATAGTGAAAAGTATTTTGCACGACCGATTTTGTCTAGTATATCGGCGATGTTAGGTACCGGGTGATTATAATCGGGGATGAGAGCGTTTAGTTTTCGAAAGTCTACTACTACTCTATGCCTCTTGTTACCCTGGGAGTCAGGTTTTTTGTCTACACAGAACACAGGGGCGGAGTAAGCGCTCATCGACGTCTCGATGATCCCGCTTTCTAGCATCTCTTTTAGCTGACGGTTTATTTCTTCCCGAAGTACGGGCGGATGTCTAAATTGCTTTATGCGCACCGGCACTGTGCTTGTAAGAGGTATTTCATGCTCCAGGATACCCGTTGCACTAACAAGGAGAGGACCAGGCCTTCGGGTCCTGGATTTTCCTGAAATTTGGTACACTTATTCTTTTTCATTTATGAAAATATATGTACATATTGGTTTCAATGAATAGGCCCTGGTCATTCATAAATCACCTGCAACAAATATTTAAATTATTAATTAAAATATTAATATTTTATAAAAATCATTAAACTTTAAGCTCTCTTACTACTACCAATTTATAAATGTATTCCGTAAGAGAAAATAAAGTTACTTTAAAATAAATATAAAATGTTATAACTTATTAAAGATACAGTACCTTACTTATGGGTTTTGCTACTATCGAATGCCATAAATGAAATATTTATGGCGTATTATGCTATGAAATAAATTCTGTGTTCTTTGTCCAGTATGTAATATGAAATATTATTACATAGATATTCTAGTGTTACATTCTGCTCCAGTAATATTAGGTACGTATATTATTTTTCTAATATTAATTAAAATTATAAACATATGATTCTTTGTGATATTACTTTTTTCCAGCTGGTGGTATGCATTCATCATAAAAGGATAATAAACATAACCTATGAAATAATTTATCCAAACAGTAAGCTACTATTAAAAGAAACAATATTGTTGTTTCTTTTAATAACAGCTAACTGGATACATTATTTCATGGGATAATACACCATAAATATTGTATTTCTGGCAGTCGATAGCAGCTGAATATATAAGTTGTTTCTTTTAACAGTAGCTCACTGTTTAGATAAATTATTTCATAGGATAATACGCCATAAATATTTCATTTATGGCATTCGATAGTAGCAAAACCAATAAGTAAGGTACTGTATCTTTAATAAGTTATAACATTTTATATTTATTTTAAAGTAACTTTATTTTCTCTTACGGAATACATTTATAAATTGGTAGTAGTAAGAGAGCTTAAATTTTAATGATTTTTATAAAATATTAATATTTTAATTAATAATTTAAATATTTGTTGCAGGTGATTTATGAATAACCAGGGCCTATTCATTGAAACCAATATTTACATATATTTTCATAAATGAAAAAGAATAAGTGTACCAAATTTCAGGAAAATCCAGGACCCGAAGGCCTGGTCCTCTCCTTGTAAGTTTGTCGCCTTTTATAAAAAATCGATCGGAATAGTCGTCAGTGATATTTAAAATCTCGTTCTTATATTTTTCATTTAAATGATTTAGCCTTAAAACTTTTTCAATAATCTGAGTTCTTGGTTTTCGACTTTTAATGTTTAAAATTTTACCAATTTTCGGTGTTTTAACAAGTTGTTTATGTCTTATATTTTGCGCGAAATAGTTTATTTTTGTTGCAATTTCTAACATTTGTCTAATTTCGATTTTTTGGATTTGTTTAATTAATAATATTAAATTATTTTCAAATTCTTTTAATTCGTCAAATCTAATAGATTTTTCATCCGAATTTAATATTTTTTATAATATTTTAACTAATTTTTCTTTTGTTTTATCAGTTATATTCTTTGTTTTCTTTGCTTTGTTTATAACTAAATTGAATTGTTTAATTTGTGCAAGAAAGACTTTTTCTTCAAAACTCCCCGGAAAAAAGTATTTTTCTTTCGATCGGGTGTTCTTTATAATTTCTATGTTCGAATGTTTTAAACATGTGTTACAAGTTTCTGATATTTCGGTATTCGAATTTAAAGTTTTGGCGTTTGATTCATACGCAGGTAAGTCGGATGTCGGCGTCGCGTCACTCGGAGCGGCCATCGCGTTGCTTGGTCGGGCGTCCATCGCGTCGCTTGGCCGGGCGACCATCGCGTCGCTTGGCCGAGCGACCATTGTGTCGCTCGGTGGGCGCGGCCTCTGGGCGGTGCCCGAAATCGTATTGATTTTCCTGCTCTTCTGTGAGCTCGCGCTGACTCGACTCTCTGTGCGTATGAACGGTATTTCTAATTTAGCTAAGTTACAAACATTTTTCTCGTAATCAATTTTGCTTTTGAATTTACGCAGGTCACTGCCGATTAATCCATCTTCTTCGATTGAAAAATCGTCCGGAATTAAATGCATTGGCATAATCAAATTTTCGAATTTTAGACGTATTTTTCCCAAAGTATTTATACTATTTTTCGTTATTCCTCGCAACTCTAAAATTTCGTTACTTTCGATTTCAGATTTAATTGGTTTTTTTTAGAAATTTTTAATAGTGATGGGCCTGCGCCCGTATCAAGCATTACAGATATAGGTTTTTCATGTTTATTAAAATTTAACAGAATTGATGGTGATTTACTGTTTAAGTTTAGACGTACTAATTTTGTACTTGGTTTAGAAGTGATTTCGGGCGTTGATTGCGCTGAGTTTTGCCGGCTACGTCCGAAGATGCGAAACTTTTCCCATTTTTCTGAATATTATTTCTTTTTTGTTCATTGAATTGGCTTTTTCTACATGCACTTTTCCAATGCCCGTCTTTTTTACAATAATTACATCTACTATTAGCTTGATTATTTTTATTATTCGAATTATTAGTATAGGTGTTCGTAAAATGATTTTTAGGCGGAGCGCGTTCGTTTGAATTATTGCGCGCTTGGGGCGCGGGGTGTCCTTCCTGCGCGGCGTCTTGTCTGCCTGCGCCTCGGATTGTATTGCGAAGGCTTTGCTGAGTATTTTGATTATTGCGAATCCAACAATTAGAATTATAGTGATTATCTTTTCTACAAAAAGAGCACCATAGAACTTGGTGTGCTTCTACAAAATTTACTGATTTAGTTTCGTTGCTTTTATTTTCGTTAAGTGTTCGTAAAGGTGAGTTGGAACTCTCATAGCCGATAAGTTCGCGCTCAATTTCTACCGCTTGAGCAGTTGCCTTTTCTAACTCAAGATGCTTTCCCATTCGAGCGCGTACGTCCCAACGTAGTCCCCTGATAAAATACTTTACATTGTCTGTTTCTAATTGTGTTAAAAATGTGCGTAAACTTCGATTTTCGCGTCTCGCGGCTTCGTGCATTTCTTGTGCTAATGTACGTATTCGATTAGAAAAAGCTACGGCATTTTCGCCTTCTTTTTGTTTCATAACGGCAAGTTCTCCGCCGAGTTGCAGGCAAGTTTTCGACGATCCAAACATAGTGTCTAAAAAATTTGCTAATTCATCTAAAGAAACAAATATTTTTCCCTGCGTAGATTTTAATGCTTCGCCGAATAATCTCATTTTAATTAACCTAGTAAAAACTCCCTCATTTTCCGGTTGAATCATAGTTAAAGCTTCTCTACAAGCTTCTAAAAATGCTGTTAGCGGTAAATTTTCTCCGTTAAATTTTGGTATTAAATCGATTGCATCTTTAATAGATAGATTACGCATTGGTTGTAACAGAGAATAAGTTTGTGAATTTAATTGCGAGGGTCGGTACGGTGTGCTATAAGCATTTACAGGTCCTCCAGAAATATCATGTGTATTATTGTGAGTCATGCTCTGATAGAGCGATGAGTCATTAGTTATTTCGACTGTATTTGTTAATAAAATTGGCAGATTAAACACTTTATCTTTTAAATTTACGCTACTTGAAATTGCTTCTAAAATTACTTTAGGGCTTATATTACTTTTTACTAGTTCTTGAGTTATATTTAAAATAAGATCGTCTTTACACAGTTCTTTTATTGTATTTGGTTCTATTTTTTTTGACAAAGATGAGGCCATTGCTTTGACTTCATCTGTTCTTGTAGTTACTTCGGCTTCGCCGGCTTGATACCATGTCCAAGCCATGTCAAAACTTCGTCTAAATTGGGTTTTCGCGCGGAGGTAAAATTTTTGTCGACTGTTGATATATGTCTAAGTATAATTGTAAGCGCTTCATTTGAACGATTATCCGGTTGATTAGTAGCCATATCGAATTTTGAAAAAAAATTTCCGACTCGTGATTGCTTTTTTTAAAAATATCCCGGAGGTGGGCCCCCAATTGTTACGTCGAGCCTCGTAACCTAGTGTTTGTGTGGCGCGAGAATTAATGAATAAGTCCGCGTTCCTCGTTTATAGTCAACGCCTTAGCGATATACTAGGGATTGAGGATAAGAGCATCACGAACATGCACAGATAAATTCATTTGTAATAAATAAATAATTACCATTTCGGAGTTTACGAACGTTCCTTCGAACAGTCGGTGGAGCGACGGAGCAGCGACGGAGCAGCGACGGATTCCTTTTCGGCGGGAAATTCGGATGCTCTCGAAATGATTCATTGGCCGAATATTGTTTAATAATTGAGTTTATTGTTCAGAATAAATACTGGTTACAAGAATAGTACTTTTACTTTTAGTTTTAAATATACTTTTGGAATACAGACTCTCTAAATAATTCTAAGTTACAAATAGACTGAATTTCGGTACTCGGAGAGGCAGAGTGACGGCCTATTTCGGACGTAGGACTGAGCTGAGGTCCTCTGTTTTACGCTGTATTTATACTCCGAAATTTGGGGCGTTTACCCTCCAATAATCGATATTAATTGGAAATCAATAAGTTCGTTAGGACTTTTACAAGAGAATTTACTTAGCTTATCTCTGTACGCATTTGGCACGCAACCTTCCATTAGTTGATTGGAAGCTGACGCGAAGCCTGCGCCAACGGCTTGTACATATGTTGTTTGTTACCGACATGCAATAATACGGAGTACAAATACAGGACAAAAATGTTAGTTTAGAGTATTGTTTTTAAGACAATTACACAAAATTAAAAATTAGAAAAATAAAAAATACCACCTTCGTGTTCATGCTATTCTAAATTAATAATATTTTTAGTAATTTTTCGATTAGATGCATCCTTTTCGAGAAAAAAATTGAAGAGTTTAAAAATGTTTAAATATTAGCGATTTTTTTTCTCAGAAACTATGCGTTTAGTTAAAAAAATGCTAAAAACACTTTTGACTCTAAATTTTATGTTCTTTCAAAGTCCGGTATCAGAAATAGGGTTTCCTATTTAAAAAACAAAAGTTGACCTTCAAATGACGTTGAAAATAAAGTTCAAGGTCAAAACTTATTTCATAAAAAGTTGGCCCCCATTGTCCTAAACAACTTTTGTCTAAACAATTTTTTGTAGAACGTGAACCGGCGAAAATTTCTGGGTGGTTTGATTAAAATGGCCCACCCTGTATATATATTTATATATTTTTATACATTATACAAATTATTAAAATTTCAGGAATAGTGAAAACTTGGGTTCCTCATGACAAATATCAAGGACATTCATTAAAAACATTATTTTCAAGATTCATAGATATAACAACGCCACCAACGCCAAATTTACTAAGATATTTTGCATCTATAGCATTATGTTCCAAAGATAAGGAGAAACTAAACATTCTAGCAAATGTAAGTAATTTGTAACTAAATGTTATTAAGAATAAATTAAAGTTAATATTTAGTTCACACCTTTATGACGAGTTTGTGGTCGCATCCGAAGGCTCTCACAATTGAGGGGATGGCTGGAATAACGGTATAACTACAAAAAGGAAATTTTAAGAACAACGCGAAAAATAAAATATATCGGTTCAAACAAATTTTTTGATTTTTTTGTTCCAGGGGATTACGAGTTAAGTTTTTTTACATCAATAAAAATGAAAGAAATCTTAAACAAATCTAAAAAACAGATGAAAACTAAAGAAATAAATTTTTGGGTTATACCGTTTTTCCCAATATTACATTGATAACTTCCATTTTAATACATTCTTTTTATTATTAATATTTACAAATAACATATAATAGTTCAAAATATGTACAAAAAATATAATTAAATTGTTTCAGAAATATATTGTAACGGGGTTATCCTTGACTGTTTCACCTCGCGGAGGAGACCTGCCTCCGCGAGATGGGTGCAATGGGGCACGCACGAGTGCCCCGTGAGGTCCTTACCTCGGGGTGCGCGCGAGCACCCGACGGCGAATACACGTCGCCGCGGCCCGTATACAACGTGAGAGTACGCCTGTACTCTCACTTCTTGTACTCGCGTGCTGTTGCGCGAACGCGAGGAGCGCGTTCGCGTGGCTGTCGTCCTCCTGGACTATCGCCGATGCCGGCCGCTCAGCTCTACGATAGAGTGGCGGTATCCGGGAGGTTGGGGACGAGGAAGGTTTGTCGAGTAGTCCCGCGGACTACCCGAAAGAATGACGCGAGCAAGTAAAATATAGATCGGAGGCCTTTATTGCCTCTGCAAAGTAAATTACAATAGTCGCGTCCCGGAGAAGTTAGTAGATGTCGGGCGCGCGAGTCGAATGCTCCGAACGCGCCCGAGTAAAGCCGAACGGAGCCGCGCGCAAACGCAAGCGCGCGCGCTCCTACGAATTCTCGGCCGCGTCGAGAATTCGCCGGCCGATCGCGCGGTCCGCGATCGGTGGTGTTTACGCGGAGCACGACTTTGCTCCACGTAAACAAACGTCTGCGTCCGAGAGCAGGCCGCTTGCCTACTCTACACGTACACACACGTACGCACGCATACGAGGGAACGGGTCGCTTACCCGTTCCACGCAATGTACAACGAATTCGGCCTCGAGCCCGCGCTCGAGGTTCCGATGTCGAATTACGCGGCGGCTCTTCTACGAGAGCCGCGACTCTCGCCGCACGAGAGTCCGCGATCGCGATCTACGGAGAGAGAGAGAGAAAGAACGGGGGAAACGTTCCCCGCGTTCGACGAACGAAAACTTCCGCTCTAGAGTCGAGGCGCTCCTCGACTCCTCGCCGCGTACACGCCCGCACTCGCAACACAGTCTACGGGCGGTATTTACAACCGTTTCAGCCTACGCTCGTTCTCGGCTGCTACCTCGTGCTTCCTTCACGTGGACGGCTTCCTCTCGACTCTCTTATTCGTACCCCGTTCGCACACGCACGCACACGCGTCCGTCCTCGCTGACGGCTCGAGAGAATCTCTCGAGATTGCCCACCTGGCAATCTCTCCTCCGCGCGCCGGCTTCGCCTCCTCTAAGCCGCGCTCGCGCTCGCTCGCGCCAGCTCGCGACGACGCGAGGGTACCCCGCAGTACCCCGCGTCACACCCTCCTCCCAGACGCCGTTAAGCTACGTCTTGACGGCCTCTGCCACTATCAGCGAGCCAAACCTCGGTAGTGTAGGAAACAAGGGGGCAGGATAGGAGAAAAAAAACTAACCACGAACCTCGTCGTGATTTTGTACGTGCAGAGCACGAAGCCATTGGCTCTCACGTACAATGGATGACGGGACTCGGCACGGCACGTCTCTTGGCCAGTCTGCCGACCCGTCGGGCTTGCGCTTCTGCCACTATCGCAGACGCACGCACTAGGACTTGCGCCTCATCGCGCGCGTTGTCCTTTTGTGTGGGCTCTTCCTACAATGGCTATGAGAAACCGTCTGTGGCGGAGTACGTACTCCTCTTTGAAACGGAGACGAAACACCATTTTGTCTTCTTAGGCACTCCCGCCGATCTCCAGTGACCCCGGGATGCCCTGTGTACCCGGCTCCGAGCCTCGGGGCCAGCGTACACAACGATCGGTATTCTCTCCGATCGCTTCTTTGCGGGTGGCCTCCTGGCCACTCACTAGACGGTGGGCAGCCGCGCTGCTCATAACGTCGTGGTGAACGACCTCCTGGTCGCTCAGCAGGTTGCCAGCATGCTTGCTGGGTGGTGGTTGGGCCTCGCCCCAACCTCGTCAACCTTTTCGGGGATCCCCTCCAGGGTGTCCCCTTCTGGCTGTTCCGGCGGCGGTTGCACGCCGAACACTTTGGAAAACGCCTTGACCCCGGCGCTCTCCAGGGAAGAGTCCTACGACTCGTTCCTCCAACTCCAACTACTCCGTTTGGGGAAAGGATGGAAAGAAGAAAGGAATTGTAAGGAATGGCTCCCTAAGTCAATCCTGTCTGTAGAACTCGGTAGACGACCCGGTCCCCGACGTATACGACGCCTTTCGTGGTCTTCCGCGTTGTCGCTTCACATTTCCTTCTCTAGACTGGGCGCTCCCAGTCTGAGACGCTTGCCCGCTGGCAACGCTCTTCTCTTCATCAGCGCCTGCTGATGGAGTCGTGGGCGCATCCACACGACTCCCGCCTTCCCCCGGATGTCGGGCGTTGGTCTCGATGTCCTCGTCTTCTTCAGGAACATCTCGTCGTTGGAGTAGAACCGTCTACCCCGGACCCATTCCATCTTTGGATCTTTGATTCCTTTGTCCATGAGACACCAGCCACTGGTGTCTCCCCGCCCTCCTCCTCGTCCATACGAGAAAGGGCATCTGGGACGTTGTTGAGCGCACCTTTCCTGTGCTCAACAAAGCACTGGTGACCTTGCAGCTCCAAGGTACACCATGCTAATCGACCTGTTGGACCACTCAGTGTGCGCAGCCATCGCCAACAGATGTGGTCCAAGACTACTCAGACAGTGTAGCCTTTGATGTATGGACGAAACCTTATCGCCCATACTACAGCGAGACCCTCTCGTTCTGTCACGCTGTAGGTCCTCTCGGCAGGTGTGAGGACGCTGCTCAAACTTACGCTCCTTCTCCGTAAGTTGCGTAAGCGGATTGGCCATCGTGGCGAGGCTGTTCAGGCAACTCCTATGCCACGATGCCTTGCCTAAGAACTGTGTTAGCTGCTTCACGTCCTTCGGCGCCGGGTACTCCAGTACCGGCCTTATTTTCTTTGGATCGGGGCGGAACCTTTCTTGGTTCAGCACCGCACCCAGGTACTTGACTTCGCATTGGCAGAAGTGGCTTTTCTGCCGGTTGATAATTAGGCCCGCCTCTCTTAGACGGCCTAATATCTTGCGAAGGTGTTCGAGATGCTCCTCGAACGTTTTCGACCTCGTGTCGATGTATATCCGGTATCCTTCACCGGATTGCTTTACCATCGCGACCGAGCTTGGCCATGGGCTCGTGGATGGTGTGATGACGCCAGCGTCCAGTACCTTTCGGACCTACGCGTGCATCTTAGCCTCTATTACCGGCGACTCCGAGTAATAGCGCTTCTTGATGGGGCGAGCATCTCCCACATCAATTATATGGGTCACCCTCGTGGTGCACCCAAATGTGGTCGGCTCCTCGCCGACCAGCTGCTGCACAAGTGCCTCCACTTGTGCCAGCTGTTCCTCGGTCGTACGGCCTATGCCTACTGCACCGACTAGAACAGTGTCAACCTCCCTGACCGATGTCAGCTGGAGGTCGACCCTGACGTTGTCATCTACCAACGTCAGTTGGTTGGACCGCGGATTGTGTCTCGAGCCGAATTCAGTCGTGAAATTCGTGCCCAAGTAACAATCTACGTCCCGTGTAGGGATGATCAACACCTTGATCTTCCTACTTATGCCACCTATCTTAAAGGGACGGTGAACACAACTCATCGTCAAGCTTGTGCTACCGTCAGCAAGCTTAGCCCCTGCGTGCTCGCTTGGCATAAATGTTTGGCCGCATGCAGTTCTCAACTGCAGGCCGGTCGGTCTCGTCATCATGACCGATGCGCCTGTGTCGTGCAGAGCGCGGAAGTGGGAACCCTCCACTTCCACCTGTAACCACCCTCTGGTTTCCAGGAATTCCTCCGTAGGGACGTCCGGTTGTGCCGCACCGCTGACTCCCTGGGAGGTTATCTCCGAAGCTTTCTGACAAGCTTCGGTTGCGTCTGGGGGAGCAGTTGAGTGCCCTACTCCCTCCGCTGTCCGTTTTCCGGCGAGCAATTTGGACATTTCGCACGAATCACCCCTTTCTTTTTGCATCCGTAGCAACGAAGGGGCTCCTTCGCCTGTCCGCTTTTCTGGCCATCCTTCCCGCTGCAGCCACTATAAGTTGTGCTACCTTTTCCGGATCGACCGTCTTTGCTCGTCGAGCAGGAAGCACCCTTGCTTTCCCCCCTCTGCCTTTTCGCGTTCTTTTCGCGAAGCGCCTTCGCGATTTCCTCATTTTGTTTTGATAGCGAGCTGAACTGTTTCGCTATCAAATTCAGGACGTTTTGAAGTCCGACGCCAGTTATTGGAGCTTCGGGGTTCTCCTGTTCCGCTGATGTCGGTACGACCGTTGCCGCTACCTCCGTGAAAGACACCCCTGTCCTTCTGTCCTGTGGTTTGTCTGCCGTCTCTGGCATCACCGCTTTGGCTGTGTGGCTAGGATCCTCGTGACCCCTGCCTGTGCGATTCCTATCGCTGTTGGGTGGGCCAATCTGATATCCATTGGTCCTCCCGTTGGTGAAATCCGCCCACGTCCTTATCTCACGTGACGGAAATCTCCTTTGTGTGTTCTGGACGGCCGGCGTGTCGTCCAAATTGCAGTCGAATATGGGATAGTTCCTCGTGAACGTCTCCTGGGATTCGACCCTTGGCGATGACTGCATTGGGTGTGTACATTCCCGTTGCCAGTCGTTTTGCCGAATGTCGAACCTCGTGTTTGACATCGGAGACCTCAGCTGCTCAACCTCTCGAGTTAGCTGGTCTACCCTGCTCGTCAGGGTCGCGATGGTCTTCGCCTGGGTCGTCACCGTGTACGTCAGATCTCTGCATCTGACGTTGTGTTTTTCGACCGCCTGCTGAATCCTTTCCAGCAGTGTTTGTAGGTCAGCGACCTGTTCCTCTGTAGTATCCCTTACTACAGAGTCTGCGTGCAAGGACGATCTCCTGTCGTCTTGTTCAGCAGTCGGGATCGCCAGCAGCCGTTGCTGGACGTCCCGTTCCGTGGGTTCCGCTCTGTACTCCATCTTCACCTGATTGTGTACAGGTCTGCCCTCTGTCCCAAAAACGCGAAACAATTTATGGGACGGCCCTTTCGATTGGCGGCGCAACTACGCCTACTGTGTAGTGTGGGAGATTTTCGATCCGAAACACGCTCCAGAGAATTTCTCCACGACTGCCTACCGTTTGTAGCACAGTCGCGTTTGATCTGCGTCAAAAATACTCACTTATTTTTACGCGATTCTACTGGAAATTCTCGCTGCCAAATTCAGCGTAAAAATGAATTTTCCTCGAAAACTTTCAATTTTCGAGTTCAATTTGAACGGAAAAAATTCTACCTAGAATTTTCTCCTAAACGTGTTTCGGGTGTTAGTAAATTACAATCTTTGTAAATTACAAGTGTTAGCTAACTAGCCAACTCGAAAGATTCCCTTTCCGAAAATGTGAATGCTGTGCTTGTTCTTGCCTTGAATCTACTGAAATTCCGAGTGTTCACTCGACAGCTCCCCGAAACAGAAGCAGGTCACGGCTGCGACTAAATGCTGTCGAATGTATCTGAACACCCCGCGTGTTCAGGGATTAAAAGCGTCTTGAACGGAAGCAGGGCACGGCTGCGACCGTTCGCTAATTCAATCCAAATCCGGAACTCCTCGTGAGTTCCAGTATCGCGAAGCCTCTAAACAGGAGCAGGGCACGGCTGCAACTGTTTGCTTTGCGAAATCACTCCAAGAATTTTAATGAAAAAAAAAATTTTTGACAGAAGCAATGTGCGACTGTCTGTTCGAGCTATTAGTACGCACACGAACAAAAATAAAAATAAATTTTTTCAAATAAATCTGATGGCAAAAACAACACTCATTCACCTTTTCGGACGTTCCTTCCACTTGAAGGAACGTTCGCCGCCACGCGCGATTCTCTCTCTCCACCTAAATCTACGAGTGGAAAAATCCCCCGATTTTTCCTTCTCCGTTTTCTAAAAGAAAATTCAATTTTCCTCCTAAATTGCGCGCACGCACGACCTCCAGAATTAAAATCGAATTCAAATTTCGCGGCTTTTTCACTCCCTGTGAAAAAGCGCGTCGCCACCTAGTGGCTGACTCACGAAGCTTCTCCTGCTTCTGGAAGAATTCGCAAAAAAAAAAAAAAAATCTAAGTTTCGTCGCGCCGCGGTCCTTCCCTCCAGTGCACACGTTAATGGGCGCCAGTTGTAACGGGGTTGTCCTTGACTGTTTCACCTCGCGGAGGAGACCTGCCTCCGCGAGATGGGTGCAATGGGGCACGCACGAGTGCCCCGTGAGGTCCTTACCTTGGGGTGCGCGCGAGCACCCGACGGCGAATACACGTCGCCGCGGCCCGTATACAACGTGAGAGTACGCCTGTACTCTCACTTCTTGTACTCGCGTGCTGTTGCGCGAACGCGAGGAGCGCGTTCGCGTGGCTGTCGTCCTCCTGGACTATCGCCGATGCCGGCCGCTCAGCTCTACGATAGAGTGGCGGTATCCGGGAGGTTGGGGACGAGGAAGGTTTGTCGAGTAGTCCCGCGGACTACCCGAAAGAATGACGCGAGCAAGTAAAATATAGATCGGAGGCCTTTATTGCCTCTGCAAAGTAAATTACAATAGTCGCGTCCCGGAGAAGTTAGTAGATGTCGGGCGCGCGAGTCGAATGCTCCGAACGCGCCCGAGTAAAGCCGAACGGAGCCGCGCGCAAACGCAAGCGCGCGCGCTCCTACGAATTCTCGGCCGCGTCGAGAATTCGCCGGCCGATCGCGCGGTCCGCGATCGGTGGTGTTTACGCGGAGCACGACTTTGCTCCACGTAAACAAACGTCTGCGTCCGAGAACAGGCCGCTTGCCTACTCTACACGTACACACACGTACGCACGCATACGAGGGAACGGGTCGCTTACCCGTTCCACGCAATGTACAACGAATTCGGCCTCGAGCCCGCGCTCGAGGTTCCGATGTCGAATTACGCGGCGGCTCTTCTACGAGAGCCGCGACTCTCGCCGCACGAGAGTCCGCGATCGCGATCTACGGAGAGAGAGAGAGAAAGAACGGGGGAAACGTTCCCCGCGTTCGACGAACGAAAACTTCCGCTCTAGAGTCGAGGCGCTCCTCGACTCCTCGCCGCGTACACGCCCGCACTCGCAACACAGTCTACGGGCGGTACTTACAACCGTATCAGCCTACGCTCGTTCTTGGCTGCTACCTCGTGCTTCCTTTATGTGGACGGCTTCCTCTCGACTCTCTTATTCGTACCCCGTTCGCACACGCACGCACACGCGTCCGTCCTCGCTGACGGCTCGAGAGAATCTCTCGAGATTGCCCACCTGGCAATCTCTCCTCCGCGCGCCGGCTTCGCCTCCTCTAAGCCGCGCCCGTGCCCGCTCGCGCCAGCTCGCGACGACGCGAGGGTACCCCGCAGTACCCCGCGTCACAATATCATCTTTTAAAGTCGTTTTTTCTTCGTTTTTTCTGAATTCTTTGTTTTTTTTTATCCCTAACTTTGCACTTTTTTCATTTTTTGGTTTATTTTCTTCGGATACCTCTATCTTTAAACTATTAAATAAATTTTTATACCACTACTGTGCATCAAAACTTATAAATTTCATTAATGAATGCAAGTCATTTAATTTTTCTGGTTTCAGTCCTACTGGTTGGACTTCTTTACATATTTTTTTAGCGCAATCTCTTGTACAACACTCTTTTATTTCTTGAAATTTCTTTTTTTCTTTCTAGAAAATATCAAATATTATTTATAACTAAATTATTAAGTTAAATAATTAAATCTTCATTACTTATTAGTTTAAATTTACGAAATAAAGCTTTTTTTTAAAAAATAATCACAATATTTACCTTTTCTTTTGTTTTATTCGTTACATATGATTTATCAGAATTCTTTCTTCTTTTTTGCCTTTGCTGCATGTGATTATCTCAATTAAATTTTCTTTTTTTTCCCCTTCCCTTTATTTTTGAGTGCTATCTCTTCTTCCGATGAAAAATGATCTGAACTATTTGATTGCTCTTCACTAACAAAAATTTCGCAGCTTCTTAAACCTGTCATCGTTAGGCCGTAGGCAATCGTACGTCTTACTTGAAAGCACAAACCGAACTAATTGAAGTCAGCGTGGCTATGAAGGTCTGACAAACGGCAAAAAAACTGACAAGTAAACATTGTTTACTCAAAAATATGTATGTATACACATACACTCTTGTCCTTTTCGGCTTATTTTCACATTCCAGAATACTTCGCATTTTGTTTTAAATTGCGGCCCATATAAGTGTGCATTATATTGTACTTTGGAAAAACGGTATAATGTTATTTATACCGCTTTTCTGGATCAAAATTATTCTCTTATAAGTAAATTTAATGTAATATTTGTAAAACTCTTTTAATATGTGCATTCGATAATGTACATTACATTTATACAATTTCCGGAAAAACGGTATAATGTCGCTTATACCGTTATTCCAGCCACCCCTTCAATTGAGACGAGGCAGTGCAATGCCACATAGGTATTATTATTTCATCATTATTTCCTTAATTCTTATAAATGAATATGGGTATCGATTTTGTCCAAACTTTGAGTACCGTTTTGGTAAATCAAAATATAATGAAAGTCAAAATTGTAAGATGTGACGCTGAAATTTCCGAAAAGGCACGTTTTTAAGGTTTGTGACGTTGCGTTTACTCATGAAGCCGCAATATCTCGCCGGGCAACGTCGACAAAGATGCACCACTTTTCCCGGAGCTTTTTACTTGATGAACGGGTACCAGGTGTCTGGTACATCGCCTCGGGCTGCTTCTCGCTGCGCTGGCTAGCTGCTAGGAGAGCTACAGACGCGATAGCCGACGAGGATCGGTTATCCGCGACAACTAGACCGCTCACAAACGCATACGCACTCTAACTTGTATATAAATCGCCACAACAACTTTATCAACTCTATTTATTATTGATATTTACAAACTGTACAAAGGCGAATAGGTGCCTTGCATGCACCTTGCTTCATCACGCGTCCCGCGCACCACGCAATCGCTTTTCGTCACGCCAAAAATCTACGTTACTTCAACGCGTCGATTCGCGTACACTCTCCTGGCGGCTGTAATGCCCGTGACGCAACACTCATCGGCGTCCTCCTGGAACGACGACGACCTCATGGAGCCATCTCCCGCTGGTACAGCGCGGTCCGCTGACTGATCAGCTGAACGTCGCACCGTCTCTCTCTCTCTCTCTCTCCTTGGCGCCAAGGCATGCCGTGGAACCTCTGGGAACGTACATCGCATTGAAAAAGTATTAATTAAATAACGGCGCGATTGCGTTGCGTTGATCGGCGTCCTTGTTGCCTGGGGGAACATCGTCGTAGAAGATTACACGTCACAAATTTGATTTTAATTTTGTAAACTAAAACTTAGTGATAACATATTGTTTTCTGTTATTCCTATGTGACTCATTTAAAAATTAGAGGAAGGTATAGAGATAACTTTCATTTAAATATTTGGGTATTAAAAAACCATTTTTCCTGTTGTTTGTAAAAAACAACAAAATATATGAAACTAGGATCGCGTAGGGATACAAGGATGCAAAATGCGAAGCATACTTTGTATTTTGCATGTGTTTCTTCGTAAAAAGAAGTAAATCAATAGAATAAAAATAAAAAATAGGTCTAGAATAATAACAAGTAAATAAGTGAGAGAAATAACAATGAGAAAAATAAGTACAGAATATTAAAAAGCGGATAAATGAATAAAAGCAATAAACTAGACTCTTCTTACGACGTACCAAAATTCCTGTGTGCACCTGCAAGGAAGTGTAAAATGAAATATGAATACAAACTAAGGTAATAACAGAGATGAGGTAGGTCAATCAATAAGACGTCGATATAGTAAAGAAGAATTTAAATACAATTTGTAAACGGATGCAGATAAATCTTCAAAGCAGAACATGGGATCGCACAGAGCACAACCGTTCTTCCTTATGGATTGGATTCCGCGTATAAGTCACAAAACAATTTTTACTACTGGAATAAGTCTCCGCATCATCAAGTTTTCGGCACATAAAATAATAAGTTATAGACGAGGTCTAAGCAATATTCGAGGCGAAAAATAGAGACGCACCTTGCGCAGCCACCTTTCCTATGTAGCAAGCCCTAAGAGCAAATCACGTACAAGCGAAAAAAAAACATTTTACTATGCACAATCGAGTATTATTTGACAAGATGAAACTTAATTCAACTTGACTGTTTTGGGAATTGTTTTTAATAATCAATTGAAGACAAATGTTTAATTAGAATAAATGAGTTTACTAAAATATGGTGAAAATGATTATAAGAAAATACAAAAGTTAGGCATGGAGCTGCGCGTTAGCTTGCCTGCGTTCAGAGTGAATTTTTCTCAATAACTGCCGAACTGGGCGAACGGCTCAATATTTAAAGGGAAAGTGTCCTCGTCGAAATGTAGTCTTTGGTGGGAGGGAGTATGACGCGCCCGTGCATCCTCATTGCAACGCGAGACCCTTTTTTATGGTACTGGCCCCCGCGCCACAGCACTCAGGTAGGCGAAAACTTCGAGTACTGTCGGCGGGTGCCACACATGTTCGAATGCGCTTTATTTAGGAAATTACCAAGTTCCGGATAATCCCCTGAACGTGCTGACAAACAAAATAAGATGATTGACGGTTTTTGTTTTATTTTTTTATTGCCTGCAACGCTCACTACCTTTTGAGGAGGGCACCCCTTTGAAGACATTTTTCTTTTCTTTGTTTCTTAGTGATTAGTTTTCTATAAAGTGTACCATTTTTGTGGCAAGCTTATTTTTATAATATGACATGACAATACTTGATTATTTTATTTTGTGATTTAGCATCTATTTTCGACATACCACCGAATTTTCTCAAGATTGAGAAAAGAAGGATTGAGTCCTGCCGTAAATCAGTGGAAGGGAATAAAAAGTATAAAAATCCTCGACTAAGGGAAAACATCGTTCAGTCGTATCGAGTCTCCACTACGAATATTTATCGTCCACGCCAGTTGTATCTACGAAGCTACTAGTCCACACCAGAGCCTCTCCGAGCATCACCAAGAGTACGGGAGCCCGCCCGCTGTGGACTTAGAATCTGGTACGCCGATCGCTCTCCCGAAAAGACGCAGAATAAAGGCAACGGCCTTTGGGGAGAGAGGGAAGGAAACAGAGAGAGGGAGAGAGAGAGAGAGAGAGAGAGAGAGGGAGGGAGAGAGAGAGCTTTGACACCTTCGGCCCGGAGCAACGAGTGACTGCGGGAGCGCCGCTACATGCCGTGACCGGCCGACCCGACCCGCCGCATCTACAAATTTCGACACGTCTATTTTATTGCGAGGTACTCTAATAAATTTTTAATAAAAGAAATTATATTATATCACGTCTTGCGCTTGAACATTATATTATATTGTAATTCCACTCGAAGTTTCTAATCATTAAAAAAATCTATAACCTTTGATATTGTGTGAATCATGTTTATTTATTTTTCCGAATAAATTTAGCCTATACTCCTTATCCTGGCCGTAACAGGTATTAAGGTCTATAAGTTAAAAACTGGTGCACCGGCCAGGAAAATAAAGAATATAAGTCACAATAAATAAATTCAATTTTAAGAACTTTAAAAATGAGTAAGAATATCGCAAGAATCTAATGAAAACGTAAATAAACGGAGGGAGATAATCTTTACGAACAGATCTTTATTAAGTCAATTTCGAGAAAAAGAGGCGGAACTAACAGCATTTATAAATAATAAGAAACCTGAAGATAAAGACTTAGCAGTAAATAAAATACGTGAATTAACTGAATTAACTAAAGAAATAAATTTATATCTCGCGGTACAAGGAATTGGGGAACCAGTAAAATCGAAGTTTTCCGAGCCGGAGGTAACACAAGTATTCGCGGGGCCATACAGAGAAAAGAACATTTTTAACGAATCTTTTGAAGAGGAAATAGAGGAAAAAGTTGAAAAAAGCAATCGATATGAACAAACACAGAGAAACACGAAAATTACTTTAAAGCCACCAATACTTAGGCTGACGACTAGCACTCCCATGCAGACAGGACAAAAAAAAAAGAGGAATATTTAAAAACGATCCTCGAAATAAAAACATCTTTACACAGAGACATTAAGGCAGAACACGTAACTACTTATTTTGAGGAGAAAGAACACGTGTCAGCTTTAGAGGCACAAATACTAACCAGATTTCCAGTAGAGAAACTCGTCGATTTATTGAAAGAAGACGTAATATCCTACATTAAAAAAAAATTATAGACACACGAAACAACACTAGAAGAGCAGATAATATACCTAATCACTCGAAGAAATCTTCAACGGACGATAGAACACTATATCACTCGGCAATTGAAACTAACACAGAAATCATGAATACTATACACGTAAGATGTCTATCTTTAAAAGACGCGTTAGACATACCACGATTTAATGGACAAAATGTGCCTTTGTCACAGTTTTTGGACGGCCGTATGGAGGCAAAAACTATATTACCCGAGAACTTAGAAGCAGAACTCGCCAAATTAATTCGAGTGAGGTTAGATGGAGAAGCTTTGTATTGCGCAAGAGGACAAATTTTTACTAGTGTAGAAGAAATAATTCAGTATTTTGAAAAGATATTCGGATCGGGAAAAACATATTATGATTGGCCAGGTGAACTCGCAAAAATAAAGCAAAAGAGCAACAAAACGGTAATCTCTTATTTAAACAGATTACGTGAAATAAAACAAGAAATTTTAAAAACTGCTACTTATGAAAAACGTATTGATAATTGGGAGACATTTAAGAGAAATTTAAGAAATGATTGTTTAAAATTCTTTTCAAGTGGTTTAAAGTGGGAAATTAGGGCACGCATGGGAATGCAAGATGATTTTAAAGTAGCAAGGGAACAAGCTTTGGAAATAGAGAAAGAGTTTGCGTGCAGTGTTTTAGAATCAGATGATCACGGGGAAGCCCGTGAGCGGATACCTAGGGAAACACGAAAGGTGTATCTAGTAGAGAGTGGTGAGGAAAAATTAGTATGCGCGCATTGTAAGAGAGTCGGGCATAGGGCGACAAACTGTTTGACGCTAGCACACCTACAGTTTGGAATAAACCGAAATGCATGGACAAATTGGAATACGTACAACGATCGGTTTAATTGCTATTCACGACCTAACACAAATTATGATAATTTTGTTAGAAATAATTTTAACCAAACCAATCAACAAAATTTTGGAGGTTCGAATTCCGAGAATAGAGGTATAATACCCTTTTTACCCAACCGAAATAATAATATTAGAGACAACAATACTGGTTTAAACAATAATAGTTTTTCAAATAGCAACAATTATGCGAATAATTTTTCAAATAATAGAAATTTTTCTGGGACTACAAGACAAAATAGTCAAAATATTAGAAACATGGAGGGACCTATCCCATACAATTATGGTCGGCAAAATAATAATAGAGGACGCTCCACCGAGTGTTTTTACTGTGGAAAATCCGTACACATGCAACGGGACTGCTTCCAGTACCAAAGGGACTCACGCGGTCACGTACAAAACTCGCGAAGCGGACCCAATCTTCCTTTTACTAGCGCGCAGAGGGAGATCCCAGCGGCCATGCGTCCACCCGTCGAGAAGGCTGGCACCTCACCAGAGTCGAGAAAATAAACTTGAACACAAACAGTTGTTCTCCTATAATAGAGTAAAACATCGGAGCATTTAATCGTCCTTTAAATTTTATGATAGACGCAGGAGCGTCCCTAAATATAATTAGACAGAGTGAAGTGTCACTATATACAACTATCGACAGAGCAGAACTATTAGTATTAGAAGGAATAACTAAGCAATCTATAAATACTTTGGGTAAAATTAGAGTTGATTTTCATAATAAACAAATAGATTTTCATGTATTAAATGATGATTTTCCTATATATGAATCAGGAATATTGGACACTGGTTTTTTAAACAAAATAATACACAAATAAATTATAAAGAAATTTATTTGGATTTAAATGAACTTATTATTCCTTTTGCGGAATTGTGTCAGAATAATGAAGAAATGTTGATAAATTATTTCATGGATTTTTTGAGAAAATGTCATTGGAAACAACATTATGAGAAATACGTAACTTACGAAGAAGACTTATCAAGAAATAAAGAAAAGATGGTTAATAAAAATAACAACGTTACAAAGAAAAATAAAGAAATATATGAAGAGAAAAAAATGTTTAATAATTATGTCAATGAAGAGAATGAAGAAATATATGTGCAAAAGGAAATTTGCAATGAAAATAAATATGTGAAACAAGAAAAAGTTAATAAAAGTAACGAAGAAAAAGAAACAATTAAGGAACTTATGTGTCAATGGAAAGACTGGCTTGTTGATAATGAACAAAATGCACAGAAAAAAGGAGAAAGGTCCGAGGAAAAAGAGACTTGTATATTCGAGGGGCAGGTTAAAGAGGAGGAAAATAAAAGAATTAAAGAATTAACATATAGTAACGCTGAGCAAAATCAGTTTGCAGTGGCTGAAGAGACCCAAGAATTAAATGAAGATAGTCATGAAGAATTATTCAAGAAAGATAATGTGTTCAAAAGAAATTATAATGAAGAATATAATGAAAAGGAAAATTTGAGTATTACGAGCAGGGATCGGCATTAATCATTACTTTGTTAATATTTTTGACTAAAATTAATATTACATTTGTAATGCATTAATGGGTAGCTCAAAATTTCCCATTAATTTAGTAATGTTTAATGGTCAACTCGAAATTTCCCATTACTTTTGTAATGGGTAATGGTCAGCTCGAAATTTCACATTATTTTTGTAATGGTTAATGGTCAGCTCGAAATTTCCCATTACTTTGGTAACTTGTAATGGTCAGCTCGAAATTTCCCATTACTTATGTAACGTGTAATGGTCAGCTCGAAATTTGCAGTTGCTTTGGATTGTACAATGTAATCGCTTGGTACGCGAAGAATCGTAGCAAAGAGCATTTCGGCTGGTGATGCCTGTAGATCTTCTTTAAAGCATGCTCGTAGTCCTATCATTACCGTGGGAAGTCGGTCAGTCCATGGCGTTCCAGTTTCGCACATGCGTGCGGCTTTAGGAGTAGGATGAATCTGCTCGATGAGTCCGTTGGCCTGAGGATAATATGGGGTTGTGTGAATGCGCTGTGCACCAACTGCACGAGCCAGGGCCGTGAATAGTGCCGACTCGAATTGGGTGCCTTGATCGGTTGTGATGGTTAGAGATGATCCGAAGCATGTGATCCAATGAGCCAGGAAAGCTGCTGCAACAGTGTCGGCTATCATGTCATCCAGTGGAACCACAGCAGGCCATCTGGAGAAGCGATCTATCATGGTGAGGCAGTAACGCAAATTTCTAACTGCTGGCATGGTGATTAGGTCCACATGCACATGGTCGAAACGGTTGTCCGGAACAGCGAATGATGATATTGTAGCTCTGTGGTGTCTCCCTACTTTGGCGCTCTTACAGGATTCGCCGGAACGTAACCAGCGGGGGGCGTCCTTCTTGATACCGGGCCAGACGAATTTCTGGGAGATCGCCTTGACAGTTGCTCTGGCGCTGGGATTTGCCGTCAGGTGCACGACCTCAAATGCTCCCCGTCTAAGTGAAGAATGCAGATAATGTCTTACGATACTGTTGTGCACATTGCAGGCAATGGATATACCGTCAATCCACAGTATTTGAAGGTTGAGAGCGCCGTTGCTGGTGAGATGCGCCAGCTCCTCGTCGGCTTCTTGTGCCTGGCCGATAGTGGCATCAGCCAGCGTTGTGGGCATTCGAATTGCGCAGGCTCGGTGAAGCCTTGTCTGCCGGCTTATTTGCTGCGTCGATCAGCGGCTTGTGGCCTGTGCGTAGGAGGAATGTTCGGCAATCCAGGAAGCGCTGGAAGTACCTGATGGCTACATAAATGGCTAATAGCTCTCTGTCGTAGGTGCTATATTTACTTTCAGCTGGAGATAATTTTCGAGAGAAGAAACCGATTAGTTTCCAACTAACTTCTAGCTGCTGCTCCAGTACGGATCCAATTGCCGTATCAGAAGCGTCTGTTGAGAGTGCGAGTGACGGAAAACAAGTACGAACTACTTGCTGGATGCTTTCTTTGCAGGCTTCAAAGGCATCTGCTGCTTCGGCTGTCCATTTGAGCCTGTAGCGATCGCCTTTGGGAGCGCCTTGCAGTAGTTGATTGATTGGAGCTTGTTTTTGCGCTGCCCCTGGAATACATTTTCTGTAATAATTGATTATGTCTAAAAATCTTCTAAGATGTTTTGGCGTATTTGGCTTAGGAAAAGTTTTAATGGCTTCTCTTTTCTCTGCTGGTGTCTGGTAGCCTTGCTATGATACCTCGAATCGAAGAAAAGTGACTTTGCTTTGACCCAAGTTGCATTTGGCTAAGTTTATTGTCAGTCCGGTTTGACGAATCCTCTCAAAGAGTGAGCGCAAGTGTTGCAGATGCTCATCATGATTTCTGGACATGACAATGATGTTGTCTATGTAGCAACGAACAAAAGGCAGGTCCCTTAAAAGCGCGTCCATGAAACGCTGAAAGGTTGGGGTTGCATTACGAAGACCAAGTGGCAGGCTTAAAAATTCAAAAAGGCCAAAAGGAGTTGTGATGGCTGTCTTTTTGATATCCTCTTCAGCCATAGGCACTCGAAAAAAAGCATGATGCAGGTCAATGGTTGAGAAAACGGCTGCGTCGCAGCAATCCTGCAGAATCTTTGATCCGTGGAGGCGGGTTGCGGTCCGGCTGTATGGCACCGTTGAGACGTCTGCAGTCGCTCGTTACGCGAAAGCCGCCTTTGTTGCGTGGCACTAAATGTATTAGGCTGGCCCATTGACTTGACGATGGCCGGACCATGCCTAGGTCTAGCAGACGGTGGATCTCTTGCTTGGATGCTACTAGTTTTTCTCCAAAGAGGCGCCTCGGTCATTCGGCTATAGGTGGTCCGGTTGTGAGAATGTGGTGGGCTATGACCGTGACACGCCATCTAGCGCGCTGTCCTGAAGACTTTGTGATGTCGTGGTACTCAGTTAGCAGTTGGTCATAAGGAAATCTGTTTTGTTGACCGTCCGTAGGGTCTATCAGCTGTACTGAGTGCACGGCTGTTGTTGCCTCCTTTACATCTGCTTGAGCGTTGGTTTCTGGGACTTTCAGCTTGCGCTGCCTCATGTCCAGGAGGAATCCTGTCTGCGTGAGAAAGTCGGCTCCCAGAATGGCTCTCTCGACATCTGCGATGATGAATGGCCAGATGAACTCACGATGCAGTCCTAGGTTGAGCGTGAGGATGCGCCGGCCATACGTTGCAATAGGCGTGCCGTTGGCGGCTGATAGTTTTAGGTCGCTGCGCTGCAACCGCTCTTTTATTAGTGAACGTGGAGGCAGTGAGACTACTGAGCCGGAATCCACCAGGAAGCGTACGTTGGTGTTCCGGTCATGAATGTGAATGCGATTTTCGGCAATACAACCGCTGAGTTGAAAGCTGTGGTGCTAGTTTTCCTCTGCCGGCGTTGGGTATGCGAAGGGCTGCTCGCACTTGTTGGCCCTCTCCCTGAAGCGCCGGTGATAGTAGCACCAAGTCCTTGGTCCTTAAGACGAAGTGCGACCTCTGGATGTCGATCTGCTCGAACGGAGCAAGGCGAATTCGCCAAGGATAAGCGCTACGTCGCTTGGTGGAGTTCCTGAGCGGGCTGGGGATGGGGTGCGGGAGTGCATCAACGGTGTTGTTGCGCATATCGTCGCTGCTAAGCTCATCATCTGGTCGGCTGCTTCTGCCAGTTCATTGAGAGAGGATGCTCTGAGGACGCAGAATAACCTCTTGACGCTTGTTGGTAGCTAGTCTAGCCACTTCACTCGAATCACGTCGTCCGATACATAATCACCTGCGAGTGCCTTCATGTGTCTGAGAAGCTGGGATGGCTTTTTATCGCCCAGCTTTACGCTGGTTAGTAGAGTGTGGAGACGTTGGTCGGCTGAGTTCGCGAGGCGCGCCAAAATTTGAGCCTTGATGTGCTCGTATTTCCCTGCAGCAGGTGGATTGCGAATGATATCCAGCAGGTCTTGGAGCGAGTCTCCGTCGAGCATGGACACGACCATGTTGTATCGCAAATTATGTGAGCGGATGTTTGTGCACGGCGAAAATTGATTCAATTTGGTGAAATCAAGCCTCGGGTAAATGGCGCCAAAATTGCGGAAGTCGGCATGATGCGGCTGTTTCGACGTTCGGCGTTAAATTTGTACCGTTTACGTTAATTGGGCCGGACGGGTTACCTGAGTGTTTTGACTCTCGAAGAGGAGATTGAGTCCGCCGTTGCCTGCAGGCAGCTGTACGCTTTAACCTTGCATGCTCTCTCCCACCTGTTGCTGCTCGTTCGCTTGTGTTTGGACCGATCTTCCGACTGCTTATCGCTCTGCTGGCTTCTCGGAGGCGAGTGAATCATTTGCACGTTGTCTCGAGGAAGTTGCACCGGCTCTCTGCCTGGTCGGCTGTGCCTTTGTGTTGTTGTTCTATGGCTAAGTGACGCCGGCTCAAAAACCGTTGAATGTTTACACTAAGATGGCGGAGCGTCCACGGCTTTTAGCAATTTCTGCCTGGCTTCTTGTTGACTAACCTCGATGATTTTCTCTGGCATCACGTCGGGGTTACCACTTTGGGGAACTTGGAGAAGTCTGGTTAAATAAATGCACTGATGATTAAAGACAAAGAAGTCGAAATGGAACGGACAAGCGATAAGGGTACCCTTTTGTTGGCGCCACCGCCCAACGAGAAGCGTTTTACCCGCTATCCAAAACCTCCGTCAGCCGCCTCTGCTTTAGCGTTGCTGCGAATTTATCCGTGAATTGAGCACAGGCTAAGAACGCAATATAATTAATACTATAGTATATAATTATATTATTATCAACTTCCTTTTTAATGTTTATTATTTAACCCGTAGTGTTATCAAAACTTACCACTTAGTAGTTAGCTTAGCATCGACAAATTCTAAGACATTTTGTGTTTTGACATTTTGGCTAGCATGTCGCCTAAGAGCTTAATTTAGAATAGTTCGATAATTGTCAATCAGGTCGAAAAATGCCAAAAGATAAAAATGTCTTAGAATTTGTCCCTCTCTCCGGTGGGTGAATGGCCTGAAATATTTTTTCTTCACCTTGTGTTATTTTGTCTCCGCCTAAACTATATACCCGATTCTCTTTTATCGCAAAGGTCAGAAAACACTCTCAAAGTAGTCCTATTTATAACTTAAGTCTTTCTCGAACTTCGAAGACGGCTAAGGCTTCCGCACGCTGGTCTTATCATATCCTCTTTCGATTTTACTCTGGCGATCACCGGCACGGTCTAGCATGGTAGGTAGGTTAGTCACATTTCGAACAATCAATGGGGTTGCAGTAAATGCATTGAGCTTGCTTGCGAATTATAGAATAATATGTTCTAAGCATTAATCCGACTACCTATAGCTACTCCCGTTTCCATAAGAAACCCGTATTTTTAAAACATCGTCAAAAATAAAATTTTTTATGAATAAAATCCTTAGAACTCCAAAATTATCTCAATGTAGATGTATATATAGCTATTAGTTAAGTTTAAATTGGTTTAGAAATTCGATCATATTATTTGTTTTAGGATTCAGTAGCTTACGAAGATTGGAGACACTGGAACTTTCCAAATCTTTTAGAAGTTTTGCAAGAATTTTCGTCAGTTCGACCATTCACTCCAGTTCTTTTGATGCATTTAACTCTTTTACAACCAAGATTTTACAGCATTTCATCGTCACCATTAGGGCATCATGGTCAAATTGACTTGACTGTAGCAGTAGTACAGTATAAAACACGAGGTATGTAATAAAGTATAATACGTACCAAACTTTTAGGACTACCTATCACTAAAAAATAGAAAGGTACATACTGAAGATTTCTTTTATCATTTTTAGAACTTTTTATGACTGACAGTAAAATTGTTACTACATCAGCCTTCCTATCCATAAAATTGAAGTGACGAATTCCAGTCGGTGCCTAAGGTTGAATCGAGGGAGTTGTTTAGGCTATGCAGCTTGGAAAATGCTCGCGCGCTCACTAACTATGGGGTCATTTCTCATTATTGCGAGCGTACTCCCTGTAATACGAATTTTGTAATAGCGAAAACAGCAGTGCGGTTGTGCCGTTTTTATTTGTAGACTTGCAAACTGGCTAAAAAATTAGTCAAGTTATTAAAAAACGCGGAAGATCTCGGACAATTTATTTCTTACATAGTTATTTTTTATTTTAGTTTATTATATATTAGTTTATTTCTTTTAGCAGAGATCGAATCTAAAACTTGGTTATCGATTTTGATTAACAAGGTTTGCCTTGCTCGATGGTCAAAAGTCTGCGTACACAAAAAATTCTTACTCTTTATGTTTACCATTAAAATCCAGCTCAATGTTCTATTCACGCTGTTTTTTTTTTTGTTTTTGAACCAGTTCTTCTTAATAATCCAATTTGATTTTTTAGTTAAAATAATATCGTAGCAATATTTAATTTTTTAACAAATTCAGTTAATAAAAACTAGGATTGAAAAGGTTTAATACAATACTTATTTCATTAAATTGGTTACTGGAAAACTCAAATCTTTAAGAATTCAACTTTGGCGTCAAAAGAAAATGCGTTCCTAAATTTCTCGACCAATTATATTCATGAATTACTTAAATGCTTAAAAACAAAAACCATTTTTTTTTAAGATACAAGCAAAATTGAGCGCCCTCAAGTTCCTTTCTTTACTGTTTATTCGGGGTTTATTTTTGAGATTAGAAATTTTGAATTTCCACACCATTTCGGAATATTTGTACGAATCAACCTCGTGTCTTCATGTAGAGACAGGAACAAGTATTATGCTTATAGTATATATATATAGTATATAAATATATATACATAAAAACGGCTAATTGGGGATTATTCTAACGGTCCGCACGGCTAATTGAGGATTTTTTGGTCTTTTTGAGGATTGCCCTCAAAAAGCCACTACGTTCGGTCGGCTATTTGAGGGGCTCGTCAAAACGCCAAACGGCTATTTGAGGAGATCTACAAAAAGCCGGACGAAATTTCACGGAATAGTACATAATAAATAAAACCAAAATAATCGCTAACGATATTTCGAGCTATCCAAAATTAGAGAACTAACCAGATAGCTAAATGTACATGTTCGTTAATACTCGGGGGACGAAGAACACAAAAATCCCCAAAAAGCCGGTCTCGCTGTTGTGCCTCATATAAAGCAACCCGAATAACATTTTATAATGGGTAGAGATCCAAAATGAGTCTAGAATTTTCAGACTTCTATCGATCGAATCGTCGAGGGCGTGCATTACTAAGGAAATTGACTTAAAGACAATAGTTTATGAAAAATGGTTTATTTAGAATTCTCGCATCTCCTCGTCGAATCGAGCTACACATTGTTCGGAAATCACGTAATGTGCCAAAAAACAGTGACAATCGACCAGACAGCTAAATGGAGGTGTTCGTTCATACTCGGGGGACGAAGAACACAAAAATCCCCAAAAAGCCGGTCTCGCTTTTGTGCCTCATGTAAAGCAACCCGAATACCCTTTTATAGTGTGTAGAGATATAAAGGAGTCTAGAATCTTCAGACTTCTATCGATCGAATCGTCGAGGGCGTGCATTACTAAGGAAATTGACTTAAAGACAATAGTTTATGAAAAATGGTTTATTTAGAATTTTCGCATCTCCTCGTCGAATCGAGCTATACATTGTTCGGAAATCACGTAATGTGCCAAAAAACAGTGACAATCGACCAGACAGCTAAAGGAGGTGTTCGTTCATGCTCGGGGGACGAAGAACACAAAATCCCCAAAAAGCCGGTCTCGCTGTTGTGCCTCATATAAAGCAACCCGAATAACCTTTTATAATGGGTAGAGATCCAAAATGAGTGTAGAAACTTCAGACTCCTATCAATCGAATCGTCGAGGGCGTGCATTTCTAAGAAAATTGACTTAAAGACAATAGTTTATGAAAAATTGGTTTATTCAGAATTTCTGCATCGCATCGACGAATCGAGCTGTACATTGTCGGGAAATCAAGTTAATGAACCAAAAAACAGTAACAATCGACCAGACAGCTAAAGGAGGTGTTTGTTCATGCTCGGGGGACGAAGAACACAAAACTCCCCAAAAAGCCGGTCTCGCTGTTGTGCCTCATGTAAAGCAAACCGAATACCCTTTTATAGTGTGTAGGGATATAAATGCGTCTAGAATTTTCAGACTTCTATCGATCGAATCGTCGAGGGCGTGCATTACTAAGGAAATTGACTTAAAGACAATAGTTTATGAAAAATGGTTTATTTAGAATTCTCGCATCTCCTCGTCGAATCGAGCTACACATTGTTCGGAAATCACGTAATGTGCCAAAAAACAGTGACAATCGACCAGACAGCTAAATGGAGGTGTTCGTTCATACTCGGGGGACGAAGAACACAAAAATCCCCAAAAAGCCGGTCTCGCTTTTGTGCCTCATGTAAAGCAACCCGAATACCCTTTTATAGTGTGTAGAGATATAAAGGAGTCTAGAATCTTCAGACTTCTATCGATCGAATCGTCGAGGGCGTGCATTACTAAGGAAATTGACTTAAAGACAATAGTTTATGAAAAATGGTTTATTTAGAATTTTCGCATCTCCTCGTCGAATCGAGCTATACATTGTTCGGAAATCACGTAATGTGCCAAAAAACAGTGACAATCGACCAGACAGCTAAAGGAGGTGTTCGTTCATAGCTCGGGGGACGAAGAACACAAAACTCCCCAAAAAGCCGGTCTCGCTGTTGTGCCTCATATAAAGCAACCCGAATACCCTTTTATAGTGTGTAGAGATATAAATGAGTCTAGAATCTTCAGACTTCTATCGATCGAATCGTCGAGGGCGTGCATTACTAAGGAAATTGACTTAAAGACAATAGTTTATGAAAAATGGTTTATTTAGAATTCTCGCATCTCCTCGTCGAATCGAGCTACACATTGTTCGGAAATCACGTAATGTGCCAAAAAACAGTGACAATCGACCAGACAGCTAAATGGAGGTGTTCGTTCATACTCGGGGGACGAAGAACACAAAAATCCCCAAAAAGCCGGTCTCGCTGTTGTGCCTCATATAAAGCAACGCGAATACCCTTTTATAGTGTGTAGAGATATAAATGAGTATAGAATCTTCAGACTTCTATCGATCGAATCGTCGAGGGCGTGCATTACTAAGGAAATTGACTTAAAGACAATAGTTTATGAAAAATGGTTTATTTAGAATTTTCGCATCTCCTCGTTGAATCGAGCTATACATTGTTCGGAAATCACGTAATGTGCCAAAAAACAGTAACAATCGACCAGATAGCTAAATGGAGGTGTTCGTTCATACTCGGGGGACGAAGAACACAAAACTCCCCAAAAAGCCGGTCTCGCTGTTGTGCCTCATATAAAGCAACCCGAATACCCTTTTATAGTGTGTAGAGATATAAATGAGTCTAGAATCTTCAGACTTCTATCGATCGAATCGTCGAGGGCGTGCATTACTAAGGAAATTGACTTAAAGACAATAGTTTATGAAAAATGGTTTATTTAGAATTTTCGCATCTCCTCGTCGAATCGAGCTATACATTGTTCGGAAATCACGTAATGTGCCAAAAAACAGTGACAATCGACCAGACAGCTAAAGGAGGTGTTCGTTAATACTCGGGGTACGAAGAACACAAAAATCCCCAAAAAGCCGGTCTCGCTGTTGTGCCTCATATAAAGCAACCCGAATACCCTTTTATAGTGTGTAGAGATATAAATGAGTTTAGAACCTTCAGACTTCTATCGATCGAATCATCGAGGGCGTGCATTACTAAGGAAATTGACTTAAAGACACTAGTTTATGAAAATTGGTTTATTAGAATTTCTCGCATCGCCTCGTACGAATCGAGCTATACATTGTTTGGAAATCACGTAATGTGCCAAAAAACAGTAACAATCGACCAGACAGCTAAATGGAGGTGTTCGTTAATACTCGGGGGACGAAGAACACAAAAATCCCCAAAAAGCCGGTCTCGCTGTTGTGCCTCATATAAAGCAACCGAATACCCTTTTATAGTGTGTAGAGATATAAATGAGTTTAGAATCTTCAGACTTCTATCGATCGAATCAGTCGAGGGCGTGCATTACTAAGGAAATTGACTTAAAGACAATAGTTTATGAAAAATGGTTTATTTAGAATTTTCTGCATCTCCTCGTCGAATCGAGCTATACATTGTTCGGAAATCACGTAATGTGCCAAAAAACAGTGACAATCGACCAGACAGCTAAATGGAGGTGTTCGTTCATACTCGGGGGACGAAGAACACAAAAATCCCCAAAAAGCCGGTCTCGCTGTTGTGCCTCATATAAAGCAACCCGAATACCCTTTATAGTGTGTAGAGATATAAATGAGTCTAGAATCTTCAGACTTCTATCGATCGAATCGTCGAGGGCGTGCATTACTAAGGAAATTGACTTAAAGACAATAGTTTATGAAAAATGGTTTATTTAGAATTTTCGCATCTCCTCGTCGAATCGAGCTATACATTGTTCGGAAATCACGTAATGTGCCAAAAAACAGTAACAATCGACCAGACAGCTAAATGGAGGTGTTCGTTAATACTCGGGGGACGAAGAACACAAAAATCCCCAAAAAGCCGGTCTCGCTGTTGTGCCTCATATAAAGCAACCCGAATACCCTTTTATAGTGTGTAGAGATATAAATGAGTCTAGAATCTTCAGACTTCTATCGATCGAATCGTCGAGGGCGTGCATTACTAAGGAAATTGACTTAAAGACAATAGTTTATGAAAAATGGTTTATTTAGAATTTTCGCATCTCCTCGTCGAATCGAGCTATACATTGTTCGGAAATCACGTAATGTGCCAAAAAACAGTGACAATCGACCAGACAGCTAAATGGAGGTGTTCGTTAATACTCGGGGGACGAAGAACACAAAAATCCCCAAAAAGCCGGTCTCGCTGTTGTGCCTCATATAAAGCAACCCGAATACCCTTTTATAGTGTGTAGAGATATAAATGAGTTTAGAACCTTCAGACTTCTATCGATCGAATCATCGAGGGCGTGCATTACTAAGGAAATTGACTTAAAGACCATAGTTTATGAAAATTGGTTTATTCAGAATTTCTGCATCGCCTCGACGAATCGAGCTATACATTGTTTGGAAATCACGTAATGTGCCAAAAAAAAGTAACAATCGACCAGACAGCAAAATGGAGCTGTTCGTTAATACTCGGGGGACGAAGAACACAAAAATCCCCATAAAGCCGGTCTCGCTGTTGTGCCTCATATAAAGCAACCCGAATACCCTTTTATAGTGTGTAGTGATATAAATGAGTTTAGAACCTTCAGACTTCTATTGATCGAATCATCGAGGGCGTGCATTACTAAGGAAATTGACTTAAAGACCATAGTTTATGAAAATTGGTTTATTCAGAATTTCTGCATCGCCTCGACGAATCGAGCTATACATTGTTGGAAATCACGTAATGTGCCAAAAAAAAGTAACAATCGACCAGACAGCAAAATGGAGCTGTTCGTTAATACTCGGGGGACGAAGAACACAAAAATCCCCATAAAGCCGGTCTCGCTGTTGTGCCTCATATAAAGCAACCCGAATACCCTTTTATAGTGTGTAGAGATATAAATGAGTTTAGAACCTTCAGACTTCTATCGATCGAATCATCGAGGGCGTGCATTACTAAGGAAATTGACTTAAAGACAATAGTTTATGAAAAATGGTTTATTCAGAATTTCTGCATCGCCTCGACGAATCGAGCTATACATTGTTCGGAAATCAAGTGAATGAACCAAAAAAACAGTAACAATCGACCAGACAGCTAAATGGAGGTGTTCGTTAATACTCGGGGGACGAAGAACACAAAAATCCCCAAAAAGCCGGTCTCGCTGTTGTGCCTCATATAAAGCAACCCGAATACCCTTTTATAGTGTGTAGAGATATAAATGAGTCTAGAATCTTCAGACTTCTATCGATCGAATCGTCGAGGGCGTGCATTACTAAGGAAATTGACTTAAAGACAATAGTTTATGAAAAATGGTTTATTTAGAATTTCGCATCTCCTCGTCGAATCGAGCTATACATTGTTCGGAAATCACGTAATGTGCCAAAAAACAGTGACAATCGACCAGACAGCTAAAGGAGGTGTTCGTTAATACTCGGGGGACGAAGAACACAAAAATCCCCAAAAAGCCGGTCTCGCTGTTGTGCCTCATATAAAGCAACCCGAATACCCTTTTATAGTGTGTAGAGATATAAATGAGTCTAGAATCTTCAGACTTCTATCGATCGAATCGTCGAGGGCGTGCATTACTAAGGAAATTGACTTAAAGACCCTAGTTTATGAAAATGGTTTATTCAGAATTTTCGCATCGCCTCGACGAATCGAGCTATACATTGTTCGGAAATCACGTAATGTGCCAAAAAACAGTGACAATCGACCAGACAGCTAAAGGAGGTGTTCGTTCATGCTCGGGGGACGAAGAACACAAAACTCCCCAAAAAGCCGGTCTCGCTGTTGTGCCTCATATAAAGCAACCCGAATACCCTTTTATAGTGTGTAGAGATATAAATGAGTCTAGAATCTTCAGACTTCTATCGATCGAATCGTCGAGGACGTGCATTACTAAGGAAATTGACTTAAAGACCCTAGTTTATGAAAATTGGTTTATTCAGAATTTCTGCATCGCCTCGACGAATCGAGCTATACATTGTTTGGAAATCACGTAATGTGCCAAAAAAAAGTAACAATCGACCAGACAGCAAAATGGAGCTGTTCGTTAATACTCGGGGGACGAAGAACACAAAAATCCCCATAAAGCCGGTCTTGCTGTTGTGCCTCATATAAAGCAACCCGAATACCCTTTTATAGTGTGTAGAGATATAAATGAGTTTAGAACCTTCAGACTTCTATCGATCGAATCATCGAGGGCGTGCATTACTAAGGAAATTGACTTAAAGACAATAGTTTATGAAAAATGGTTTATTCAGAATTTCTGCATCGCCTCGACGAATCGAGCTATACATTGTTTGGAAATCACGTAATGTGCCAAAAAAAAGTAACAATCGACCAGACAGCAAAATGGAGCTGTTCGTTAATACTCGGGGGACGAAGAACACAAAAATCCCCAAAAAGCCGGTCTCGCTGTTGTGCCTCATATAAAGTAACCCGAATACCCTTTTATAGTGTGTAGAGATATAAATGTGTCTAGAATATTCAGACTTCTATCAATCGAATCGTCGGGGGCGTGCATTACTAAGGAAATTGACTTAAAGACAATATTTTATGAAAAATGGTTTATTTAGAATTTTCGCATCTCCTCGTCGAATCGAGCTATACATTGTTCGGAAATCACGTAAATGTACCAAAAAACAGTAGCGCTTCGTAGTAGCGCTTCGCTGTCGTATACGAAGCCGTATATATAGATATAGTAGTAATAGTAAATGAAAAAAAAATAACTAGCTAGGGGCTGGAAAAATACCTAGATGTCTTGAAAATTTATTGAAATGAAAAATGAGGCCAACAAAAACGACACATGAATATTAAATTAAATAATGTCTCTTTTTGATTTAGAAAGCATACACTATTTTAACTTAATGTTTAATTCACTGTTGTAAATGACATCCTCAAAAAGACTGATTAAGTTTATTGCTAAATATATATGGGTAATGAAAATATATATAGTAGAATAGTGATATTTTCTTGAATAGATTACGTATCTATACTTATCTATTTATTGTGACGCGGTGTACTGCGGGGTAGCCTCGCGTCGTCGCGAGCTAGCGCGAGCGCGGCTTAGGTTAGGCTAAGCCGGCGCGCGGGGGACAGATTGCCAGGTGGGCAATCTCGAGGGGATTCTCTCGAGCCGTCGAGGACAACGGACGCGTGTACGCGCGTGATCAGGGTGCGACCCGGAGAGCGACTAGAAATCCCGAGGAGGCGAGCGTCGAGAGGCGAGCGTCGAGAGGCGAGCGTTCGAGGTAGCG
Organism: Sycophila sp. Sp_5; assembly: GCA_018906775.1. Lineage (NCBI taxonomy): Eukaryota > Metazoa > Arthropoda > Insecta > Hymenoptera > Eurytomidae > Sycophila > Sycophila sp. Sp_5. Next base: position 48,431 of record JACCID010000111.1, on the reverse strand, counting down.
GCCAAGGACGAGCCAAAGCTGCTACAATTGTAAGTACCGCCCGACTTTTGTAGCGAGTGCGGGCGCTTACAGGCGCTCCTCGACTCTCGAGCGGAAACCTCAGTTCGTCGAACGCGGGGAACGTTTCCCCCGTTCTTTCTCTCTCTCCGTAGCTCGTAATCGCGGACTCTCGTGCGGCGGGAGTCGCGGCTCTCGTAGACGAGCCGCCGCGTAATTCGACATTAAGACCTCGAGCACGGGCTCGAGGCCGAATTTGTTGTACATCGCGTGGAACGGGCAAGCGGCCCGTTTCCTCGTGTGCGTGCGTACGTGGCAACCCCATTACAACTGGCGCCCAACCACGTGTGCATTGGAGGTCAGGACTGCAACGCATCATCCTTTGAATTTTGTTTACCTCTCGTTCACGAGAGAAGATTTTGAATCTAGAAGCAAGAGAAGCTTCGCGAATCGGCCGCTAGGTGGCGACGGTCTTTTTCACAGGGAGTGAAAAAGCCGCGACATTCAAATTCGAAAGAAGCTTTTAATCGCTGAACACACGGTGTGTTTAGAAATCATTCAACAGCATACAGTCGCACCGTGACCTGCTTCTGTATCGGGCAGCTGTTGAGTGAAAACTCGGAATTTCAACAATCCAGAAGCAAAAACAAGACAAGAATTTGCACTTTCGACTGGGAACCTTTCGAGCTGGCTAGTTAGCTAACAATTGTAATTTACAAAAGTTGTAATTTACTAACACCCGAAACACGTTTGGGAGAAAATTCTAGATAGATTTTTTCCCGTTTAAATTGACCTCGAGAAACGAAAGTTTTCGAGGAAAATTCGTTTTCTCGCTGAATTTGGCAGCGAGAATTTCAGATAGAGGCGCGTAAAAATAAGTAGATATTTTTGACGCAGTTCAAACGCGAATGTGCTGTCATGCGAGGTATCCTCAAAGTCGGCATACAAATCGCAGGACGGAAAGACAGGTTCGTTTTTCCACTCGAAGATAACGGCAGTGGCCGTACCGACATCAACAGATCAGGAGAAGCCCGAAGCTCCAGTATCTGATGTCGGACTTCAGGAAGTCCTGGATTTATTTGCGAAACAATTCAGTTCGCTGAACGAGGAAATCGCGAAGGTGCTTCGCAAAAAAAAGACGAAAATGCAGAGAGGGGAAAGCAAGGGTGCCTCCTCCTCGACGAGTAAAACTGGCCGCTCCGGAAAAGGTAACTCAAAAAATAGTAGTTGCAGCGGGAAGGACGGTCGGAAAAGCGGACAGGCGATGGAGCCCCTTCGTTGCTACGGATGCAAAAAGAAAGGGTTGATTCGTGCGAAATGTCCAAATTGCTCGCCGGAAACGGACAGCGGGGGGAGTAGGGCACTCAACTGCTCCTCCAGACGCAACCGAAGCTTGTCAGGAAGCTTCGGAGACAACCTCCCAGGGAGTCAGCGGTACGGCACAACCGGACGTCCCTACGGAGGTAAACCTGGAAACCAGAGGGTTGTTAAAGGTGGAAGTGGAGGGTCTCCACTTCCGCGCTCTGTACGATACAGGCGCATCGGTCACGATGATGGGACCGATCAGCCTGCAATTGAGAACTGCATGCGGCCGAACATTTATGCCCAGCGAGCACGCAGGGGCTAAGCTCGCTGATGGTAGCACAAGCTCTATAGAGAGTTGTGTTCACCTTCCCTTTAAGATAGGTGGCATAAGTAGGGAGATCAAGATGTTGATTATCCCTACACTGGGCGCCGATTGTTACTCGGGTACGAAGTTCACGACTGAATTCGGCTCGAGACACAATCCGCGGTCCAACGAACTGACGTTGATAGACGACAACGTCAGAGTCGTCCTCCAGCTGACATCGGTCAGGGAGGCTGACACTGTTCAAGTGGAGGCACTTGTGCAGGAGCCGGTCGGTGAGGAGCCGACCACATTTGGGTACACCACGAGGGTGACCCATATGATTGATGTGGGAGATGCTCGCCCCATCAAGAAACGCCATTACCGGAGTCGCCGGTAATAGAGGCTGAGATGCACGCGCAGGTCCGAAAGGTTCCGGACGCTGGCGTCATCACACCATTCACGAGCCCATGGCCAAGCTCGGTCGCAATGGTAAAGCAATCCGGTGGAGGATACCGGATATACATCGACACGAGATCGAAAACGTTCGAGGAGCATCTCAAACACCTTCGCAAGAGATTAGGCCGTCTAAGAAAGGCGGGCCTAACTATCAATCGGCAGAAAAGCCACTTCTGCCAATGCGGAGTAAAGTACCTGGAGGAGGTGCTGAACCAAGAAAGGTTCCGCCCCGATCCAGAGAAAATAAGGCCGGTACTGGGGTACCCGCCGCTGAAGAACGTGAAGCAGCTAACACGGTTCTTAGGCAAGGCATCGTGGCATAGGAGGTTCCTGAACAACCTCGCCACGATGGCCGATCCGCTTACGCAACTTACGGAGAAGGAGCGTAAGTTTGAGCTGCGTCCTCTCACCTGCCGAGAGGATCTACAGCGTGACAGAACGAGAGTGTCTCGCTGTAGTATGGGCGATAAGGTTTAGCCCATATACAGGATGGACCATTTTAATCGCTCCACCCAAATATGTCGGAAAGTAAGGGAGATAGAAAAAAACTTTAAAGACAAAAGTTGTAGGGTTAGGAGGGGGACAAATGATGGTGACCTTGACCATGACCTTGAGGTCAAAGGTCAAGGTCATTTGAAGGTCAAACCGATTTTTTCAAATAGGAACCCCTATTTTTGACCTCGGAAATGGAAAGAGCAGAAATTTTACGTTCAGATATGATTTTTTAAGGTCATGGGTGGAGGTCATTTGAAGGTCAAATCGATTTTTCAACTAGGAAACCCCACTTTTGATCTCGGAAATGGAGAGATCGGAGAATTCTACGTTCAGGTACGACCATGGTCAAGGTCATTGATAGGTCAGAGGGTTTTTTAAGCTGGTACTTTGTTGAGCACAGGAAAGGTGCGCTCAACAACGTCCAAGATGCCCTTTCTCGTATGTATGAGGAGGAGGGTGGGGAAACACCAGTGGCTGGTGTCTCATGGACAAAGGACACAAAGATCCGAAGATGGAATGGGTCCGGGGTAGACGGTTCTACTCCAACTACGAGATGTTCCTGAATAAGACGAGGACATCCAGACCAACGCCCGACCCCCGGGGGAAGGCGGGAGTCGTGTGGATGCGCCCACGACTCCATCAGCAGGCGCGGATGAAGAGAAGAGCGTTGCGAAAGTGAGGACCTGGACGTTTACCGGGTACTACTGACAGGATTGACTTAGAGAGTCATTCCTTACAATTCCTTTCTTCCTTCCATCCTTTTCCCAAATGGAGCAGTTGGAGTTGGAGGAACGAGTCGTAGGACTCTTTCCCGGAGAACGCCGAGGACAAGGCGTTTTCCAAAGTGTTCGGCGTGCAACCGCCGCCGGAACAGCCAGAAGGGGGCACCCTGGAGGGGATCCACGACGATGTTAGGGAGGTTGGGGCGAGGCCCAACCTCCACCCAGCAAGCATGCTGGCAACCTACTGAGCGACCAGGAGGTCGTTCACTACGACGCGACAAGCAGCGCGGCTACCCACCGTCTAGCGAGTAGCCAGGAGGCCACCCGCTAAGAAACGATCGGAGAGAATACCGATTGTTGTGTACGCCGGCCCTGAGACTCGGAGCCGGATACACAGGGTATCCCGGGGTCACTGGAAATCGGCGGGAGTGCCCAAGGAGACAAAATGGTGTTTCGTCTCCATTTCGAAGAGGAGGAATGCGTCGAGGAGTACGTACTCCGCCGCAAACGGTTTTTCACAGCCGCTGTGGGAGGAGCCCACACAAAAGGACAACGTGCGCAATGAGGCGCAAGTCCTGGTGCATGCGTCTGCGATAGTGGCAGATGCGCAAGCCCGACGGGTCGGAAAACTGGCCAAGAGACGCGCCGTGCCGAGTCCCGTTACCCATTGTACGTGAGGGCCAATAGCTTCGTGCTCTGCACGTACAAAATCACGACAAGGTTTGCGGTAAGTTTTTTTCCCCCTTTCCTGCCCCTTACTTCCTACACTGTCGAGGTTTGGCTCGCTAATAGTGACAGAGGCCGTCAAGACGTGGCTTAACGGCGTCTGGGAGGAGGGTGTGACGCGGGGTACTGCGGGGTATCCTCGACTTGTCGCGAGCTGGCGCGAGCGGGCGCGAGTGCGGCTTAGGGTCGGCTGAGCCGGCGCGCGGGGGACAGATTGCCAGGTGGGCAATCTCGAGGGGATTCTCTCGAGCCGTCGAGGACGACGGACGCGTGTACGCGCGTGATCAGGGTGCGACCCGGAGAGCGACTAGAAATCCCGAGGAGGCGAGCGTCGAGAGGCGAGCGTTCGAGGTATTGGCCCAGGACGAGCCAAAGCTGCTACAATTGTAAGTACTGCCCGACTTTTGTAGCGAGTGCGGGTGCGTACCGGCGAAGTGTCGAGGAGCGCCTCGACTCTCGAGCGGAAACCTCAGTTCGTCGAACGCGGGGAACGTTTCCCCCGTTCTTTCTCTCTCTCCGTAGCTCGTGATCGCGGACTCTCGTGCGGCGGGAGTCGCGGCTCTCGTAGACGAGCCGCCGCGTAATTCGACATTGAGACCTCGAGCACGGGCTCGAGGCCGAATTTGTTGTACATCGCGTGGAACGGGCAAGCGGCTCGTTCCCTCGTGTGCGTGCGTACGTGTGTGTACGCGTAGAGTAGGCAAGAGACCTGCTCTACATGTAGACGAAAAGCGCGACGGGAAAGTGAGGACCTGGACGTCTACCGGGTACTACTGACAGGATTGACTTAGAGAGCCATTCCTTACAATTCCTTTCTTCCTTCCATCCTTTTCCCAAATGGAGCAGTTGGAGTCGGAGGAACGAGTCGTAGGACTCTTTCCCGGAGAACGCCGAGGACAAGGCGTTTTCCAAAGTGTTCGGCGTGCAACCGCCGCCGGAACAGCCAGAAGGGGGCACCCTGGAGGGGATCCCCGACGATGTTAAGGAGGTTGGGGCGAGGCCCAATTGAAGCAGATCGCGCGATCGGCCGGCGAATTCTCGGTGCGGCCGAGAAATCGTAGGAGCGCGCGCGTTAGCGTTCACGCGCGGCTCCGCTCGGCTGCACTCAGGCGCTTTCGGAGCATTGGGCTCGCGCGCCCGACATCTACTAACTTCTCCGGGACGCGGACATTTGTAATTTCTTTTACGGAGGCAATAAAGGCCCCCGACATGCTTTTTACTTGTTCGCGTCATTCTCTCGAGTAGTCCGTGAGCGGCGCTTTTCCCAGCGGGGAGAGCGGCTTGGGCGGAGCGTTGCCTCACAAGCCTCCCCACTTCGCCGCCCACCAGCGCCCGTCCGCGCGCTGATTGGCTAATTATCAGAGTTTTTAATTAACGATAACTCGATAATTAGCCATAATATCAAAAAATGCCAAAAGCGAAAAAGTGCTTAAAATATTTTTCTGAACAGAGTTATACTGGTCGTGCCAGTTCATTTTTGAACACCCTGTATATACTATGCTTATAGTATATATATATACAGGGTGTTCGAAATGTTCCGGACCCCCCACTTATAACATAAAGTAAGCATTTTGGAAAAAAATGTTAAATACAAAAGTTGTTAAGTTTTGAAGGTTGAACTAAATGATGACCTTGGATTTGTTATTGGTTATCATTTTCAAGGTCATTTAAAGGTCATCTTCAGTTTTTTAAATAGGGACCCCTATTTTTTATGTCAGATTCTGAAAGAGCACAAAATTTTACATCTGGATATGTACCCACGTTATGGCTCAAAATGACCTACAGAGGTCATTTAGTGGTTAAATGATTATTTAGTAGCAGAAAGCCAAGAAATCCCGATTATTAAGAACTTTGAGCGTATCTGACCGATACTAAAGTAATTTGATTTTGCAAGACAAACTTTATGGTGGCGTTAAATTGACATTGCCCTTGATTTTCAAGGTCATTTGAAGGTTAACTTTAGTTTTCCAAATTAAGCCTCCTAGTTGTAATTCTCCATTTTGCACCAGCGCTAAATTCTGCATTAGGATTGTAGAAGGTGTAATTGACACTGGCGTAAAATAAGCCTTAGGCCAGACAACCACATAACTCGGGCGAGAAAATGATAAATAAAAAAATGTCTAATCAAAATAAGCCTTAGGCCCAACAACTACATACCTCGGGGGAGCAAATGATAAATAAAAAAATGTCTAATCAAAATAAACCTTAGGCCCAACAACTACATACCTCGGGGGAGAAAATGATAAATAAAAAAATGTCTAATCAAAATAAGCCTTAGGCCCAACAACTACATACCTCGGGGGAGAAAATGATAAATGAAAAAATGTCTAATCAAAATGAGCCTTATTGCTCAGGCACGGGAGGTACAACTAATTAAGGTAACATCATGGGTGATCCAGCCAACTAAGGCAAGACCATCGGCGGCCCAGCCTACTAAGACAAGAACACTAGCGGCCCAGTCAGCTAAGGCAGGACTATCGGCGGCCCAGCTAACTAAATCAAGACAGTGGACTATTCGCCCAAACTGAATTTTTTTAAAATGTCGTTGACAGGAACTTTTTACAACAACTGTTCAAATTGTTGCCCATTAACAGTTTGGCAATGTGCTAACCGATTGTAAAAGGCTGCAACAACATTTCGCAAGATTTGCTGAGGTATCAAGTCTATTTCATCAGTGATTCTTTGGCGTAATTCATCCAAGTCACGTGGTTTTATAACATAAAATTTATCCTTCAAGTATCCCCAAAGGAAGTAATCAAGAGGCGTTAGGTCTGGGGAGCGAGGTGGCCATTCAATTGTACCTCTCCGCCCAATCCATCTATCATGAAATGTTGCATCTAAATATCGGCGAACATGAATACCGTAATGTGCAGGAGCACCATCCTGTTGGAAGTAAATTTCGTCCAGATTTCCACCCGTTAAATTCCATATAGCAGGTATAATTTGGTCTCGAAGCATGTTTTCATACATTGCAGCATTTAAATTACCTTCAATAAAGAAAGGGCCAAGTACTCTTCCATTAAATATGCCAGCCCAAACATTTACTTTTTCAGGATGTTGCGTGTGGTCCGCTCTCATCCAATGTGGATTGATGTTACTCCAGTATCGATAATTATGTCTGTTCACTGTTCCGCTTAACTCAAACGTGGCTTCATCAGAGAAAACAATGTTATTGAGGAGCAAAGGATCATCAGATATCATTTGCATCATTACATCACAAAACTCTACCCTTCTATCAAAATCATCTTCAGATAATTCCTGTACCAACTTTAATTTGAAAGGATGCCATTTGTTGAGTTTCAAAACTTTGTGCACAGATGCAGCTCCCATTTCATGCTGTTGTGGACAACGTCTGATGCTGCAATGGGGGTCCTCAATAAATGATTGTAATACGTCTAAGCTCTTTTCATCATTAGACGATGATTTAGATCTACCTGATTTAGGACGATCTTTAATACCACATGTCTCTTCAAAACGTCTAATTGTACGAATTACGGTACTTTTTGAAATAGGGTTGTTTTCTTCAACTCTAAATGTTTCATTGAATAAACGCTGTACCTGTTTGTAACCTCTCTCTTGATCACCCCACCCTCGCATCATCAACAAAGATATTCTTTCTCGTTCAGTAAGATGTGCCATTTTTCACTACGATTAAAAGTACAATTATTGAAAATTAATACAATTATCTGAATTTCGAAGTAAGAGAACTTCACTTAACTCTTGAAAACAGAAAAGTAAATAGGAGTAAACAATTGTTAATTAACAATTATAAATGAACTGATTCCTAAAAAGAATAGTGAGCAAAATCTTCTAAGGTACAAGTAACGATCCTGAAAATGCTATGAATCATGCGTAGAAACTCGTAACCCTTGCAAAAAATTATTGCAATAAAAACTGTTCATGTAAAACGGTTAGATTATTTTGCTTTTGAAATTAATAACCCCCAAGTGTCCTATGTAGATCATTTCGAGCCATGACATGGATATTGTACATATCTCCAGACCTAAAATTTAATGCTCCTCCAGAATCCGGAATACAAAATGAGTCCCTTTTTAATAAGCTGAAGATAACTTTCAAATGACCTTAAAAATGAAGGCCAATTTTAAAGTGACCATAAAGTTCGTCCTAGAAAATCAAATTATGTACTTTAGTATTAAAGTACGAAATTTTTTTTTTCTTTTCGTCAAATACACCCAAAGTTCTTAATAATCGGGATTTCTTGGCTTTCTGCTACTAAATAATCATTTAACCACTAAATGACCTCTGTAGGTCATTTTGAGCCATAACTTGGATACATATCCAGATGTAAAATTTTGTGCTCTTTCAGAATCTGAAATAAAAAATAGGGGTCCCTATTTAAAAAACTGAAGATGACCTTTAAATGACCTTGAAAATGATAACCAATAACAAATCCAAGGTCATCATTTAGTTCAACCTTCAAAACTTAACAACTTTTGTATTTAACATTTTTTTCCAAAATGCTTACTTTATGTTATAAGTGGGGGGTCCGGAACATTTCGAACACCCTGTATATATATATAGTATATAGTAACTAGAACAAACTTTGAACCAGGATCAGATAACATTATACACGTGGTATTTATTCACTAAAAAGTTAACAATAAACTAACCGAGTCGATCATAAGCGATTGCGTTTACAAGCATGCACGTCAAGAGTGAACTTTTTTGGCATAAACGTACTCAATGAATATTTCTATTTGTATTTAAAAATGGATGTGTTGCTGCTAGCAAACTTCTTTAAAAATTGAGCATTAATACCTACTAATTGGACCCGTCCATTTCATGTCTCTTCTATATTATTCATTTTTCTGTTTCTTGATGAATATCCGACAGGCATTGATAAAGTTTTAATGATTGGAAAAATCTTGGAGGGGAATCCTACAGTGCTCGATTCGATTTACACAGGCCATTAACAAATACATGGACAATTTTGACCAAAGCAAACCATTCACATATTTATATTATTTGGTTTGCAATAATTTCTATGAAACTTCATTTACCCAAGTGCTTTAGCGATATAATTGAATATATTTATTTTTACAGACAAATTCCAGAAAACAATTTTTTATAACCATTATTTTATTTTAAAACTATTATTTCAATTTAAAATTTTCATAATTAAATTAAGCACTAAATGCTCATTATTATCGTTTTTTGCTGCGAATATTTATTAGCATCCGTTTACGAATTACATCCAAATACGTCTCTAATATATCGGAGTCTTGTTGCTTGACCTACCTTATCTCTCTTATTGCCTTAATTTGTATTCTTATTACATTTCACACTTCCTTAAAAGTGCACATAGGAATTTTGGTACGTCGTAAAAAGAGTCGTGTATATTATTTTTATTCATTATCGGTTTTTAGTATTCCGTACTTATTTATCTCATCTCTCAACTTCTTATTATTCTACACTTATTACTCTAACTCATCTACTTGTTATTTCTCTCATTTATTTACTTTATATTATTCTATGTACTTATTTCTTTTTACGACGTAACAATATGTATTTTTTATAATTATCTTTCCAACGTAATTTTCTCTCAAAAACCATAAAATGATTCATCAAGATTTCCTCATTATTCTGACACAACTCTGCAAAAGAAATGATAAGTCCGTTCAAATCCAAATAATTTTCTTTATAATTTATTTGTGCATTATTTTGTTCAATGTATCAGTACCCAATATTTCATCCTTTACAACATGAAAATCTATTTATTTATTACGAATTTAACTCTAATGTACTTTAAGTATTAATAGATCGTTTAGTTACACCTTTTAATATTAATACTTCTGCTGTGTTGATAGGTGTATATGATGACACCTCAGTCTATGTAATTATATTCACGGATGCTCCCGCATCTAGCATAAAATTTAGGGGACGTTGAAAGCTCCGGTATTCAAAAACAACTGTTTGTGGTCAGGTTTATTTTCTCGACTCTGGTGGCTACTAACCTTCGCGACGGGTTGGCGCATAACCATCGGTCCCTCGTATTGGAAGCAGACGCAAATACTGCCAGGCGCCTGACCTGCGAACTCTCCATGCAAATTATCCAGCATGGGTCGACACATAAAACATCTTCGTCTCACACATGGATCGACTTGATCTTAACGGACAACAATGACAGTGTGCTTGCTTTTAGGAATGACTGGTTGCTTTATTTGGGAAAGCATAGTCTCATTGATGTAACCATCGACATCTTTACACTAGATCATGTTAGAGAATCTTTCTTCTACAGAGATTATAATAGTACTAATACATGCTTATTAAACGATATACTCTCTCGTAGTAACTGCTCAACCATGACTTCCCTTGAAACCAGCTTGGAGGAGGCTTTACTTGCTTTCAATGAAAATATAAACTTAGCTATTAAAATTCTAGCGCCTCTAAGGAAGGTTTGTTCAACCAAATAATAGACTCCATGGTTCGGAAGTGAGCTAAGGCAACTGGTGAATAAGCGTGATGCGACGTAGCGCAAAGAGGAGTTAGAGCACAAATTTTCACCGGGCGAGTTGAACGAGCATTTCATGAGTGTCTCATCCTCTCCCTTCGAGAATATAAATGATGCTTCGGACTTAATAAACACTGCGAGTGATAAAGGCTTTAAATTTTTAGCCTATTAGTATTAATGACGTAGTCCTTGCAATATCACATTTTTTCTCGAAAGCAAGAGGAGAGGATGGATTACCTAAATCAGTCATTATAAAGGCTCTGCCAGTCATACACGAGCGCCTTGTTAACATCCATAACTCCTCTTTCGCATTGGGTATCTTTCCACGAATCTATAAGAAGACGCAAATAAGTGCCCTGTAAAAGAATGCTGCTCCAAATTCTGTTTCTGATTTTAGACCGATAGCCATTCTTAGCTTCCTGTCAAAGGTTCTGGAAAAGATTGCCCATGCCTAAATCCCAAAGTATACTACAGATAATAAACTTCTAGACACCCTCCAAATTGGTTTCCGTAAACACCACAGAACAGAAACCACACTGTTAAAGTTAAAGGATGATATTCGCATCACCATTGACAAAAAGAAGCTAACATTACTATTTTTCTTTGACTTTAGTAAGGCATTTGACACGATCTCGCCTACTAAACTGCTCTCTAAGCTCAGACATATCGGCTTCTCCAGAATGGCTCGATAGTCATTACTCAAAATAATGGTTGTTCCGCTTACATAGAAACTAATCTGGGAGTTTCACAGGTATCCGTTCTGGATCCTCTTCTACTCTGCCTGTATGTCAATGACTTTAAAGACTCACTCAATGGCCTTACAATTAAATATATTTTTTATGCGGATGACCTTCAAATTTACTTTCATACCACCAAAGAAGGATTTTTGGAGAAAATGGCTCGGCTATCTCTTGCTGCAAAGGAAGTGTCAGAGTGGCTTAACACTCGCAAAACAAAAAATATATTTTTCCTTTGGGCAAACTTGCCAGGAGTTGAGCATGGAGAAGGATTATTCTTCCCATCCAGTAAAGAGGTTGTAAGCCTAGAGGTGGTACTGAACAGTAAACTTTCTTGAAGGCCGCAGATTGACGCCATCACAAAAAAGGTGAATAAAGATCCGTATTACCTGTGGTTTGCCAGTGCCTGTACCACTAAGCAACTCTGCAAGAGACTAGCTGAGTCCCTTATGCAACCTCACCTTGACTACTGCTCTGTACTGTACTTGGACGTAACGGACAAGCAACTTAATCCACTGCAACGATTAAGCAATGCTTGTGTGAGATATGTTTGCGGAGTTAGAAGAGATGATCATATTTTACCCTACAGTAGACGTCTGGGATAGCTAAGAGCTGACTCTCGTAGGCTGTATTTCACAGCCCACTTACTTTATAAAATTATGCGAATGCGGGAGACCAGCTATCTTAAGGGTCTTTTTTCAAAGTTCAGGTAAAACAAGCTTTTGAAGCTCAGAAACTCTAGTTTTCCTAATTTGAAATTAGAAATTTTTCGAAGCACTGGTAGTTCTGTAATCCTTAGATAGAGCATAAAAAAAATTACCAAATTTCTTGCATTTTTTTTTTTGCTCTACGGACATGGAAAATTTTGTTCGAGCTAAACCAAAGCATAGGTCGCATAGTCTGTTTATTCAACTTCAATTTGCTTTTATACGAGACCGGATGTGACATTTGTCTTCGAGATATCGAATTTTCATTCAACTGCCGATATCTTTGGAACTACTGGTCACCCAGTGATCGGTCAGAGAACTTCGTTTTCTGCAGAAAATTTCCTATAAAAATCTGTCATAGTTAATTTAAAAAAAAAATATTTCCACCTGTAACGTTAACGTGAATAAAGAGCAAAAAAATGTGATTATCCCGCTTTTTGGTTAATCGACTGCATCTTTGACAATATTGGGCGGAAAGCTTAGGTCATAGAAAAATTCTTTAGCCTAATGTATTCCAAAGAATTCCGTAAACTTTTAGATCGATCGATTCATTGGTTTTTCTGGATCAATCGATTGAAATTTTAAAAAATAAAAGGGTTTTTGTTCCTTAAACTAAGCTTAATTTTTAAAAAATCAATAATTTCTTTTTTTTTTCATTGTTACACAATTTTAAGATTCTCAAAGATTAACAACAAAAAAGTCCGAACAATATTTTTTAAAAATTGACAAAATTAAAAAAAAAAAAATTTAATAAAAAAAAAAATTAAAAAAAAATTAAAAATAATTTTTTCTTCGTTTTATAAGAAAATCAAAAATTCTGAAAAAAAATTTAATTGATGACCGAATCACCGCCGGCATTAGCGTTATCCAAAGCATACCACGTGGAAGTTGCACGGTCGGATTTATGCTTCTATTGTGCTTACGCACGTGTGTTAATAATAGTCCACAACAATTGAGACCCTGTGGTTGATCGACTCCACAGTATTTTATGATTCCAATCTCATTTTCTAAAATGGGTAAGCATGTTTGTGTGCGTGTGCCTGTGCGTGTGCGTGTGCGTGTATCGGGTTCAATATTGAGTGTTCCCTCCTCTACTCCTAATTATAGCTTGTAGTCTTTCTAGCATATTTCGAATGCGATTTCGGATCATCCGTTGAGGAATTTGATCCCAAACTCTTATTAAAACGTTCTCTAATGCTGCTGAATTGTTTAAATTTGGATAATTTTGACGCAATCGGCGGCCCAATATGTCCCAGACGTTCTCAATGGGATTCAGATCAGGACTAATTGCAGGATGCCTTAGCAATCTTGTGTTGTTTCTCTGAAAGAATTGGAGGGTTGCATTCGCTGTATGAGGCCTAGCATTATCCTGCATAAAAATAAATCTTCTGCTTCTTGTTAAAGGTAACACATAAGGTCGCAAGATTTGGTTAATTTAACGCCTAGCATTCAGAATGTCTCGAACAATTACTAAAGGAGTTCGAGAATTCCGTGAAACTGTAGCCCAAAACATTACCGATCCTCTACCGTAAGCACTTATGGAACGAATAAAACGTTGTTCATAACGTTGACCTGTTCGGTCTTCGGTCGTTACCATACAGGCAAAACCAAGACTCGTCAGAGAAAAAACATTGTTCCAATTTCTCATTGTCCAGTGTACATAGTCGCAAGCATACTGCAGACGAGCTCTACAATTTACAACGGTCAATATCGGTCCACGGGCAGCAGTTAGTTCTAGCACGCAGTTCAGATTCGTGAAAATGATTTATTACCGTCGATTGGGAAATGTTTCGCGAGTGTCATCGTCGTCGTCGTCGTCGTCGTCGTCGTCGTCGTAAAAAAAGTTGACCTTAAATTGAACTTGAAGGTCAAATACAAGGTCACCACTGGACTCCTCGTGAAACAGTTACGCCAAGAATTAGTTGACTTGATTCGTAAACAGTTGCCCCAAAGAAGTGCAGGAAAGAGCCGCTTCTTACCTGGCTCAACCTTAATGACATTCAGAGGAGCTCCAGGTCGTACTTTACCTATGACCTTAGTACATATTTGGACGTAAAATTTCCCGCTCTATCGATTGCCGTTGTCAAAAATAGGGTTTCCATTTTAGGAAAAAAAGGTGACCCTGAAATAACCTTCAAGGTCAAGTTTAGGGTTAACTCCAAGTCACCATTGGATTCCTCGTTGAAAGTTACTACTAGAATGATCTATGTTTTTTTCAAAAACATTTTTATTAGGTAGAATATCAAGTGTTTCGTTACTTTTTGGACACCCTGTATATCAGATACTATGGTATATGTTTTCAATAACTGTATTGATAAATCAATATGGCCTGATGCCCTTAAAACAGCTGAAGTAGTTCCAATTTTTATATCAGGGAATAAATGTGAAATTACTAACTACAGACCAATATCCCTAATATCAACTATAACCAAAATTTTCGAAAAAATAATATATAGCAGGATTTTTGACTTTGGAAAAAACGAAAAACAATTTGGTTTTATAAAAACAAAAGGAACAAAAGGCGTTTTAAGTTATATCACCAGAAAGATATATGAAAACTTAGATAAAAGCACCCCAATAGCAGTGACTTTCCTAGACTTAGCTAAGGCTTTCGATACTGTAGATCATAAGATACTTCTAGACAAATTATATGCTTATGGAATTAGAGGCAACACCTACAAACTAATCGAAAACTACTCAAATAATAGAAAACAGAAGGTTAGACTAGGCAAAGAAGAAAGTGAATATGGTACAATAAATACAGGGGTTCCTCAGGGAACAATACTAGTCCCTCTATTTTTTATATTGACCATTACTCTGGTCAATAAATAAAAATATCGCACAACGAGTACAGTATTCACCTTAGAGGTATCAACTATAAATTTTCATATTCAAGAAATTTTTTTTAGGAAAAATAAAGATTTAAATGTGTCCATAGCTAAAGCGAGGTAAGTCAGATATGGCCTCTTAACTTTTTTTCAATTTTTTTTTTAAAATAATTTTTTTCCAAATTTTGGAAATATTTAAAAACTTTTGTTTGGAATTTTTTGATGTTAATTAATCTTTGAGAACTTTACAATTGTGTAACAATGAAAAGAAAAGAAATTATTGATTTTTAAAAAAATTAAGCTTAGTTTAAGGAACAAAAACCCTTTAATTTTTGGAAATTTCAATCGATTGATCCAGAAAAACCGCTGAATCGATTGATCTAAAAATTTAAGGGATTCTTTGGGATACGTTAAGCTAAAGAATTTTTCTATGACCTAAGCTTGCCGCCCAAAGCTTGCCGACAAAGATGCAGTCGATTAACCAAAAAGCGGGAAATTGGCATTTTTTGCTCTTTCTTCACGTTATCGTTCCAGGTGGAAACATTTTTTTTTTAAATTAACCATGACAGATTTTTGTAGGAAATTTTCTGCAGAAAAAGAAACCTTCTATCCAATCGCTGAGCAACCCGTAGTTCCAAAGATATCGGCAGTTGAATGAAAAAGGATCTTTTTGCACTCAAAATTCGATATCCCAAAGACAAATGGTCGCGACCGGTCTAGTATAAAAGCAAATTGAAGCTGAATAAACAGGCTATACAACTTATGCTTTGAGAGCGAGAAAAGAAATGCAAGAAATTTGTTAATATTTTTTGTGCTTTATCTAAAGATTGCAGAACTACCAGTGCTCCGAAAATATTTTAAGTTAAAATTAGGAAAATTAGTATTTTTAGGCTTCAAATTTTTCTTTATGTACGACCATTTCACTGAGATACAGCCTGTTAAATATCGCCAAAAAAATTCGAAAATATTTTGGTCCCTTAATTTTTGTGAAAAGTGTATTATTATAATTTTATTGTACTTTATTGTAATTTTATAGTATAAGACTCTACTGTGACTATTTAGGTATTTCATATTCTATATTCTATTTTTGCCTACACAAAAGGCGAATAAATTCTCTTCCTCCCTCTCCCTCTTCCTGTTTCTGTCGGGTTTAATAAAATGTCCGGAAAACCTTTGATAAATGCATGTCTTTTAAGCGAATATTGTACTACACTACACACTGAGAACATGGTCTTTTACCGCATTTACAAATAACGGATCTAGCAAAGTTACGTTTTCTATCGAACGCGTGCACAATTGATTCTTGAAGCACAAATTACCAGTCTGAAAAAATAAATTGTGTATGCTACAGTTTACGCGCGTAATCAATCCTTTTATGTGCATTATACGCGCCTCCAAAGACGAGAACTTCCCCGTGAATTTGATTGAATTCCTATAAACGTTGGCAACATCGTTCTCTGTCATTTGAATAGCACTGTCATCGTTTTCGTCTGTTTGATCTCTTGAATAATTGGTTGTTGTTTGTTTTTGGATATCATGCAAAAATTTTCTGTGTCTTTCCAAATTTTTGATAATTTTTTCAACGTCTTTAGTGAACGAATTGCGCAAAAGATTGTACGATTGTAAATTTTTTAAACGATTTTGTACATCTTTCCCGCTCACTTGAAACACACCAATTAAGTTTGTCACTTGTAAGTCACGTGACGTATAAATTCAAGATGGCGAATTTGGCAGGCTTTTGAAAATATTGTATTACGCAATACGATGCATACGCAGCTAATAGTAAGTTGATACTGAGATACATGTGCATTTATTTGTCGTTAAATTCAACGATGTTGGCAGGATGCACCGGGACAAGTCCAGGTATGGCAATGTATGCTTTATGTATATATAAACTATAAAATAAAGGACGCACAATACTCTGTTGCCAGATCGCACGGGGATGCGCAGAAGATAACTCTTTTGTACTTCTGCGCATGGAAAAAGGAGAGAATGAGTGCAGTAATACTCAACCAATTTTTCTTTTGTCGTATAATCTTTGGTACTAATGCAAATAAAGCTTAAGGGGGCCAGCCTGGATTAAATTGAAAAAAATACACATTCCAGTTTAATCGGTATAACAATGGTTGTTTGGGATATTCACTCGAAAGGGAAATTGTATTTCGCGCCGTTAGTCCGCGCACGCGTACCCGTACGTCCAACATGCGCGCGCATCTCATCGCGGTTTTCGCGGGAATGAGTGCGCGACTAGCAAGCACTTTTTTCCCGGACCGGATCGGAGACGGATCGACCTCGTGTTCGTCGCAAAGCTTTCGTGGCCAAAGGGTCCTTTTCAGGACCACCGAACAAAGAGACACGGTCGTCTGCGAGTCGGAGGTGTGTGAGTGTGCGCGGATACGAGTGAGAGTGGTGCGAGAAAGAAAGTGCGAGAGTAAGTGTAGCGAGGAAATTTGGCCACGTGCGAGTCGCGTCCGCGTGCCAATTTCGCCCGGCGAGCACCAGCGCGGTGGACTGCCAGGTCCACCCGCGACCCAGGTTCGGACCTCCGAGACGTCGGAGCGCCCTGCGGTCAGGAGGTGTCTCCCACCAGCGTGCGGCCAGGACTGTTCGTCGCGCCGTCCACGCGGAACCGCGCTTCCAACCCAGGTAAGAGAGCTCTCTACGCGCGATACAGGTACCTCGCGAGTCCGTGCGTGCGTGCGTAAATTTAGATTTATATTCCGTTCATTTCTTGTATTAAATAGTTAAGTAGAGAATAAATAAAGTGACTGCTTGCCCGGGCTTTCCTCTCTAATTCGAGAGAGGTTTTGTGCCCAGGCAAGCGATTTGTTTTTTACCGCGAACACGAGAGTTTTATTCAACCTGCCACTCAATCTTCCTTTCCTATAACTCTAATGTTGTCTACCCTCTCAATTGAGTAAAATTTGTTCATGGTGCCCCGGGTGAGGATTGAGTGGCTAGTTGTTTCTGCATAATCTTACGCGGCAATCGTTTTGTTAGTTGCATCGTGTGAACAAGGCGTTGACGCGGCGGCAGATCGCAATTGATACGTAGAAATCACGTCAGTGTAGTTTCGCGAGACGCCGCCACGTGGTCGCTTTGTTTCGCGTTTGCACTTGTCCACGCGTTTGAGGTACGAGTCGGTGCACTTGTTTTCGTAAGCTCAGTGCGTATAGATTTATTCGTGCGCTGCGGATTAATTAAAACTTGTTAAAAATGGCGCCTATCGCATTAAAAAAGCTAACTGCATTGCAGACCGCGCGTGAGAGCGAAATCGAAAGTATGCGCGCACGTCTAATGGCGAAATCACGCGAGTCGATTAATAAAATCATCGTGCAGGCGCGACTTGATTCTTTGAGGGACATTTGGATGGAGTTGCGGAAAACACACTCGGAGATAATTGTCAGGGAAGACGCAGAGATGGATGCGTACGTCGCCGACAGTTGGTTCGGGCGCATTCAGGGCGTATATGAAAATGCCCTTGACGAATTTCTAACTTTGCTCGGCACCTTTGACAAGGTCGACGCCGATGGCAGCATCTTGGAAACAAGCTTCGGCGGCGCTGCTTCTCGCGTTGCTAAGCTACCACAAATCCCTCTGCCAACCTTTTCGGGCAAATATGAGGATTGGGCAAGCTTCTGCGACTTGTTTGTCACTCTCGTGCATGACGTTCCTCATTTATCCGATGCAACCAAGTTGCAATATCTTAAATTGTGCCTGACGGGGGACGCGGCTGAGTTGATTAAGGACGTGATGACGACCAATGCCAACTACGCCAGCACTTGGAATGCACTAAAGGCCCGCTATCATAATCCAAGGTTGATCATCAACAAACTCTTGACGTCGTTCATGGAAATACCATCTTTGAGGAGAGAGTCGGCTCCTGAGCTGCGGGCGCTAATCGACGAGGCTCAGCGAATTATCCGGGCGTTGTCTAACTTGAAGCTCCCAGTGGATCACTGGGACACGTGGCTTATTTTCGTACTTTCAGGGCGTTTGGATGCAGAGACACGGAAGCTGTGGGAAGCCGAGCTCAGCACCAAGGACCAAGAGAAGGCGTCGGATGACACTCCTTCGGATTTAGCTCACCTCGATTCGCTTCCAAAGTTTTCGGATATCGTAAGGTTCTTGGAGAAAAGAGCTCAAGCTCTTTGTATGGTAGCTGCCGATCGCAAGGCGGAAAAAAGACAAGCCCCCACACCTACGTCCGGCCCTCAAAGTCGCAAAGTGCTTCACGCCAGTCAATTGCGATCGTCCGGGACTTTCAAAGGTTGTCCTCTTTGCTCCGCCTCGCATTCTCTCGCTAAATGCCCAAAATTTAAGGACGAAAAAGCATCCGAACGACTTTCGACTGTTAGACGCCTTCAGGCCTGTTTCAACTGCCTGGGAGCTCACCGGGTTAATGCTTGCACTTCTCAAGGTCGTTGTTCTACCTGCCAGGGCAAACATCACACGTTGCTACATTCGATGCCTCCGGGAAAGCGTGCGTCTGAGCAGCAACAGCAAAGCACTGTAGGTCCGCGAGCAGGGGAGTCAGGGTCACAGGCTCCAATCGTGAGTTTGCATGCGGCCACCGCCCCCGTTCTCAAGCGTAGAGTTATTTTAGCAACAGCAATAGTACAGGTACTAAGCCCGACGGGTAACAGCACATATGTAAGAGCACTTTTGGATCAGGGATCGGAGGTTTCATTCGTGTCTGAATCCATCGCACAATTATTGGGACTCCAGAGGCAGCCTACGTCGGTGTCGTTATCCGGACTCGGAGCTCGCGCGGCGGGCATCGCACGGTGGACGACGCATCTTGTTTTAAGATCCACTTTCGACTCCAATTTCGAAGTTAGTACGGAGGCGCTCGTTTTGCCGCGTTTCACTTCAAAGCTTCCAGTTGACGACCTTGGCGATCTAGACTTGACGCAGTTTGCCGAATTCGATCTGGCGGACCCACAATTTTATGTCTCCGACAAGGTCGATGTTATTCTAGGTGCGGACGTGTACGGGCAACTGCTTCGACCTGGATTGCGACACTTCTCTTCTTCACAGCTCGTCGCACAAAATACGGCTTTAGGTTGGATAATTTCAGGCGCATTGCAGGCGAAGCAGTCACGGCGGGCGGAACGACGGTGCTCGGACAAAAATGTGTTTCATTGTGCTCCCTTGGAGGATTTAGACCAGACGTTACAGCAATTCTGGACCATCGAGCATCTGCCTACGCCGTCAAATAAACTCAAGCCTGAAGTGGCTGCTTGCGAAACGTTTTTTAGAGAAACACATACGAGGAACCTGCAGGGTCGGTATGGGGTTCGTCTTCCATTGAAATCAAATCTGCCTTCGGCCGTCGGAGAAACAAGGAGAATGGCCCTTGGGTCTCTCGCGTCTATGCATCGCAGATTTGCACGCGATCCGATGTTAGGGCATTCCTATTGTGAGTTCATGACGGAGTATGAGCGGTTAGGCCACATGGAAAGGGTCACGGAAAGGGAGCTTCCACAAGAACGCGCTTGGTACCTGCCGCACCATGCCGTGATACAGAATTCGGTCTCTGGGTCGAAATTGAGAGTTGTATTCGATGCGTCAAGGCGAACTCGAGACGGCCAGTATCTCAATGATTTCTTGTCCACAGGGGCTCCTCTACAAGGCGATCTCTCGTTGATCCTTCTTAATTGGCGTAGATATTTATTCGTTTTTACGGCAGACATCGTAAAGATGTTTAGACAGATTCAAGTGAATCGCGAGGATCAGGATCTTCAGAGAATTGTTTGGTCTCCCCATGCTGGATCAGAACCGGTAGAGTATCGCTTGACCACTGTGACTTACGGGACAGCGTGTGCACCTTATTTAGCCATCCGCACTCTTCTTCAGTTGGTCGAAGACGAAGGATCGAGATTTCCGCTCGGGGCTGCGTGCCTCAAGTCCGACACTTATGTTGATGATACTTTCGCTGGGACTGATGATCTTGCCACTGGCGTACAAAAGAGGATTGAACTCACTAAAATTCTCGAGTCTGCAAACATTTCTCTCGACAAATGGGCTGCCAACCATCCCGAACTTCTCGATTCTCCGAGCCAACCGGGGCCAACTAAACAGATCGATGCGGACAAATCGGTTAAAACGCTAGGGGTGCTCTGGAGCCAAACTCAAGATCAGTTTAGATTCGTTTTATCAGATATCGCAGAGTTGTCAGCGGCTTCCACTAAGCGCTCCATTCTCTCAAATATCGCTCGCTTGTTTGACCCTCTCGGATGGGTTTCCCCAATTACGGTGACGGCTAAAATATTGTTGCAGGATCTTTGGCTTCAAAAATGCGATTGGGACACTCCTTTGACTGCCGAACTTTGCGAGAGGTGGGACGCTTACTGCAGGTCGCTGTCAGACCTGTCGTTAATAACGATTGATAGGTGGTTAGGTGTGACGCCCTCCTGCTCTTACGAAATTCATGGATTCTCTGACGCTTCCTCTCGAGCTTATGCTGCCGCTGTTTACTTGAGAATTGACGACGGAAACGGTAAATTCAAGGTTTCGTTGTTGGCATCTAAAACTAAGGTCGCTCCAGTTAAAACGGTGAGTATCCCTAATTTGGAGCTTTGTGGCGCAGCGCTTTTAGTCAAGCTTATTTGCTTTATTCGGAATCTGGACTTTCTTCAATCTAGTCCCATTCACGCTTGGTCCGATAGCCAGATAGTCCTCACCTGGCTTCGAAAGCATCCTTCGAGTTGGAAGACGTTCGTCGCCAACAGAGTGTCTTTCATTCAAACGGAGTTGCCGTCGGCTATTTGGTCACATGTGCCCTCAAAAGAAAATCCTGCGGATTTGGCGTCACGAGGCACGGAACCGTTAAAGTTGTCCAATTCCGAGCTATGGTGGAGCGGGCCCACTTGGCTCTCGGAACCATCGGATCACTGGCCAAAGCCTGCAGAAACCCCGCGAACCTTTCACGTACGGAAATCTCCTAAACAACCCGAGATTTTGACGCGCTTCTCATCGTTACCTCGACTAATCCGCGTGATAGCTCTGTGTAGGCGCCCGCTTCTCAGTCTGCGTAGAAAAACCAACAGGCAAGAATTGCTTCCTCCCTTCCTTACTTCATTGGAGTTGGCTGAAGCTCGTGCAGTAGCTATCCGCTTGTCCCAAGCGTCTAGTTTTCCTGATGAAATCAAAATTCTTGCCGCTGAGAAGAGATTACCAAGAGGCAATCGGCTCAGCAAACTGAATCCGATTTTGGGAAATGACGGTATTTTACGCGTAGGATGCCGACTGTCGCTTGCTAAGCTCTCCTCAGAAGTCAAACACCCCCCTATTCTAGATCAGCAATGTGCTCTCAGTCTCTTGTTTGTGCGCTCTGCGCATCAGCTTTGTCTGCATGGTGGCCCAACGATGACTTCAAGTAATCTGATGCAGCAAGTTTGGATTTTAGGGCGTAATAGATTAGTTAAGTCGGTGCTGCGCAAGTGCGTCACTTGTCAGCGGGTTAAGCCTCAATCGGCGCAGCAGGTGATGGGAGATCTTCCAGCTGATCGCGTCAATCCGGCTCGGCCATTCTCAGTTTCCGGTCTAGATTACGCGGGCCCGATTCAAGTCAGAACTACGAAAGGCCGCGGTCATCGCTCGTATAAAGGGTATATTGTTGTGTTCGTCTGCTTTTCCACAAGAGCCATTCATCTGGAGCTCGCTAGTGATTTGACCACGGCCTCGTTCTTGAGCGCTTATCGTCGGTTTGTTGGTCGGCGAGGCATATGTCAGAGGCTTTTTTCGGATAACGCTACCAATTTCGATGGGGCCGACAACGAACTAAAGGCCATGTTTCGACGAGCCTCGGAGTTTTATCGAAAGGTCTGCACGGTTTTAGCAAATGACGGAACTGACTGGGTCTTTATCCCACCGAGCGCTCCTCATTACGGAGGCCTATGGGAAGCGGGAGTCAAATCGGTCAAGCATCATCTGAAACGGGTAGTAGGAGAACATACCCTAACGTTCGAGGAATTATCAACTGTCCTCGTTGAAATAGAACCCTGCCTCAACTCCCGCCCTCTTGGCGCTCTAAGTTCGGACATGGATGATCTTCACGCGTTGACACCATCCCACTTCCTAAATGGAGGTTCCTCGTCTTTGTTGCCGGATGCCGATTTGCCTAATTTGCCACAGAATCGTCTTGATCGATTCCAGCTCCTCCAGCGAATCCGAAACCAATTCTGGAAACGCTGGTCCACAGAGTATCTTCTCTATCTTCAACAGCGAGAGAAATGGCGGGATCCCACGGAGAATTTCTGTGTCGGCAGATTGGTTCTCGTTAAGGACGACCGTTATCCCCCATCAAAGTGGCCTTTAGGCCGGGTGATGGAGTTACACCCCGGTCCGGATAGCCTGGTGCGAGTCGTTACGGTAAAGACCGCTTCTGCATCTCTCCGTCGACATGTTTCACGTCTCTGCCCTCTACATCTCGAGGAAAGCAGCAAAAGGCCGTAGACTGCTCCTTGTTGGTTCGTCGGTAAGACGAAGGCGGGCGGAATGTTTGGGATATTCACTCGAAAGGGAAATTGTATTTCGCGCCGTTAGTCCGCGCACGCGTACCCGTACGTCCAACATGCGCGCGCATCTCATCGCGGTTTTCGCGGGAATGAGTGCGCGACTAGCAAGCACTTTTTTCCCGGACCAGATCGGAGACGGATCGACCTCATGTGCGTCGCAAAGCTTTCGTGGCCAAAGGGTCCTTTCCAGGACCACCGAACAAAGAGACACGGTCGTCTGCGAGTCGGAGGTGTGTGAGTGTGCGCGGATACGAGTGAGAGTGGTGCGAGAAAGAAAGTGCGAGAGTAAGTGTAGCGAGGAAATTCGGCCACGTGCGAGTCGCGTCCGCGTGCCAATTTCGCCCGGCGAGCACCAGCGCGGTGGACTGCCAGGTCCACCCGCGACCCAGGTTCGGACCTCCGAGACGTCGGAGCGCCCTGCGGTCAGGAGGTGTCTCCCACCAGCGTGCGGCCAGGACTGTTCGTCGCGCCGTCCACGCGGAACCGCGCTTCCAACCCAGGTAAGAGAGCTCTCTACGCGCGATACAGGTACCTCGCGAGTCCGTGCGTGCGTGCGTAAATTTAGATTTATATTCCGTTCATTTCTTGTATTAAATAGTTAAGTAGAGAATAAATAAAGTGACTGCTTGCCCGGGCTTTCCTCTCTAATTCGAGAGAGGTTTTGTGCCTAGGCAAGCGATTTGTTTTTTACCGCGAACACGATAGTTTTATTCAACCTGCCACTCAATCTTCCTTTCCTATAACTCTAATGTTGTCTACCCTCTCAATTGAGTAAAATTTGTTCAATGGTATTTATCACTTTTGATTGCTGGAATTTTTTACACTTTAACTACTCGCACAATTTAAGCTATTTATTCATTATTAAGACCCAAACAGTGTTCTTTACCTCTAGTATTGTGCCATCAAAAACTTTTCTGAAAAAAATTACATAAAAGGTTATTGTAGACCCTTTTTGTCCATTTTCGTGCAAAATATTAGTAATTGCCTAATATTTTGGACAAAAAGTGTCTACAATAACCTCTTATGTAATTTTTTAAAGCTAATTTACAGCTTCTGCTCAAAATGTTTTCTTTAATTTGTAACAAAGGTATCGTTCAGGCAAGTGAACGATAGTTTTGTTACGAATAAGGGATATAAATATATATATGATTACGTCAGCGTTCGTTCGCGATCAAGAGCCGACGGCCGCGAGCGCTCTCACGAGTCACCGCTCTGCGCGCGCTCCCCGTTATGTCGGGCTCTCCCCGCTACGTACAGCTTGTCGAAGTCAGCGGGTCACTTTTCAATATCGATAAAATAATTATGCCAAAAACTGCGGAATCGTTTGCAGATTTTGCAAACGTAAATAAAAAAACTGCGGGTGTAATAGTTTATGAGCAAAAATTAAAAAAGTATTCAATCAGCGGAAAACAGGGGGAAACGCAATTATACTATTATAAATTACCCAAAAAAAAAAAAATATCAAAACCCACGGACCAGACCATATATAACTTATGTTTTTGCGGTCGCTGATTCCGAATTCGTGGTCCATTTGACCCCATCACCTCAGGGTCAAGGTCAGGTCAAGGTCAAGATTACAAAATTAACGGGAACCAAGGTTTAACAGTATACTTATGTTTTTGGGGTCGCCGAATCCGAATCCGTGGTCCGTTTGACTCCAACGCCTCATAGTGAAGGTTATTTGAAGGTAAAATCGACGAAATTCTTGTAAAACAAACCAAACTTCATGCCATTTATTTTTTCTTACTATAACTTACACGTTTCTCATCAAATAATCGGTGCAAAGGTTTTCTTTTACGTTTTTTCCCAGTAGTTTTACAATCTCTTTTCAACATCCAGCAGTAGTCGGCCAGCATACTAGCATCCCATCTACCTTGATAACGATATTTGTTGTATATATTATACCTTGATATTTTCATGTTATATATGAAAATATAATTTTTTTTTGTTCTGAAATGCGCTGCATACTTTATACGGGGTGCCGTATAAACAAGATGACATTTATTACGATCTGAATAAACAATACTAAACTGAATGAATGAATCGTCTTTTTAATTTATTAACAGACTCACCTTAGGTATTTAGTACTTTACTAATTTTGTAGTATGCATGCGAATAAGAGATTTTTTTACCATGTGTCATGCGCGGTGTTATTGGCAAGGCATGACGCTCGTGCTAAATGTAATTTTTGATAATCTTAATAAAAGTTATTGAACTAAATCAATGAACCGTTTTTTGGAATAATTAATCAACCCTTCTCATGCATTTAGATCTTTAAAATTATTGTATCATAATTATCTTTCTCTATAATTCGTTAGCAAGTTGCGAATGCACTATCTAACTAATTATTCATTAAACGCTCGACACAGCGATCGAAATTGTTATTATCCCGAATAACAGCAGCTAAATCCACGACCGCTCATTCTGATGCATTACTAACGAGTATTTATAGATTTAGTTCCATCATGCCGGCATAGCCGCAAAGCTCTTTTATGCGCGTAGCTTACAGTGCACATGCACATTCAGTTAGTGCTTTACGTGTATTTCTATAAATCTGAAACTTTAATTAATAACGCATTTTTGAAAAAAATTCAAACTAAATGCATGAACTGTATGTCTTAAGTTCTGCGAAGAAAAATACATACATTCTGTACACCTAATGAAGAGTACTTTGCAAGTAAATTGGGTTATTTGGCTTATTATTTTAAAATTGGGTTATTTGGCCTGTTATTAAAAATTATTGAACTAAATCAATGAACCGTTTTATGTAATAATTAATTAACCATTCACATGCATTTAAAGCTTTAAAATTGTAGGAGCGTTATTAGTTTTTGTATTTTTTGTTAGGAATTTTTTGAATGCTGATCACGTTATGCGCCTAGCTTTTAATACAAAAACTAATAACGCTTCTATAATTTTAAAGTTCTAAATGCATGAGAAGATTTTATTTATTATTACAAAAAACGTTTCATTGATTTAGTTCAATAATTTTTATTAAGATTATGAAAAATTACATTCAACGCAAGCGTCATGCCGTGTCAATAACGCCGCGCATGTCATATGGTAAAAAAATCTCTTATTCGCATGCATACAATAAAATTGGTTCAACACTGTTATTTTTGTTACCCGCAGTTTAATTGCAATTGTTTTGACGTCCGCATTTGTCATTTAAATATTTAATAATCGTGCAAACGGACTATCTACTATTTTCCGGCATTAAATTGACAAGCCAAATAACCCAATTTACTTGCAAAGTACTCTTCATTAGGTGCACTAAATGTATGTATTGTTCGTTGCAGAGCTTAAGGGGAGGTCGTATCATCCTACATTACCGACCGCGATACGAATCGCTGTTTCCAACTTTTCTCTGTCATTTATTAGTGAAATAATGCACAAATTAAATTCCACTCAAAAAATTTATTGAAGAAGAGGGCTCAACAAAGATAATTGTAATACGGAGTCAAAAATTATAAAATTAATAAATTTTTTAATTTGGCATGAAACGATGTTGAGTTGAACGATCGCAGCGCCATTGCTTATTTGCTAGTAACGTAGCAACGATTTTTGACTCCGTATTACAATTATCTTAGTTGAGCCCTCTTCTTCAATGAATTTTTTGAGTGGAATTTAATTTGTGCATTATTTCACTAATAAATGACAGAGAAAAGTTGGAAACAGCGATTCGTATCGCGGTCGGTAATGTAGGATAGTACGACCTTCCCTTAAGACATACAGTTCATGCATTTAGTTTGAATTTTTTTAAAAAATCTTTATGAATAAAAGTTGCAGGTTTATGCAGCACGCTGTATAAAGTTTGCAGCGCATTTCAGAACAAAACAGATTTATATTTTTATATATAATATGAATGGGCCGGAATCCGGATTAACTTTCTAACCCGCAGTTAATTTGCAATTGTTTTGCATATTTTAATTGACGTTGGATTATTTTTGGATAGTTTTTCACCATTATGTAGTTCTTAGATGGATTTTAAGCATATTATATTGTATTATTTTTATATTTTTTACGAATACGATGTACTAAATATTTGAAAAGATTTTCTCAATGCATCCCAGTGGCTATTCATCGATTTAGTTCGATAATTTTATAATGGATTTTTAAAACGCAGTTTAGAAATGTGGAACGCGGAATGAACCGCTGAGCAGCTTAGGCGAATTAAAAAGAATTAATATTTCTTATTAATTTTCATTAGTAAAATATACCTAAAGTATTTTTTACAATGCGCAATTTAATTGCAAACGTTTGGTTATCATTTTGTGAATATAGGATAATTTATGATAGTATAATTGCGTTTCCCCCTCCTTTCCGGTGATCGAATACTTTTTTAATTTTTGCTAATAAACTATTACACCCGCAGTTTTTTTATTTACTTTTGCAAAATCTGCAAACGATTCCGCAGTTTTTGGCATAATTATTTTATCGATATTGAAAAGTTACCCGCTGACTTCGACAAGCTGCTACGTACCCAGCGCGCAAGTGAAAAGAGGGGCGCGCTCGACTGTAATTTCTGCGTCTCCTTGGCGGCCTGAGCCGAGCTCCCAAGCAGGAGTATCTTGCGCGCGCTGAGCGCAAGAAAGAGACTGACCGCGCGCGATCTATGGTTGTCACCCCGAGAGGCGACAATAACGGCACCGAACGAATCGAGAAACGGAGAGCCGTTTTCTCTATTATTAAAACCGATAGAGCACCGTGGATGTATTTATTTTTTTTTGTTTATTTTAGTATTAAAAACCGATATATGAATTTTTCTTATAGAGCGAAGGGCAGCGACGCGAGTCTCTCGCCCTATTAGTCTTTTAATTCGTTTTTTTTTTGTATATATATTTTTTTGATTATTTTTAGTATATTAGTAAAATTATATTTATGAATATAAATAAAATAGTTCGCTTTTAATTTTTCTTAGAATTGTATTGGCTTATTTTATAGGAAGGAGAAGAAGCGTAATGAACGGCATATAGGTTTGCAAGTGTTTTGAGCTTGCAGTGCGAGTAGCAAGCGTGGGCGCATTGTGCGCACGCTTGAAAGAACCCGAATTATTACAAATTAGACAATAATTATTTTACAGAAATACGGAAAACTTACTGTTTTTAATTAAGAAATGGATGAATTACCTACTATTTTTTTAACACAGTTAATTTAATCTTTACAGTCTCAGTTTCATCTCTTTTTTTAGCCTAAATAGATTTATCACAGTCATCAGTTTGTCGGACTGAAATCGTCAGATTTTTCTAAATTTATCATATTATTTGATTTTTCAGGCATTTTATTACTGCTGTTTTGTATAGGACCGGGCAAAGGGATAGCAAAATACACTCGAAAATAAAGTCCGTAAAAAGAAAAGATATTTTATTATAAAGCGGCTTGCGCGTGCGACGGTTCGTTGCGATCTGTTCTCCACGAGGCCCGCGCCACCTTCACGCACGCACGCACGCACGCATGCACACACGCACGCACGCACGCACACACATAGTTTAGTGCGCGCCCTAACGCCCTCATGGGCGTTTAAAAAAATTAAAATTTTTACAAGATGGGCTTACATTTTCCACAACTGCTGTCATCGCTCTTATTAAAAATGTCATTACTTTCCTTAATTACTGAAATTTTTATATTTCGATAGACTTACTTGAAGAGCTATCGTCTTCTAATAAGTCACCATTGTTAATTTCGTGAGTAGATGTTTTGCCTGTTGACGAGATATTGAATTGCATAAATAATAAATAAAAAGATTTTGAATAATAAAAGGCTTGATTTAAGTTGCAGTATATGTAATAAGTTATAAGTTAAAAGATAAATTTTTGTTTAATTAAACGATAAAAATTGTTCATTGCACAAATAATTAATAAATTGAATTCTGCAATAGT
This sequence comes from Sycophila sp. Sp_5, assembly GCA_018906775.1. NCBI lineage: Eukaryota > Metazoa > Arthropoda > Insecta > Hymenoptera > Eurytomidae > Sycophila > Sycophila sp. Sp_5. Next base: position 19,281 of record JACCID010000111.1, on the reverse strand, counting down.
GATGTCTCTAAATTATATAATTTAAATATACTAAGACTTATATGTATTTAAATTAAAGTTACTTTCGAGTAATTTCGGATAAAAAATATTTAATTGTAATAACATTAACAATTTTTACATTTTTGCTACGACAACTTTTTTCAACTGTTCACGTGGACATGATCCTTGAATTTATTTACGTACTGATCTAGTAACAAAACAAATAGACATACCTGCAAATTTTGCGTGCTTTTTTTAAATCTCTGATTTAACGACTTTTAAATCAGAGGAAGGTTGAACAGATTTAACTTTGTTTTCAAATAATCAGTAGTTTTATCATAGTCCTCAGATTTGGAGTGGACAAACCGCGCGGCTCCGCGAGAAGATCGGCGGAGCGCGCGCCCCTGGAGAGGAGAAGGGGCATTCCGTGTGAGGCCACCGAAACTGCAGGACGTGTGGACTAGCGAGCGACCACAAGAGCAGCTATAGGGTGCGGATACCCTCTCTTTGTCTTTCCCATCCTGACGGGGTTGTGCCGTGATTGTGCTTGCGTGCTCTTAGTTAGGTTGGAGTGTCGCGACTCTATATTATTTGCGACTGGCGTCCTTAAGTCCCATACCGGCTACGGACATTTTTGTGTGTAAACTCTTAAATCGTTAATAAACGTACTTATTTATTCTTTTGTACAACATCCGTGTATTCCTTAGTACATCAGCTCTGATCCCTAGCTGAACGTTACAAATTGGCGCAGCAACGTGGGGCCGACACAAAATCCGGAGGTGAATTTTGTGGTCGAAAAATTTTTACGGGATCGCGCGTGAATTAAGTGTTAGTGGCGTGGCAGTGGGAAAATGCTCGGCCAGCGTGGCAGTTAGACCGTGTATCAGCACACACGGCACGATATCGTCAGGAGGACGCTTGGCAGCCATTTTGGAACGCGATAAATTCTATTGTCGTGAATTGCAGAATATTTTACTTACAGGCTTTCATTTAAAATAGTTTTCTTAGAAATATCAACGAAAGATTAAAAATATTGAATTTTTGTTACATCGCCAGCTCATCAGAACCAATAATTCGTAAAAAGGTAATACTTAAATTATAATTTTCTTGTCAATTGCATAATTAATTGATTTATTTTTCTTTGCTATTATTATCTATGTGCTTTGCTGCTTGTAATTTTTTTTATACCATGCTGATTTATTTTGCACATGTTCTAAATGTATAACCCCTTCCACCTCACTACTGGCTCAAGTTCATATTTGCTTAATTGTTTGGTTTGCTTTGTTTTGAAGCATTAGTGAACCCTAATGCCCTGTTACGCTTAATGCTCTAACGGCTAGCACAGTTTGGGAAATATTCACCAGACCCTTTTACACATTCTTAAGTTGTAGAATTTTTCAAGCCCGTATTACACTTAATGAGATTTTGTAGTTACACAGAAAACAGTTTGCAACTGTGAACAGACGGATTTATCAGAGTGTATGCGTGCACGTGATTATAATAACAGTATTAATGGCTTGCTTTGCACGGAATAACGCGCAGTATTAATTTTTTTTGTTGTGGGTTCTTTTTATTGTCGGGTTGAAGAAAAATTTAATAGTTAATGTAATTTTCTTTTTGTGTTAAAATTTTGTTTCGGGCTTAAAAAAAAAATTTTTTTTTGGTTTTGCTTGCTCGTGGGAAATTCACTACTGACAAGTTTAATCTTTTCTGGCTTTCGGGATAAATTTACAGGCTTTAGAATATTTGTCTTTGCTGTGTATTATCACTGATCTGTGTAATTACCTGTGGGTAATATCGTGTAATATCTGGGAAAATCCTGAACATAGAATTAGTTTAAATTTTTAAGTTAGCGATAAGAAATTGGGAATTGTTTTATTATTATTTTAAAAATACCGGCTTTAGAGTAAGTAATCCCTCAATTATTTAAATTATTGTAAAGAAAAATGGCGGACTTGGAAAATAGTATTGCGTCGGAGTTGAACGCTTCCGGGGATTTAATTTCGGTAGATCCAGTGGCAGGAGCGTTCATTATCAGGAACGTTTTGAATAAATTAACAGATGGAAGGATTTTCGAATACTCCGTGCGACATGGGCTCAACGTGAATTGTAATATTGATATACTACGGGAGAGGTTAGAGCGCAGCGAGATGCGTCGTTATTATGGGCCTAACGCGGCACCGTGGAATGAACAATTAGATTGGCAACCCAATTTAGAATTTTTAAATTCATCCTTTTCGGAGGACTAGCCAAGATCTCAACCTGGTCCCGCAGAAACAGGAGCTCTAGTCGTAGCTGATTTGAATCAAATCACCAATGGACCCATGCCAATATTAAATACCGGCCAGACTATGGGACCCTACCAAGACCCAATCTCTATGCGTGCCCCGTCCCCTACGTTCACCTCGCAGGTAGAAATGAGAGTAAATGAGGATCAGAGTCAACGAAACGGTACTGAAATAAGGCACCAGGCTGAATCACACATTCCTTTCGCCACCGAGGCAAGGCGAGTAAGTATCGTACCGACTTTACAGCCTGATAATATGACTCCTCAAGCTCAGTCCACGAGGTTTCCACTGAGTAGGTTGGAGCAAAGCGCGAACAGCGCGCTTGATTTAACGACTCCCATTCATGACACAGACGTGACGCCGGAACAGCCAGGAGAGGGCACACAGTTCTTATCATTGGATCAAGAGAGACTCAGGTTAAATGAAACATCTTACCGTGGATTGGCCAGCACGGAACCCAGCAATCGAATTAGTGGAATAGGAGAAGTCAATGAGGTTGTTCGAGAGAGAATACCACCCGTGTCCACGTCTACTGTAGGTCTAGCTCCAAGGCAGATAACAATGACCGCACCCCAGTACAGGCCTAGTATTTTGCGTGTACCAGCGGAAAGAACCGTGCCGACCGTACCATCGACTTTGACGTGTACATATCCAACAGTGCTGCCAAATAATTTACAATCCCAACCTGTACTCCGGTATGGTCCAGTATATGGCCATTCTGTTTCAAGTAATATACCAAGTTCTGCCAATCTCCATAATTTACCTAGAACCGCGAATGATTATGAAAACTACTCAGTTCCCGATTATCGGCAAAGAATACCTAATTTCCCCCAAAATTATGGTTATCCACCACAAACCCTTACGTGTTCTTCTCAAATACCGCCCAATTACTCCATAGCCCCATCGGATTTATTTATTCAAAATTTACGAGAATGCGTTATCGTAAATCGACTCTCCATCACAAATGTTACGAAAGCCTTAACAGCTGTCATTGACGATGAAACGTGAAGTTGGTATCGCCGAGAGCATCGGTATTGGACTACTTTCGGAGAGTTGGAAGCAGCATTTAGATTGCAATTTGGGGTGGAGAATATTCAAGAAAGTTTATTGCACGCGATAGAGGCTCGTACCCAGGGACCGACGGAGGATATATCCTCTTTTATCGTAAAGTTTCGATCGCTTTTAGACCAACGAAAACCAGAAATGAGTCTGAGGGAGCAATTGGACCGTGCATATAAAAATTTACATCCTAGTTATGCTGAAAGATTCAATCGGGAACAATTTATCTCTTTCCAAGATGTACAATGACTGGGAAAGAAAGAAGAAGCCCGCAGACTACAGGTAAAAGCGTATCGGCCACCTCCAAGTCCCGAAGAATGGTTATTTCCAGACGCAGTCTATGTTCCCCAAAAGAACAAGCGACCTCCCAGAATAGCGGCAATGGAGTCCGAAGATGAAACAAATACTGTACAGTCCATAGACAACCCCGTGGTGGCCCCCGTGGCAGATAATAGCAAAGTAAAGATACCGACTCCCGCGAGTAGCCAGAAGAAACCACGAGGAAATCGAAATAATGCGACTGCCAGTATAGGCAACGGAATCGGAAGAGAATTTCGACAAAAACTGACATCGAGAAATACATGTGTACAAGTAGCCGATGGTTCAGATGTCAATGTCCAAGGAATTCTAAATGTCACCTTATCCATAGATAAGTTGTGGAAAACGGTACCATTCAGAGTCGCCGATGATCTATTGTATGACTGTATTTTAGGTATAGATTTCATTAAAACTTTTGGGATGAAAATAGATGCAGCGGAAAACAAATGGTGGACAGAGAGAGGTATTCCACATTCCTTCTTCCCGTATGGGCAAGATCCCACCAGTTTACCGGCTGTAGCCAGTTTAGGAGGATTATCGACTGCAACAAGTACCGGTTAAGTTGGGCGTGACAAATTTAACAACACATTCAATTGATGTACAGGGTCACGAACCGATTCGCCAAAGACCTAGACGATTTTCTCCTAAAATGTTAGAGGCAGCAAACGCAGAAGTGGATCGGATGTTAGCGAAAGGGATTATTGAACCGTCAGACAGCCCGTGGTGCAGTAATCCAGTAATTGTACCAAAGCCAAATGGAAAATTCCGTTTTTGCATGGATTACAGGGACGTAAATAGACCCACTAAAAGGATCGCATATCCCATGAGGCATGTTGATGATATTCTCGATAATGTTCGATTTGCACGTTTTATAATTAGACCTAAGCGCTGCATATAATCAAATACTTCTAAATGAAGATAGCAAAGACATAACGGCCTTCTGTGTTCCCGGACGTGGAGTTTTCACGATTTGTGCGTATGCCATACGGTTTAGTTAATGCTCCCGCAACTTTCCAGAAGTTAATAGATAGAGTTATTCGTCCAGAGTGAGCTCCCAATGTATTTTCGTATCTTGATGATATAATCATAGTGGCTGCAACGTTCGAAGAACACATGTATTGGCTCCGTAAAGTCTTAATGGCCCTCAAAGACGCAAACCTACAGATAAATAGAGAAAAGTCAGAGTTCTGTTGTGCTGAGGTTAAGTACTTAGGGTATGTCGTAAAGACTGATGACGACAAAATCAAACCAATTCTCGAATATCCCCCTCCTGCCAAGTTAAAGCAACTTCGTAGATTTCTAGGTATGATCGGATGGTACTCACGTTTTATTCCGAAGTTAGCTGAATATAAAGTACCACTGACAAAGCTTATGAGGAAAGATATTAGATGGTATTGGTACAAAGAACAGCAGGAAGCATTCGAAAGTTTGAAATTGCCGCTCACCCGAGCTCCTATACTTGCCAGACCAGACATGTCCGCCCCGTTCACTTTACAAACGGATGCGAGTGATTATGCCCTAGCAGGCGTTTTGACTCAAGAGTTTGATGGAGAAGTGCATCCAATTTACTTCGTGAGTAGAACACTCAGTAAAGCTGAACATAATTACACAACTACTGAGAAGGGGTGTTTGACAGTATTATGGTCAGCCGAGAGGCTAAAATGTTATCTACAAGGAGCACCTGTAACCGTCGTGACAGATCATCATAGCCTCCTGTGGTTAAATAACCTTAAAGATCCTACTGGCCGACTAGCCCGATGGAACACCAAATTACAAATGTTTGACCTTAAATTCGTACATCGAAAAGGTGCTTTGCATCAAGTCCCTGACGCGTTGTTCCGAGCCTGGGAAAGTTATCCTGAGATACTGGCCATCAATCAAGCTGAGGTTTCAGATCCGTGGTATCAACGAAAATTAAAAGCAGTGCGTAAATTTCCTCACAAATACCCGGATTTACAAATAAGAGATGATAAGTTATACGCACATAAACCCAGTAAGATTTTTGATCCATTAGTACCCGATCTGGAAGCGTGGAAATTAGTACTTCCCACACCAAATCGAGAACAAGCTATTTTTGAAGCACATAACACTCCCCAAGCTGGACATCTAGGCGTAGAAAAGACGTTTGCACGTTTAGCAACTTACTACTATTGGCCAGGATATTATTATGATGTCAAATGTTATGTAAGGGCATGTTAAGAATGCCAAGCACATAAAGGTTCACAATTCCAACCCACTGGATTAATGCAAGAAAGAAATATAGAAGGACCATGGGTTGTAGTAGGTGCGGATATTATGGGCCCAAAACCAGCTTCTAAAAATGGCTATAAGTATTTAATTGTATTTGAAGATCTTTTTACGAGGTACGTTGAAATAAAACCCTTAAAGAAGGCAAATGCTAAAACAGTTTTAGGAGCATTCGAAGAATTAGTTATTAATCGCTGGGGTTGTCCTAAAGTGTTCTAGACAGATAACGGCACCGAGTTTTCAAATAAACTGGTTACAGAAAGATTAAAGATCCATAGAATTAAACAGACAACGACGGCTCCATATTTTCCCCAAGGTAACCCGGTTGAGCGTGTTAATCGGAACCTTAGGCCGATGATAAATAGTTTTCTAACGGAAGATCATCGGGAATGGGATGTCCAATGAGTTCTGGTTTGCCCTGAACACTGCAGTCCACACATCAACTAGAGTTTCCCCAGCATTCATGAATTTGGGCCGAAATCCTACTCCCTCTATACTATTACGTAAACATCTAGAAGAACAAAGTCCGATTTCCCTTTCCTCTGCAGAAATATGGATAGATAGAGTCACGCGTTTACGGGCACTACACGATTTGGTTAAGAGACATATAGACGAGGCATCCGCTCGACAAGCTAAATATTATAATAAAAATCGTAGAGAAGTCTTGTTTAATGTGGACGATTTGGTCGACGGAATCACGTCTTGTCTTCGGCAGAAAATAAGTTTTCAGCCAAACAAGCAGCTAAGTTTATAGGCCCATGTCGTGTAGTAAATGTAGTTTCTCCCAATATATACATAGTGGAAGACGTTGATAGTAAAAAGCAGATCAAGGTATTTGTCAACGATCTAAAACGGTATATCCCTCCGAGAAAGACAGTTACTGAATCAATCCCTAGTAGAGATGGCGAAACCAGGAAGCCAGAGGAGGACCCGATGGTAAAGGCGCCACCCAATCCCAGCGGAGGTTCCGATGGGAGAGTTCCCTTGGGAGGAGCAGCCAAGGCCGGCGATAGAGATTCCCAGGTATGTCACGGTGGAAGTGCTGCCTCGGGAACCAGTGGAGAGCAGCGGAGAAGAAGAGGATGACCTCCCAAGGGAGGAGGAAAGGACCTCTCCCTTGGAGGATACCAAGGCGGAGCCCGTGGGAGACCACGCGGCCGGGGTCGTCCTCGGAAATAAAGACGTTTCCAAGGACCTGGGGAGATTGATGAAGACGGTCTCTTTCGCCAAGCCCCAACAAGGAAAGGCAGCAATCCCCAAGGTGATACCCATTGGCCCCAACCCCCACTCTACCGGCCCCCCCCAAGAAAAAAGAAGAGGAGGTACCCCACACTCCGGTGACTGATAGGGAACTGAGGGCGCGGCAAAGGCTGTGTCTGCGCTAGGGGCGAGACCAGTGACCCTGATGTCATTAAACATCATTTTGCCGTTGGGACAGTTAGCTCCACTGAGAGGTGGAGTCCGGTGGCCTATCGAGGACCGCACCCCGCCTCCAGAGGCGGGAACACGACGTCCGGGGTGCTGGAATTGCGGCGGCGCGGGTCACAGCTGGAGCCGTTGCCAGTATGCGAACCGAAGGTTCTGCCGGAGCTATGGGAAAAGCGGCTTCACCGAAGCCACTTGCCCTAAGTGCAAGTCGAAATGGAAAGGGTCAAAAGGAAAGAGAGACTAGTGTAGGTATAGGCTAATTGTAGTTTTTGTAGTTTTGTTTTTTCTGTTCCCCAAATTTATTGGCTATTTCCCTATAAAGTAAATATAACCTCTTTTGCTGTTTCAGGACCAGTATCAGTGTGTTTTAGTTTATGTTTTGATTTGGTACCATGTGTAAATACTCGGAAATAAAATAAGTAAAAGTTGTGACGTTGCATTAGCAACTCTTAACGCGTGAGCGATTCGGCTCTCTCTCTCTCGGAGGGTCTCAGGGCTGAGAAGGCGTCGACGTTAAATAATTATTTAACGTCGAGCTTCTGTGCACTCTGTAGCCCCCGACCAAAGTGACAGGTGTGGAGCGGACGACGCGCCACCGCACCTACCAGCCATGCGTGCGAGAGAGAGAGAGAGCACGTGCGAGGATGTCCGCCTGAGCGTACTCCGGCCGCCAGGATTACGTCGAGGCCGCGCCGCCGGGAGGCGACCACGCCAAGCACAGCCGACGGAGCGGAGCAGCTGACGAGGCGTATCGCGACGGCTGGCGACGAGGCGACGGCGACGGCTTGACGACGCGGCGAGGCCACGAGGACCAGCTGACCGGCGCCGCCATGATGGCTATCACCGACGACGCGAACGCCGCCCTGGCGACATCCCCACACAAACACATACACGCACACTGACACACACAACACCCGCGACTACAACGACGCGCCGCGACTCCCCCAGGGTGCGCCGCGCACCTGGGGAAGCATACACTCGGTCCGCGCGCAGCACGTGGTCGAGCGCGGACCATGCGTACGAGTGCGAGAGAGAAAGCGCGCGTACACGAGTTGGCGCGCGAGTCGAGGCGGCGCACACGTGTAGGTGCGAGAGAGACGGAGCGAGTAGGCGAGTCGGCGCGCGAGTCGAGTTGGCGCGCGCGTATCAGCGCGAGAGAGAGAACGAGGTGTGCGAGAGAGAGGGAAGATCGGCGAAGCATGGAGCGAAAGAGAGCGGCCGACTACGCGCGTGACGTCACTGGCGCTGCTCGACGAGCTCGGCGAGTCGAGCAGGCGGCCAACGTTCGCGCGAAAATTACGTAGCGCCGCGCTCGATTTTAACTCGCGCTCGCGCTGGCGCTGAACGATTTTTGAGTGGCTGCGCTGACGTCGCGCAGCCAATCGTCGCTCGTATCGTCGGTGCGGGCGGAAACGAGTCGACGAGGCGACCCTTGAGAGAGAAAGAGAATAGGGAATAGGCGAGAGAGAGTGAGAGGGATAAAGGGCTGGCGTCGCGGAAGTGTTCGTCGCCGCGACGCTACGCCATTCCGCCGAAAGCTCACATAGAAGCCGGACGCACTTCACGAGTTTATCTGAAAATTAGCTAGTAGAGTCGCGAGGAGTAGTAGTAGTAGGAGATCAGAATAGTTAGGACGAAGGAGTTTTTGAGACGGTGAGCCCCGCGCAACCCCGAATTTCTCTTTCCCCCCTTTTACTATTGTAATTCCCTTCCGAACGTCCCGCGAAATAAAACCGCGCCGCGCACACATACAAAAAAAACACAAGTGTATTCCCCAAGCCAGGAGGCAATATATTTATTAGAAAAGATCACTGGAGTTTGTTAATTTCTAAGTGTGGGTTGTGCTGTGAGGTGGTGGTTTTGAAGCTGATTCTCATCAATTCGCGTGTGCACCGGCTACCTCGAGCGAGTAGCCGAATCCGCGTCGTCAACGGAGCGTGCAGCAAACGCCACGTGCATGCGTGCGTGAACGTGGTAGTCTCGGGGAGATCCCCCCAACCCTGGGAAAAAGAATCTCAACCGGAGCGAGGAGTTCGTGATCCGGCGGCGTCTTCAAGGCGCCTGGCGCTCAACAAATTTGGAGTAGTAGATAAAGCGTAGAATTCCCCTTTAGGTTATAGGTTGTGGAGCAGCAGGAGAGGAGACGCAGCCAAGCGGAAAATCCCATTGTGTAGTCGAGCCGTAGAAGTGAGTAGAAGTGTAGAAGCCGTGAGAGTAGAAAAAAACCAAACACCACACGCCAATAAGGGAAAAGGGCGAAGCGGAACGGGGGAACGCACCCCAAGTAACCCGCTTTCCCATTTGTGACTGGGAGGGAGGTGTAAACCCCGGCCTCCACCATTTTCCCTATCACAAAGTAACAATGAGTTAAGCAGATTTTAACCCCCATCAACTCCCAAGTAACCCATAAATATGTGCAAGTTATAAGTTCTGGGAAAGAAAATTAAATTTTAGAGATAAATTTAATTTTTAGTGTAATAGTAGCTGACAAGCAAATTTCATTTAAAAATCTGGCAAGAAAAATGTAAATTTAAGGGATAAATTCAATTTTTTTCTTCTTCTCAGTTAATATAAAGTATTCCACAGGGATAAGGTAAGGCAATAAGTCCGAGCAAAGGAGAGAACGGGAGGTAAGGTGTCTGATCCTTAGATTAATATTAACAAAATATGTATTAATTTAAGAAGGAATAATTTGTAATATATTATGTAAAGTATAAGTGTAAAAGTAAAGGCAACCAGTACACCCGATAGAATACACCGCGTACACAAAACACAGATTTACACTAGCCACAGGAAGCATGACCACTCAAATAAAGGCACAAAACGCACGAGAAGAAGACACAAACAACACAAACAACTACACTCACACCGAAAGAGACAATTGCATTTGTCCTAGAGTGAGGGAGGTGGTTAGCTTAGGTTAGGGTGGTTTTGTTCTAGAAACGAAGTTAGGTAAAACCGTAACTTCGCTTTGGCGGGGGGGGGGGTGTAACGGGGCAGTCAAGCTGCCCGTATACAACCTGCCTAGTACAGGAAAGTTACAGGAAAGCCCTCACACGGAGTCCTTAAATTAAAGCGTAAACCGTGGAGAGCTCTCCAGTACAGCTAACCTACCTACCCGAATAAAGGCTAAACACACGCACAATATACGGCACTTTCCCTACACCCTTAATACACTGGCCTAAAACCCTCACAGAATCCCAACCGCACTCCCCATTAAAGTCTCTCGCAGCACTTGAAGCAGATGCGAAGGAGTCTGATAAGGAACCCAAGAAGAAGACTGTGTATGTGTTTATTGGCTGCAGTATTCGAGAAGGAAACTTATCCAAGAAGTACGAACCTAAAGGAGGAAAAGAAATACCAAAGGGGCCAACTGCCAAGAGGTGCCCGGATCTCCTATGTTGGTCCTGCACATGTGTTGTCACGATCTCCTTCGGACAAAATATACAAGAGGCAAGGCTGACGTGGACAGCTACGTCGAGGCCACAGCTGACTATACGCAACACACTACACTGGCGTTCGTTGAGATCAACGCCAGCGCTGCAAGTGGACAAACTGCGCGGCTCCGCAAAAAGATCGGCAGAGCGCGCGCCCCTGGAAAGGAGAAGGGGCATTCCGTGTGAGGCCACCGAAACTGCAGGACGTGTGGACTAGCGAGCGACCATGAGAGCAGCTACAGGGTGCGGACACCCTCCCTTTGTCTTCCCCATCCTGACGCGGTTGTGCCGTGATTGTGCGTGCGTGGTCGTAGTTAGGTTGGAGTGTCGCGACTCCATATTATTCGCGACTGGCGCCCTTAAGTCCCGTATCGGCTACGGGCATTTTTGTGTGTAAACTCTTAAATCGTTAATAAACGTACTTATTTATTCTTTTGTAGAACATCCGTGTATTGCTTATTACGCCAGCTTTGATCTCTAGCTGAACGTTACAAACGCGTTAAAAGAATGTAATAATAAAATCAATATACTTGAAACAAAAAGAAAAACACTTACAGTTGCTCATGATGCATTAAAAGAAAAATTAGATGCTTTTCCAACTGATATACTGAATAAAGAGGATTTAAAAGCATTAAAATCGTTTCGTATTTCATCATGAAAAATTAGAAATATTACCTTTAGTCGCTACAAACACATTTTCACAAAAATTAAAAATCGATATACCAAAATTTAAAGATTTTGAAAATGAAAGTCCAATGAAATTCGCGGTTGAATTTAAAAAATACATAGATATGTGGCGCCTCGTGTTCTGCCGCCGACCCGTCAGCAGCCTGCGTTGCCTGTCGAGTCAAGACAGCGCCATCCTCGGAAATAATTGTTAATATCCAGAGAGGTCTTCTAGTCCCGGCGACTAGAGAGATCAGATCGGTTTCCGCCTCTGCCCAGAGCTAGCCACAGCTCTGGCGACGTGCAATTTGTAGTTGATAATTCAAATATATATAGTTTATTTAACGGACGTCTTGTTACTCATCTTGACCTGCCTCTTCCCGAAGGCATGCAAGGAGGAACCTGGCCATAGGCTTTAAGGGCAGATTGCGCGGCAGACACCCCTCGATCATCGACAAGACCCGGCTAACCCTGCAGAGTCGTTAACGCCTAAGACCGGACTTGCGGCCCTAACATCGCTTCGCTAATTATCGAGACGCCTTGTACCAGCCGCGGAGTTCAGCACGCAGGGTGTACGTAGTGTCAGTCGAGGTAAGCGCAAATCGGAGGGATTTCCCCTGCCGGAATTTCGTCTGCCGAGGCGCAGCTAGAGTACACGGATTCTGTAACCGGGTCGTGCCCCATCATCGCATACAACGTCGCGCAAAATCACGGCATCGCGCAAAGAGACGTGTCGGTTCCCGCCAAAAACCTTCTTTCCGCTGACGTCACGCGTTTGGACGCTTCCACCTACTCAGAGGGTCACTCAGCATCCGACGTTACCGACGAACGATAATAAGGTACGATGCGCCGTCGTTTGAGGACGAGACCATCTCAGCCGATAAGTCGTGCAACGATAAACCACCCCACATACCGGCAGCTATGGAAGGCGGGACAGATTCCCAAGTAAATGCCGCCGTATCGTCAAACTGCCGCCTACCACAATTTTTAAAGGATCAGCCGCAGCCATGGTTTTACCAAGTGGAGAATGTTTTTCAATTTAATCGTATCAGATCTGATGACTCTAAATTTCAGCTCGTCTCTGCCTCGCTTGACTCCGATGCTCTCGTGGAGGTCGCCGACCTGCTCGCGACTCCGCCGACTGACAACAAGTACACCGCACTCAAAACAAGGATCCCCGAGCGTTTTTCCGACTCTCCAGATCGCTAGCTTCCGAAACTACTTACCGAGATCGAGCTTGACGACAGGAAACCGTCCCAGCTGTACAGGCATATGCAGCCGTTAGCTGCGGATAGAGTGCCAGAAAATGTATTACGAGTCAAGTGGCTAGCTGTCTTACCTATAAATGTTCAGAATTTCCTCAAGATTTTTCGGCAAACTAACTTGCCGGCAAACTAAATTGGATAAATTACTTTCAGCTGCTAACCAACTAATGGAGAGCCCGATACAGCTGACTCCCACTGCGGCAGCGGCATCCCCGAGTTCCGGCAACCAGGCTCAGGAGGCGCATATAGCCGTTCTTCATCGCGATTCCAGTGACCTGGCACAGCTGAAGTTGCTTGTGGCACAGCTCATCGGCATCTCACGGGATATACTCACACATGTTTCAACAGGACATCCTCGTGGAGGTTTCAAGAACAAAAATCGAGGGAGGTCGTCGACCCCTCGCAGATCCAATGACCTGTGACGCTACCACTTCAAGTTCGGAGCCACAGCGAAGCGCTGCCAACAGTCCTGTTCTTACAACGCAGTTCCAGTGCAGAGCCAGGGAAACCCGTAATGCCGCCGTCATTGAGCGCAGGCTACATATGTTCGACCGTACGTCGGGCGCCAAGTTCCTGGTAGACTCGGGATCGATTGTGTCGCTCCTCCCAGTCTCCATGCTGAACCGAAAGCCGCCTCCGGGGAGCTAAAGTTAGTTGCAGCCAATGGAACGAGCATCAATATCTACGGCAGGCGCCTCGGCACGCTCAACTTTGCGATGCGCAGAGACTACACCTGGCCATTCATCTTAGCGCATTACGGACTTTGTATTGACGTAAGGCGCGGTCGTTTCCGCGACAGCACGACCGACCTCGGAGCAGACGGTATTGTTACGTCCAGGATAAGGAATATAGGCTAAATTTATTCGGAAAAATAAATTAATATGGTTCACACAGTTTCCAAGATTATAAATTTTAATGATTGAAAACTTCAAGTGGAATTACAATGATTATACAATTTTCGAACGCAAGACGCAATGTTCTAAAGTTAATTCTTTCTAAAATTAATTCATGTACCTCGCAATAAATGAGATGCGTAGATTCTTGGATACAATGGGTTGGGTCGGCTGGTTACGGCAGGTCGCGGCGGGTCCCGCTGTCCCTCGTTACTCCGAGCCGAAGGTGTCGATGCTCGTTCGTTCCCTCGTTCTCTCTCTCTCTCTCTCTCTCGTTCTACTTATGTTGACGCCGGACGGCAGCTTTCCTTGGTTGCGTCGGTGGGTCAGTCGCCTAGCCCGGTGTTGGAGTCTCTGCTGCTATCCTCTTCCCTCAAATGTTAATGAATAGACCGTTGCCTTGGCCCGGCACTTTACCGGCAGCCTGATCGGGGCGTCAGATCTCAAGTCCGCAGCGGGCTATCTCTCGTAATGCTCGGAGCGGCTCGTCCCTGTGTAGACTGGTAGCTTCGCGGATCTGGCTGGTATTGACGATAATTACGTGCTGTACAGACTCGATACGACTGAACCATAGCTCTTCTTAGATTCGGGCTTTTATACTCCTTTATGGTACCTCCGGTGATTTCCGGTGTTGTGCACTTATTTTGCTCGATTCTTGGAAAAATTCGGCTATTCTAATTTATGATCATTTCTTGTCCGAAATCCGGGCGTGACTAATCTGTTTTCGCGCTGGTGTGTGACACGCTCTTGGTGCATATGTCCCTGGACACAGTGTCGGTGGGCTTTGTTCCTTTACGTTAGAATTCGATCATAAATTAGTCAAACTTGACAATTTGAGAAAAATAAAATTCCTCCGAGGAGCCACTTCTGAGGCCTTATTTTTAGAGAAATGGGTTTGCGCGGTACGTTTGATTCCGGGGTATTGATTAGCTTCCGTTTACGAATTGTCTCTAAATATCTCCATATATGGACGTATCGTGGGGAAGCCTTCCTCATCTCTTTTATTGCCTTTTGTATTCTTTTTATAGTTTCTACTTCTTTACGGATTTTGGTATGTCGTAAAAAAAAATCGTGGTCACTATTTTTCATTCATTATTACTCTGCACTTTTGCCCTCGTTCCTTTACTTATTATTATTCTTTTTACGACGTAACATCTCCCCACCCATACCAGAACGAGCGATCTTAAAAAGATCGTCGTTCGTACATGTAAATAATAATGCTGTTTCCGACTAGATTACCCCCATCTTAGTTAATATGACTTGCACATGATTTCTTGCGTTCGGACAAACATATATACGCTTCGCAAATGACAATATATGTTATTAATAAGAAGTGCTACAAAAACTATATTATCAATGTCGTAACTTGTTAAACGTTTGCACAGATAATAAGATATCATCCTCTATTATATTAAGGAGCTTAATTTCAGGTTTTTTTTTTTTTTTTTTTTTTAAGACCACAAATTCGTGAACGATTTTCTTGCAGCGTGTCCTCATTTTTGTGAGGAACACCCTCGGAATTTTTTTATATGGACAGTGCCCCGGGTGGGTGTTCCTGTAAACGGTCTCTCGTCGTCCTGAGGGTGTTCCTGGACACCTGGACATCGTCTACAGGGACTACCTTCGATTTTTTTGTGGTTGATCAAGTGCGTGGTGGGCTTCCCTGTAGACGATGTCCCGTCGACCTGAGGGTGTTCCTAGACACCTGGACATCGTCTACAGGTACAACCGCCGATTTTTTTTGTATGGACAGTGCCCCGGGTGGGTGTTCCTGTAAACGGTCTCTCGTCGTCCTGAGGGTGTTCCTGGACACCTGGACATCATCTACAGGGACAACTTTCGATTTTTTTGTGGTTGATCAAGTGCGTGGTGGGCTTCCCTGTAGACGATGTCCCGTCGACCTGAGGGTGTTCCTAGACACCTGGACATCGTCTACAGGTACACCCGCCGAATTTTTTTTGTATGGACAGTGCCCCGGGTGGTTGTTCCTGTAAACGGTCTCTCGTCGTCCTGAGGGTGTTCCTGGACACCTGGACATCGTCTACAGGGACAACTTTCGATTTTTTTGTGGTTGATCAAGTGCGTGGTGGGCTTCCCTGTAGACGATGTCCCGTCGACCTGAGGGTGTTCCTAGACACCTGGACATCGTCTACAGGTACACCCGCCGAATTTTTTTTGTATGGACAGTGCCCCGGGTGGTTGTTCCTGTAAACGGTCTCCCGTCGTCCTGAGGGTGTTCCTGGACACCTGGACATCGTCTACAGGGACTACCTTCGATTTTTTTGTGGTTGATCAAGTGCGTGGTGGGCTTCCCTGTAGACGATGTCCCGTCGACCTGAGGGTGTTCCTAGACACCTGGACATCGTCTACAGGTACACCCGCCGAATTCTTTTTGGATGGACAGTGACCCGGGTGGATGTCGCTGTAAACGGTCTCCCGTCATCCTGCGGGTGTTCCTGGACACCTGGACATCGTCTACAGGGACTACCTTCGATTTTTTTGTGGTTGATCAAGTGCGTGGTGGGCTTCCCTGTAGACGATGTCCCGTCGACCTGAGGGTGTTCCTAGACACCTGGACATCGTCTACAGGTACACCCGCCGAATTCTTTTTGGATGGACAGTGACCCGGGTGGATGTCGCTGTAAACGGTCTCCCGTCATCCTGCGGGTGTTCCTGGACACCTGGACATCGTCTACAGGGACTACCTTCGATTTTTTTGTGGTTGATCAAGTGCGTGGTGGGCTTCCCTGTAGACGATGTCCCGTCGACCTGAGGGTGTTCCTAGACACCTGGACATCGTCTACAGGTACACCCGCCGAATTTTTTTTGTATGGACAGTGCCCCGGGTGGGTGTTCCTGTAAACGGTCTCCCGTCGTCCTGAGGGTGTTCCTGGACACCTGGACATCGTCTACAGGGACTACCTTCGATTTTTTTGTGGTTGATCAAGTGCGTGGTGGGCTTCCCTGTAGACGATGTCCCGTCGACCTGAGGGTGTTCCTAGACACCTGGACATCGTCTACAGGTACACCCGCCGAATTTTTTTTTGTATGGACATTGCCCCGGGTGGCTGTTCCTGTAAACGGTCTCCCGTCGTCCTGAGGGTGTTCCTGGACACCTGGACATCGTCTACAGGGACTACCTTCGATTTTTTTGTGGTTGATCAAGTGCGTGGTGGGCTTCCCTGTAGACGATGTCCCGTCGACCTGAGGGTGTTCCTGGACACCTGGACATCGTCTACAGGTACACCCGCCGAATTTTTTTTGTATGGACAGTGCCCCGGGTGGGTGTTCCTGTAAACGGTCTCCCGTCGTCTTGAGGGTGTTCCCGGACACCTGGACATCGTCTACAGGGACTACCTTCGATTTTTTTGTGGTTGATCAAGTGCGTGGTGGGCTTCCCTGTAGATGATGTCCCGTCGACCTGAGGGTGTTCCTAGACACCTGGACATCGTCTACAGGTACACCCGCCGAATTCTTTTGGATGGACAGTGACCCGGGTGGATGTCGCTGTAAAACGGTCTCCCGTCATCCTGCGGGTGTTCCTGGACACCTGGACATCGTCTACAGGTACACCCGCCGAATTTTTTTTGTATGGACAGTGCCCCGGGTGGGTGTTCCTGTAAACGGTCTCCCGTCGTCCTGAGGGTGTTCCTGGACACCTGGACATCGTCTACAGGGACTACCTTCGATTTTTTTGTGGTTGATCAAGTGCGTGGTGGGCTTCCCTGTAGACGATGTCCCGTCGTCCTGAGGGTGTTCCTAGACACCTGGACATCGTCTACAGGTACACCCGCCGAATTCTTTTTGTATGGACAGTGCCCCGGGTGGGTGTTCCTGTAAACGGTCTCCCGTCGTCCTGAGGGTGTTCCTGGACACCTGGACATCGTCTACAGGGACTACCTTCGATTTTTTTGTGGTTGATCAAGTGCGTGGTGGGCTTCCCTATAGACGATGTCCCGTCGACCTGAGGGTGTTCCTGGACACCTGGACATCGTCTACAGGTACACCCGCCGAATTTTTTTTGTATGGACAGTGCCCCGGGTGGGTGTTCCTGTAAACGGTCTCCCGTCGTCTTGAGGGTGTTCCCGGACACCTGGACATCGTCTACAGGGACTACCTTCGATTTTTTTGTGGTTGATCAAGTGCGTGGTGGGCTTCCCTGTAGATGATGTCCCGTCGACCTGAGGGTGTTCCTAGACACCTGGACATCGTCTACAGGTACACCCGCCGAATTCTTTTTGGATGGACAGTGACCCGGGTGGATGTCGCTGTAAACGGTCTCCCGTCATCCTGCGGGTGTTCCTGGACACCTGGACATCGTCTACAGGTACACCCGCCGAATTTTTTTTGTATGGACAGTGCCCCGGGTGGGTGTTCCTGTAAACGGTCTCCCGTCGTCCTGAGGGTGTTCCTAGACACCTGGACATCGTCTACAGGGACTACCTTCGATTTTTTTGTGGTTGATCAAGTGCGTGGTGGGCTTCCCTGTAGATGATGTCCCGTCGACCTGAGGGTGTTCCTAGACACCTGGACATCGTCTACAGGTACACCCGCCGAATTCTTTTTGGATGGACAGTGACCCGGGTGGATGTCGCTGTAAACGGTCTCCCGTCATCCTGCGGGTGTTCCTGGACACCTGGACATCGTCTACAGGTACACCCGCCGAATTTTTTTTGTATGGACAGTGCCCCGGGTGGGTGTTCCTGTAAACGGTCTCCCGTCGTCCTGAGGGTGTTCCTGGACACCTGGACATCGTCTACAGGGACTACCTTCGATTTTTTTGTGGTTGATCAAGTGCGTGGTGGGCTTCCCTGTAGACGATGTCCCGTCGACCTGAGGGTGTTCCTAGACACCTGGACATCGTCTACAGGTACACCCGCCGAATTTTTTTTGTATGGACAGTGCCCCGGGTGGGTGTTCCTGTAAACGGTCTCCCGTCGTCCTGAGGGTGTTCCTGGACACCTGGACATCGTCTACAGGGACTACCTTCGATTTTTTTGTGGTTGATCAAGTGCGTGGTGGGCTTCCCTGTAGACGATGTCCCGTCGACCTGAGGGTGTTCCTAGACACCTGGACATCGTCTACAGGTACACCCGCCGAATTTTTTTTGTATGGACAGTGCCCCGGGTGGGTGTTCCTGTAAACGGTCTCCCGTCGTCCTGAGGGTGTTCCCTGGACACCTGGACATCGTCTACAGGGACTACCTTCGATTTTTTTGTGGTTGATCAAGTGCGTGGTGGGCTTCCCTGTAGACGATGTCCCGTCGACCTGAGGGTGTTCCTAGACACCTGGACATCGTCTACAGGTACACCCGCCGAATTCTTTTTGGATGGACAGTGACCCGGGTGGATGTCGCTGTAAACGGTCTCCCGTCATCCTGCGGGTGTTCCTGGACACCTGGACATCGTCTACAGGTACACCCGCCGAATTTTTTTTGTATGGACAGTGCCCCGGGTGGGTGTTCCTGTAAACGGTCTCCCGTCGTCCTGAGGGTGTTTCGGGTGGTGGGAGAGGGGTGGTGGTTCTCGCCTTTCCTCGTTACGTTCACACCGGCAGTGAATTTTTGTATGTCTGTTGACAGGTGCCCGGGTAGTGGTGCTTCCGGAGACCAGGTGTCTCCTCGTCGTACCTGCGTGTGTTACCTGGGCCGACGATTTTTAAAGACTGGACCTCGGCTACCGGCACTTATCTTTCCGCTTTT